>JBAIZL010000003.1:69476119-69856119 GCA_036971475.1 Prosapia bicincta
TAATTAAATTATAAAATTTGTGGGGTCAGCCAGATTCGAACTCAGAATCTTCCGTTTCAGACAGCAATAGTACAGTTCAAGGGTCTGTAGTAATTATGTTTGAACTATACAGGTTGAGTCAAACGGATAGACACCCTGTATTTACTTTTTTAATGATGCACCCATAAACACTAAACTCAGTAGTCTATACCTTTGTAGGGTATACAACTGAACTTTTTTAATTTTAAAGTTGCCATCAAAATGAGGGGCTTTGAGGACTGGGGGAAAATGTGGCCAAAAAGTGAAGTTTTGTACCACACAAATCTACACTGAGTTTGGTTTTTATGGGTGCATCATTTAAAAAATGTAAATACAAAGTATCTATACATTTGACTCATTTTGTGCATGTGGTTTGACCCTGTTTACTTTGAAGTGAATACTTGTTCTAGCGCGAACAGAAAACATTGCATGATTGGGATTTTCGAATTGACGTCACAATCTAAAGTGTTTAGTATTTACCCTTGTTGATTTTTTTCCGCTTGCTAAGCTCTCTTTAACAAATAAACTTTGACTTAATTTCAAATATTTAGCTTTCTCCTGTAACAATTACTTAGTATATCAATTACTGTCGATTTTTATTTCATTCAGTACGTTTTAGGTAATTTTGTACTTAAAAAGAGATTTTATAAATTCCTTCTATTAGTTCACACTATCCTTTTATATATATATATATATATATATATATATATATATATATATATATATATATATATATATAAAGAACATAAGCCAAAATACAAATACAAGAATTATAATTGAATTTACAATTCAATTGTTTAATATTCCTGATGATGTTGGTACTGTTAGCCATCGAAAAGCTTTGAATTGTAAATTCAATTATAATTCTTGTATTTGTATTTTGACTTATGTTCTTTATTAATACACAAGAATACATATTGCGATATTTATATATATATATATATATATTATAACATAAAATACGAGGTTTTAGTGTTAATTCAGTTAGTTGCTAAAATAATTATCTGTATGATTAGCAAAGAAAGACACAAATAGTTTTGTAAAGTGCCGACAAAGCAGGAACCATCCATTATCCTTTTCCGGGAAAGCTATAAACTGTGTGCCGGCAATTTGACAATAGAAGGGTCCAAACTTATTAGGGACGGGAAAATCCACTGATCGATATAGCCTGGAAAAATAACCGTGTACCGTTAGATGGAAACTGTGGGAACTTACAAAGAACACATTGGTCGTGGGAGAGATTAGGGATTTCAATAAAAACTAAATGATCGGGAGAAGTTAGGAAGTTTTGAAGGGAACTTGGAAAGAAGACAGACGGATTGGTGGGGACAAGGATGGGAGTGTTGTAAAAAGAATAAATTGTTAAATTAAGTAAAGAGTTTTTTATAAGTAAATTTTAAAAAGTGCGACGTAAATGTTTTTTTTAGAAATATAAAAGTAAGTTTTTTTTTGTGTGTCAAGTGTAAGTGCAGAAGGTAACAAAGGCCTTGGCCTGGAATCTAGATTCCAGGGGCTCTTCAGAACAATAAGTACTTTTTGAATATAAGTGTAGCCAACAGACATCTATATTTTAGTTCAGAACAAATTTAATTTCATTACCATTTATAAAATTTAATCTAGTTTCACCATTTCTAATTTAAGAAGCAAAGTTCCTGTAATAGCGACCCGAGAGAAACTATACAATTTTAATACTGAATTTATTATTTTTGTTATGTTATTTATTAGAATTCTAAAGCCTCAAAGTCCACCTTTATCATTGTAATGTTAGTTAAGATATCAATTCTGTCACTGCAAAATATTTAATATAAATTTGGTATATTGTGTAAAGAAATAAATGCAAGTGATTTTTAAAATTTATAAGATTGTTAATTCTTTATAAACCTGAAGGTGTGACATTAGATAGGTAAGGTAAAGTTATAACATAAAAGTAAAATTTTATATATATATATATATATATATATATATATAGTTCAAATTTTTAGTCGTAAATACAATACTTTTTATTCATCCATTCAAGGTCAAATTCACGTTTTAAACTCGTAGTGGCATGATTGATGTTAATACAGTTTTGTCAAATATTAATTCAATAATTAACTTTAAATAATTAGTTTTAGTTTTGTGTAAGAAAAAAACTTTTCACAAAAGAGACAAAGTATGCAATATAGCTATTTCCTCCCATTTGGCTAAAAATAAGTGAAAACATATGATTTATAAAACAGCTTATTTAATGTTTTAGGTTATGTGGTAGAACAGCTGTTTTAACTCATATGTTATTGTTACTTTATTTATATTAATTGTAATTATTAATAAAAAGTAACTAAAATAACATTTTTCTTTGTTGATCTAAGTAGAAATATACTAAAACATTTACCTACTTGACTTTAACTTTGATAAAATTTACGTTGTTGACTTTAAAAATGTTGGTTTATATTACTTGTTTTGTAATTTAATTGCCTACTTTCATTATATTGTAAATCAATTATTAATAATGTTTGAAGATATAATTTCATACAACTTGTAAATTTTCAATTTATCCATCCTAAACTTATATATAATAGCTGGTTACTTATTCAAATAACAGTGTTTTGTAGACAAAAGACAAACAACACTTTTTAATCACAAATTTAATTAAATAAATATGTATTGCATTACTTCCCAAAACGTTGATTGAAATAAACTTTTAATTAAAATTATTGTTTCTTATATACACTTTATATTATACAGATAGGCCTACACATTACACTAGAAATTTCAAGATATGATTTCTATTTGAAAAAACTTAAACCTAGCAATGTTTTTGCTCGGACAAGGTCAACACATTTTAAAACCTGATTTCAATTCAGTTCTTTAAGTGAGATGTTTATTCAGTGTAAATTTGGCAATATCTAATAAAGATTTCCTATAACTACATTAACTAGATCCTATTAAAACTTCTTCTAATGAAGAGTTCACTTCCTTGGGCCAGCCCCACTGACTGCCACTTTGTAACTTTTTGCCCCTACTTTTCACAGAGTATTGTCACTCAGACACCTAAGGACTTGGTCACTGCGTTCTAGACACGAAGCCTGGCTTTAGCTAAACGCGACCGAACAACATTGTGTACAACCTAACTTTTGAATAAAAGTTTGTAAATAAGTACGATTTATATTATAATAGAAAATACGTTAAAAATAAGATATGTTTGGCTATGAGGTGTTTCGTCGAGGAAACTAAGCTAGTGTGAATTTGTCGTGAGAAAACTAAGCTAGTGCCGCAGTTTTAAAGGATGATCCTTTCTGTTGCAACTCTGGCGAATCCAGAAAAATATTTTGGGGAGAGCTGGGGGGAGAGGTGGGAACCCCCGCCCGTAAAATATTAGGAATTATGGTATTTACGGTCTAAACTCTATCTTTTATCTGAAGGAATAATTATAGGCCTGCTCTGTGACATTACATAATCTATATTAGCCTCATTTACAATAAAAACCAGCTATTTATTACATTGGGGGTGGGTGAATTTAATAATGGTTATATTATGGTATTATAGTTATTAATATGGGTTTGTAAACATATTATACTAATTAATAAGTAGATTTAAATTAGAGCCGAACGCAAAAATCGGGAATGGCATCTTACTTTACATTTATTGTATTATTTTATAGTTTAAAATTTTTACTTTACATATTTTGGAGGGGTTTGAGTCCCAAAGCCTCACTTAAATCTAACACTTGTTGCAACCACCGTACATCACTCGTTATACGGACGGCAGTGATGGGAATATCTACCACTTCTCTCCAGTCACGAGACCGAGACAAAATCCTTGATGGGAGAGGAAGGTCACCGGCTTATTTAGGAACTGTACAGAGGATATTGACAAGCTCTGTGGAAGTGCTGTTTCCCACGAGAGGGGAACGGAGGAGGGGATTGGAGGGAGGCAATGACTCCATTGTCCTGTGAACTTGCCTTCCAGGATGTCCTGAATCAGAGCATACAATTAGCCGCCTAAACTGGAGAACATGTGCGAAATGCATTTGCCACTTCAACGTCTCGGGCGGTAACAACCCCGTTACAAGTAACAGTTCCGAATACCCGTTCTACAATCGCTTCGCCTAGTACGTTACTGTCACTATATGAGTAAATTATGAACATAAACACACACTGCAGAGTTGTCTACCTATAGATGAATATGCTTTAAATGCAAGCACTCCCATTGTGAAAAACACTTCATGTATTTTGTCTCGAAAACAATGCACATGTCCAACACTATGCCAGAGTATGTAGAAAGAAAATGTTTGAAGAAAAGAAGGACAGCGATGGATCTAGGTCAAAATAAATCAATGATACTCGTATTTTTGTTCTTTAAGAAAGAGTCGCGGTCGAAGTGGTCCGATGGTTAGTAAGCAGATAGATATAGGAAATCCCGGAAGGGTTGCCTAAGTACCCCCCTACACTCATTGCCACAAGCCAATCTCATCTTGATAGTCACGGTAGGCGTTACTAGTGAGCCGAAAAGAGTACGTTTTCTGTGTTGAGTAAGTAATAACCTAACATAACCTAACCTTAGACTTCTATAGTCTGTTCATGTGTGTTCCCGTCAGACCAGTTCGAGCAGACCCCTGGGCGAACCATCGGACCAGTTCGACCTCCCTACTTGGAGGATTAACACAAATCGGACGAATTTGACTACAGAGCCTCTTTAAACCAATGAAGTGCAAAGTTAGAAAAATATTGTGCAGTATCTGAAACCAATCCGACCTCAGACTTGGGTGACGCGTCAGTCCAATCACGGGAACTGGTGTCACGACCAGTTAGTCATGCCAGGAACGAGACGAGTACTCCAGAATGTACGGATGCAACCGCTTTTCCAGAACTACTCGGGACCAGTAACGTTAGATACTACACATGGCCCAAGTAACTCTTTTATGGGGTCGGATCAAAATCACTTGAGTTAGCTGCTTTTAGTAACAGCCCATTATAAGCGGAAAACAATTTTAGCGAAGACTATTTAGGTATTTTAATAATACATAATATTCCAAAAAGATGAAAGACTGCTCAAGATAAATATAAAGGTAATTATTAAGATCAGCGACTACCGCTCCGAACAGCGAATTTTTTTACCTGATCTTATTTGACCTTGCTGAACACAAATCTGAAGTTTTCTTTTTCTGCAAACACATATTTACATAAAAAAAATAACCTAACCTTACCTGACCTGACCTGACTTTAGTGCTTACTAGCGCTCCGTTCGGCGAAATTTTTTTCCTGATAAATTTGACCTTGCTGAACACGAATCTGAAGTTATTGTTAACGAAAACACATATTAAGCTAATAAAACCAGGTCATTCCAGGTTAGGTTAGGTTATTATTAATATTTTTTTAAATGTGTTTGCAGTAAAAAAAAACTTCAGATTCGGGTTCAGCAAGGTCAAATTGATCAGGAAAAACAATTTCGCCGATCTTAATAATTACCAATGTCATTGATTTACTGTCAAATTAAATAGGTTTTATCATACCATATATTGTTCAATTTCTTCGACTTAGAAACAATATTTGTTCTAGGATATCAAGATGAAATACATCACAAAATGTTTTTTTGTGTGAATAAGAAACACCCATCACTTGGTTATAGGCCTACATCAACCCACATTCACTTTTGGCAAATCGCGCAAATGTTCCTGTAAAGTGTTAGGTGTTCTGAGCTTCATATACGACAATTTTGTGGAGTGTAGCTTCGTCTGAGAACAGCATTCTTTTAAGACAATTGGTAATATCGACAATCTCATTGAGCATGTAACTGGCAAACACGGTAACAAAACTTACTTATTTCGACTTCAGATTGATGATTAAATCGTTTAGCTACTGGAACAGTCTTTCAGTATCGCTTTTTCAAAATCCCAGCATTCTTTTTGGAACACTCTGTATTTTGACCTCATAATTTAATAATAATGTTTAAAAATACCTAAATAAAATGTTTGAGTAACTTAATAATGTATTGTCTCTAACCAATGTTAATTATGTTATATTATATTGACTGACATCTTTTAACTATTATTAAACAATATTAAAAAAAAATTTAAAGTCGATTCTTGTTTAGGACAACAAAGAAAAATTCTATTATAGTTACTTTTTATTAAATAATTACAACTAATATAAATATGTATAGGCCTATACATATGATAGAACTATAATATTAAGTGGCAAAATATAAAGCAATATTATTTATAAAAATTAATTCAATTTGAAGAAACTGTATTGACATCAAGTGTCATCCACTACAAGGAAAAAAATGTATTCGATTACTAACAATTAAAACACTTGAGCAAGATATATAAATATATACGAAGAGAGGAACTTATGAACTAGTAGTAGGAATTGAATTACATTTTCATATCTTGGTTTTCAAGAGGAACATTTTTCTCCCTTTTTCAATTCCTTCTATTAGTTCACACTATCCTTATATATAAGAGTATCTTGTGCAAATTTTCAGTCATTAATAAAATCGTTTTCATTCATCCACTCAAGATTAAATAAATTTTTTTAACTTGTAATGGATGACACTTGATGTTAAAACAATTTCTTCAACTATCATTTCATTAATTAAGTTTAAAATAAATTAATTTAGTTTTATATGGGAAGAAAACTTTTCACAAAAGGGGCAAGGTATACAATATAATTATTTCGTCATATTTGGCTTAATATAAGGGATAACATATGATTTTATAAAAAAGTTAATTTTATGTTATAGGTTATGTGGTAGAACAGCTGTTTTAACGCATAGGTTATGTTACTTAATTTATGTTCATTGTAATTAATTAATAAAATGGAACTAAATTAACATTTTTCTTTATAAGTATGAATTTACTTTAACAATTTTTTGTTTAGTTTTTATCTTATCCTATTTTACATACATTTATTCATTATTTTTTTAAATTTTGTTCCTATTTCAAAACAATAGTCTTACTGTCATCATTTTCATTTTTTTTAACTTTTGTTAATGTTGTAGTTATCCGCAGCAATAACATTATTTAATTTTCACAAAAGAAAACAATAAAATAATTCTTCTTTCTATTTTGTTTTTTAACTGATTTTGTTTTTTTATTTTATTTGATTTCATCTTCAATTTGAGCTACTACTTAACATTTAAATACTAGTACATATATTCATATTCTACCTAGTACTTTAACACTAAGTATTAGTAAAACTAGTACTTATGCCTAAATATAGCACTATTTAAGTTCTGAAAACTTTTAAGTTTAAATTTCGGAGTCATTCCAAACAAGTCAACAAAGAAAAATATCATTATATTATGAGAGGCAGAAAAATGTACTGGAATATATATATATATATATATATATATATATATATATATATATAATAATAATAAATTAAAAACATTTCAAAAACAAGAATTAATTAATTTATTAACTATATTACAAGAAAAAACATATCACTATATTTAATATATATATATATATATATATATATATATATGTGTGTGTGTGTGTGTGTGTGCGTGTGTGCGCGCGCGCCAAATTGTTTAAGTATATTTAATTAGTTAATAGGCGTATAAATATTCATAAAAAAATGACAGAAAAGAGATTTTTTTTACAATTATTCTTAAGCGACAATGTTTGTTTAACGTGTTTGCCATGGTAATATTAAAGTGACTGGATTTCCCAAAAGGTGTTTTCAATTTGCCGATGACGTCACATCGATTCATAAATTCATAGCGATGTTGATTTATGTACAGGCGATTGTTGCCAGCGAGAGGAAAAAATAATCATGATTTATGTTCGGTATCTTCAATCATTAGTTTAAACTAAAAAAACCGGAGGGTGGGGGGACTGATGTTTGAAGAGAACGGACGTTGGTGGGGTGGGGGGAGTAGTAATGAGGAAGTAGAGAATTAACGCCCCTCCCCTACCTTCCCCGCCTAAACTCACATTCCTGTTCATTACAATAAGAGAATGTTTGCATCTAAATGTCGCAAACCATTTGGCGGGATCGGAACCTTTACCCCGTGGCGCTAATGTTGGAGCGGGATGACGTAAAGGCTCGACGCTCGAAGGAAATGCGACATCTCAACACGTACACCTCCTCTAGTGTGTGCAAAGTGTGGATTGGTATACGCGCAATCACTTGCTCCGATCTGTGTACACAGAGTCACAGGGCTATAGGGCTATTGTGAAGGAAATGCCACATCTCAACACGTACACCTCCTCTAGTGTGTGCAAAGTGTGGATTGGTATACGCGCAAGCACTTGCTCCGATCTGTGTACACAGAGTCACAGGGCTATAGGGCTATTGTGAAGGAAATGCGACATCTCAACACGTACACCTCCTCTAGTGTGTGCAAAGTGTGGATTGGTATACGCGCAAGCACTTGCTCCGATCTGTGTACACAGAGTCACAGGGCTATTGTGAACTCTGTATAAAACATACTTCTATTCTGTACAAGAGGTGCTACCTTATGTAAATCGAAACTTATACAGTAAAGTCTCGAAAAACCAAGTACCGATTTTTTAAGGTTAAGTTAAATTCGAGCCTATTTCAAACTATTTTATAAATTTGAGAGGAAATTTAAATTATTTACTGTCAGACAATGCATCATCGGATCTCGATGAAGATCAACTGTGCTCTGATGATATCCGTGCTTTATTTCTACCCGCAAATGTTACGAGCCTAATCCAGCCGAAGGATCAGGGTGTTGCGGAATACGTGAACAAAATAGAGACGTTACCTTTTACAATCTCTCTTGGAAGCGACTGAAAGAGAAGAAAGCATTGTAAGTTTTCTAAAATAAATACAGTTCAAGAATTTGTGAACTGTAAAGCCGAATCATGGAAAAATAAAAGAAGAATATTAAGTAAGTCAAGGGATAGAGTCCTGAGTCATAATAACTGAGTCTTGAGTCATCAATCCATGAGAAGAAACGTATTTTACATTTCTTACCAAGAAACTTTCAGGTTGTGAAATGTCGATAATACGGCTGGCATCGAAATGACGTCAATGGCTGAGTAAGGACGAACTTAAGTAAATAACAATTTTTTGCTAATTCTAGCGACCAGACCTTTTGTTAACTAAAGGTTGTTAAATTGTTAACTTACACTTGGAGGAAACGTTTTCGTCTTATGACTTCTTCTGCCTCCTGAAGGCCTTCAGATAACAAAAAGTCTGATCGCAAGTAGGCCTAATAGCAAAAGTGTAATAAGTAATCAACAACCAGCTCGTCATGAACACCATCAAGATTTCGATATTTAAATAACAATAACACATGTTACGACTTTTGAAACGGTACTAGAAACTACTGAAGGCAGTGATACTGAGAATAAAGATGGCGGTTCGAACGTGACGGTGCAAGAAGGGAAATTAGTCACGTTGAAGGAACGGCCTATTCAGACACCACACCAACAGATGTGCTTCTGTAGCTCGAAAACTAACTGACAAGCAGACGCAGAAGACACTTTATAGCTTTTTCCAAAATAATGTACCGTGATGAACAACATATTCCAAGGGAACATTAATTTATGTAAGTACTGTAATCAATACAGTTCTATAAATGTATTTTGTATTTTCTTAATTACAGTATTAGGTTTCATTAAAACTCCGGTTTTTTTCTAATGCGCAAGAACGTTTTTTCTTGTAATCCGAGGGGGTCTAGGTCCCATCTACCTCGAATTATCGAGACTCTACCTAATCCTGTAAAACAGTGCAATTTCCTCTGTCACACATACAGTGGTCAGTATAACTGGCTCTGCATAAACATAAGGGCTTACCACTGTATGAACAGAGCTATGGAAAGTGTATACAGGGAGGTCTTCTTACTTATTTAATGCTCCACTGCTGTATGGCGTCATCAAGACTAAGCGAGCATTTTGACATGATTACATGAAGATCTGATAAAAAATCAGAATGAAACCGAAATCTACGGATCATTTGGAATTTTCAAAACAAGATGGTGACCCATGGCTTGCGGCCAGTTTTTGCATACTTGACTTTTGACACTTTCGAATAGAATAGAATGCTGATAAGTGGAGCGGTTGTTTAACCTCGTGAAAGCAGTGATGTTCGTCTCACAGTAACAAACAACGCCGACATTCCCAGCAGGAAATGGTTTAAACACTGTGAGTTACCTTAAAGAAGCATTTACTATAAACTCATAGTATTATTTCTATTGTTTTTGATATTACAATTTGTCTAAGAGTTCGCGCATGTGCAGGCGAGTATTCTCGCATAGCGCTGCTATTCCGAGACATTGCAGAAGAACTCAGCTCAACTCGCTCTAAAAACTCAAAGAAGACACATCAACTAGATGTTCTTGTGGGAGATGAAGAGCTCATAAACAACTCCCTCATTCCAATTAATAAAAGGAGACATGACAACTAGATGTCTTTGTAGAAAGTCAAGAGCTAATTAGCTACTCACTCAATGCAGATATTCAAATGAGGTAAGGCAACTAGATGTCTTTGTGGAAGGTGAAGGGCTCATAAACTACTCAGTCATTCCAGTTAATCAAAGGACACATAACTACTAGATGTCTTTGTGGAAAGTGAAGGGCTACTCAGCTACTCATTCATTCCAGTTAATGAAAGGGGACATAATAACTAGATAATTTTGTGGAAGGTGGAGAGCTCATAAACTACTCTCTTATACAACTTAATAAAAGGAGACATGACAACTAGATGTCTTTGTGGAACGTCAAGGCTACTCACTCACTGTAGATATTCAAATGAGATATGGCAACTAGATGTCTTTGTGGAAGGTGGAAAGCTCATAAAGTACTAACTCATTCAAATTAATAAAAGGAGACATGAACACTAAATGTATTTGTGGAAGGTGAAGTGTTCATAAGCTATTCCCTCATTCCAGTTAATAAAAGGAGACATGACAACTAGATGTTTTTGTGGGAGGTGAAGAGCTCATTAACTACTCCCTCACTCCAGTAAATAAAATTAGACATGACAACTAAATGTCTTTGTAGAAAGTGAAGAGCTCATTAACTACTCCCCGCTCCAGTTAATAACAGGAGACATGACAACTAGATCTCTTTGTGGAAGATGAAGAGCTCATTAACTACTCCCTCACTCCAGTTAATAAAAGAAGACATGACAACTAGATGTCTTTGTATAAGGTAAATAGCTCATAAACTACTAACTCATTCAAATTAATTAAAGGAGATATGACAACTAGATGTCTTTGTGGAAGGTGAAGAGCTTATTAACTACTCCCTCACTCCAGTTAATAAAAGGAGACATGACAACTAAATGTCTTTGTGGAAGGTGAAGAGCTCATTAACTACTACCTCACTCCAGTTAATAAAAGGAGACATGACAACTAGATGTCTTTGTGGAAGGTGAAGAGCTCATTAACTTCTACCTCACTCCAGTTAATAAAAGGAGACATGACAACTAGATGTCTTTGTGGAAGGTGAAGAGCTCATTAACTACTCTCTCATTCCAGTTAATAAAAGAAGACATTACACCTAGATGTCTTTGTATAAGGTAAATAGCTCATAAAATACTAACTCATTCAAATTAATTAAAGGAGATATGACAACTAGATGTCTTTGTGGAAGGTGAAGAGCTTATTAACTACTCCCTCACTCCAGTTAATAAAAGGAGACATGACAACTAAATGTCTTTGTGGAAGGTGAAGAGCTCATTAACTACTACCTCACTCCAGTTAATAAAAGGAGACATGACAACTAGATGTCTTTGTGGAAGGTGAAGAGCTCATTAACTACTCTCTCATTCCAGTTAATAAAAGAAGACATTACACCTAGATGTCTTTGTATAAGGTAAATAGCTCATAAAATACTAACTCATTCAAATTAATTAAAGGAGATATGACAACTAGATGTCTTTGTGGAAGGTGAAGAGCTTATTAACTACTCCCTCACTCCAGTTAATAAAAGGAGACATGACAACTAAATGTCTTTGTGGAAGGTGAAGAGCTCATTAACTACTCCCTCACTCCAGTTAATAAAAGGAGACATGACAACTAAATGTCTTTGTGGAAGGTGAAGAGCTCATTAACTACTACCTCACTCCAGTTAATAAAAGGAGACATGACAACTAGATGTCTTTGTGGAAGGTGAAGAGCTCATTAACTTCTACCTCACTCCAGTTAATAAAAGGAGACATGACAACTAGATGTCTTGTGGAAGGTGAAGAGCTCATTAACTACTCTCACATTCCAGTTAATAAAAGGAAACATGACAACTAGATGTCTTTGTGGAAGGTGAAGAGCTCATTAACTTCTACCTCACACCAGTTAATAAAAGGAGACATGACAACTAGATGTCTTTGTGAAAGGTGAAGAGCTCATTAACTACTCTCTCATTCCACTTAATAAAAGGAGACATGACAACTAGATGTCTTTGTAGAAGGTGAAGAGCTCATTAACTTCTTCCTCACTCCAGTTAATAAAAGGAGACATGACAAGTAGGTGCCTTTTGTGGAAGGTGAAGAGCTCATTAACTACTCTCTCATTCCAGTTAATAAAAGAAGACATTACACCTAGATGTCTTTGTGGAAGGTGAAGAGCTCATTAACTACTCCCTCATTCCATTTCATAAAAGGAGACATGACAACTAAATGTCTTTGTGGAAGGTAAAGAGTTCATAAACTACAACTCATTCAAATTAATAAAAGGAGATATGACAACTAGATGTATTTATGGAAGGTGACGAGCTATATAAGTACTCCCTCATTACAGTTAATAAAAGGAGATATGACAACTAGATGTCTTTGTGGAAGGTGAAGCAACTCATTCACGCTAGATATTCAAACAAGAGATGAGATGACAACTAGTGTTTTCACTGTAGGAGATGAAGAGCTCTTAAAACACTATCTCATTCTGGTTAATCAAAGGAAATATGACAACTAGATGTCCACGTGGGAGATCAAGGGGACTAAACTACACCCTTATTCTAATTAATCAAAGGAGACATGCCAACTAGATGCCTTTGTGGTAGGCGAAGAACTACTCAGCCTCACTCATTCTAGATATTCAGATGAGCTATGACAACTGGATGTCCTTTGTGGAAGGTGAAGAGTCCCCATCTAATCCCTTACTCTAGTTACTCTAAATAGAAATGCCATCTAGATGTCTTAGATGGGATAAGATACAGTACTGTACGAAACTACTATATGGAATGTAAGCAGAGTCGTTTAGTTACTTTTACCTGCGTCAAAGTCACCAGAGGTCTTTCCTAAGAGAAACTAGAAAGGAGTTTAAAGACGTCTAGCTTAAGAAGGTATTTCGACTCAAGTGGGGGAAATGAGGAGGACACTTGGCGATTCCTATTGTGACTGCCTATGTTTGCATGCGAACCCAGATGTTAATACTTCTTGTAAACTAATTAATACAATCACAAGCAGAGGTTAGTTAATATTACATAATAATTGCCCAGATAATGTTGTTATCTTTGCAAAACAAACTGTTTAAAATTATTTTATTTGGAATCATTTCCTTATTTGTTTTAACAAGTGCTTCGGATATTTTTCTAAGTCACAAACATCACTTTTGAGCAATTGTAATCTAATATTTTTTGACACCGATTTTTGTATACATTTTTATTTTTTACGAGAAAAGAGGTCTGCAAATCAATGAAGATATGATAAAACATATGTGCGTTGGAGACCCTATAGAGACAAACTTGGTGTTGAAAGGGAACGAAATAAACAAAATCGGCGTCAAATACAAATAAGTTTCGTAGGAGAGGAAATCACAAAGGGTGGAAAAGAAAAAACAAAATTAAACATCGAGTAGGACAGGAACTAAGAGCAGTAAAAAAAAAGCGGAATATGGTGGAACGAAGAAACAAGAGAATGGAAAAACGAATATATATAACACCATGGTAAAGAGTAACTTGACTTATGCGTTAGAAATGTGGGTAATCTCTCGAGGAAACAATAGCACGATTAACGGAGAAGAAATTGGCGCTCTTAAAAGATCATGACAAATCTTTAGACGAGAATATAGAACAAATGAAAGCATTAGAGACATGATAGAGAAGAAGGAGACAGTCGTAGAGGGGATTCAGAGGAGACAGCTGATATGGATCGGTCTCTTAGAGAGGGTATGGGAGGGAAGATTATCGAGAGTTGCTTTGGAATGGACGCCACCGGAGAGAAGAAGAAAGAGAAGACCCAGACTAACATAGGGAGAAACCATCAATAAATCCATAAGTAAAGGTGACTTATCGATGGAACACTGTTACAACAGGAAAACATGGAGGCAAAGTTTAGAAATCGGACAACAGACTCTGGAAAACCGACATTATACATGTTTTTAATTTTTGAAAGAATGTCACTCTCTGTTTTAAATTGTGTCCGTTAAAACCGCTTCCTGCAGACTCAGTTAATTGTTCCCACAAACTCTGCGTGAAGTCATCCGCTTCCGGCTTCCGGTTATGAATTCACTGCAGCGAAAATAAACGCCCGACGACGTCCCGAGCCATTCTAATGAGCCTAAACACATCCCATTAAACATTTTCGTGAAACACTGGGCGTATTAAGCGTTCGCACAATAGTTCGACTTGCAAACGTAGTGGTAGGGTGTTGTGGATACTTGTTGGGTTGTGTCTTGAATTGGTTCAGTACATTGGTGTGAACTAAGTCCCTGAACTCTCCATTTCTCCACTCCTGTTACTTCTATATCCAGATAGTGTTCGAATCTTTAGAGACGTAATGACCACATAAGCTATGAGGCTGTGGTGCAATGTAACAGTTAAAGTTCTAATATAATTTATAGTAATTTTGTAATATTCTTATATAAATCGGGAAGAACGTTAAATTCAAATAGAAAAGATATAACAGTCCTCCTTCAGGTCTCACGCCAACTATTACCTATTAACAATGGTGTGTTCCTAACCTAACAAATATGTACCTACAGGTACGCTCACATTATCATTGGTTACTCACAATTATATTTATATATTTAGTTTTATTAATAAACAGTAATATATAAAAAATCAAGGTTAATTCGTACTGAGTCAGCAAAGAAAACATTTCTTTATAATTACAATTAATATAAATATGTATATCCATATCTCAATCACAATATCAAGTGGCAAAATGGAAAGCGAATTTCCCTTGCAATTTTCCACTTCGCTCTCTATACAGTATATGGTGTTGGACCGTTATTTTGGTGTGTTACTATTTATTCGCTTTTTGTCGTTTCTAATTTTGGAGGCTGATGATGGTCTATAACGTCTCATTCTATCTATCTCGTTATTATTGCAAGGAACCTTTCTTTTATAATTCCATATACATATTTAAGTAATAAGTTTCTATGTATGGAAAAGTTGGCTTAGTTCCAAAGTACTGGATTTTAAACATGTATTCATTTGGTTCGAGTCCGATCAAGACACCAAATTTTTTTAATTGAATTAATGGATAAATATTTGAAATAAAATGTATTTAGATCAATTATCATCCTCTACGGGTTGAAAAAATGTATTTGAACTTGATTGGATGAATAAAAGCCTCTATACAGTATATGGTGTTGGACTATTATTTTTGTTTCCTACTATTTATTCGCTTTCTTTTTTATCTCGTGTCTAATTTAAGAAGCTGATAATGATCTGTGATTTCTCAAACTATCCATCTCTTATAATGCTTCATTATTACAAGGAATCGTTCTCTTATAATTTTATAAACATCTTTAAGTAACGCGTAAACAGCAATGGAAAAGTTAGCTCAGTGCCAAAGTGCTGTATTTCAAACATGTAGTAATTCAGTTTAAATCTTACCAAGACATCAACTTTTTTGAATTTAATTAATTAATATTTTAAAAAACTCTATCAACATCAATTGTCATTACAAGTTTAAACAAATGTATTTTAACTTGATTGGATTAAACGTATTTTATTAACGATTTTTTGTAACATATATATATATATATATATATATATATATATATATATATATATATATATATATATATATATATATAAGGAGAGTGTGAACTAATAGAAGGAATTCTCTAGAAGGCTCTCTTTTTATTTACTACTGCTTTTTATTTCCAACCGAAATCTGGCTTCGTGCGACGTCAGTGTGTTGTCCAGCTAGCCGTGCTTCCGCTGAATCCGAGCCATGTTAAAGCAATGACAATTTCCACCAATCACGGTGTCTGCCAGCGGAAGGGCTCACTTCCTCTGTATCAATGGGATTCCTATAGAAGGCACACAATGCACGACAGCCCGGCCCAGTGACGGAAGCCCATACATCGCACCTATCTCTACAATAACTTCCGGCCTTTAAATGGTTTTAACCTAACATTACCAACTTCTGGGGTCGTACAACATTTCGTAAACATCCAGATAATATTGTTTTTTTTATAGTTTTAACGCGAACATTCAATTTGAATATCCTGCTGATCGTATAGGAGAGAGTTGTGCATATAGAGACATAAAACACCCTGGCAGAAGGTACAGGGGAGATTGCGGCTTGATGTATACATGACGACATCTACTCTCTATTGGTGTCATGAAGAGTCGTCAACTCCTTGTAAGATGAAGAATATGGGAGGGTATATGACTAAGCTCCTGGGGCAAGGAAAGGTTATAGCATCTCGTGCTTAGAAGTACTTACCAGAAGAAGACAAGGCAAAGAAAGGATCAGTGGAGAAAAGGAAGAACCGAGGAAGGGACACGATGACGATGTCAACTCGTTGTAAGATGAAGAATAAGAGAGGGCAAATGACTAAGCTCCTGGAGCAAGGAAAAGCTGTAGCATCTCGTGTGTAGAAATATTTACCAGTAGAAGACAAGGCAAAGAAAGCATCAGTAGAATAAAGGGAAAACTGATGAAGGGACACGATGACTCTGGTCCTTGGAGGCAAATAGAGGTGTATCAGCTACTCGACCTGTCTATTAAGATGGTTAGCAGGTAGACGACTATTTACTCTTCAGTTAGATCCTCCACTACATGCCCCTCACCGTCCCCCAGTCAAGGGTATTGTGTCCTATCATTGACCCCCACAGATGTACTATTGTGAAAGGGAAAACCTGTCCACATAAGAAGAACGAAATGCCAAACGAAATGAAAGAAGAAAAGGCCTAGTTCTAGGAGTCCGTATTGAACTCACATATGCTAACGATTGTGATACAACAAAATACATTAAACATTTGCAAGTAAGTATGCAATCTACAAAGAAGAACGTACAAAGGTTAGAACTGGCTTTATCTTTGCAATGCTCAGGTCTGCGCGATAACTGGTGCGTGCGAGCGCGTGCATAATAACACTTAAGTTACTAGCTCAGCTGGTTTAGTTTACTTGTAGGATGGTCACAGCCAATTACGCGAGCTTTTCTGACGTCTCTTAATGGTGAGAAGCATCTCTCTCTCTCTCTCTCTCTCTCTCTCTATATATATATATATATATATATATATATATATATATATATATATATATATATGGTTGCACCTTAGGTTTCAAAATAAACCGATTTAATTTTCAAAATGGCAACTGATTGTAGCCCTTTATCGTTGATAATTTTAGGGCATCTCGTTCGGGAGTATGAAAAATCCAACAGGAGCATCCAGACATGCAACAACGTTTCGTAACGCAACATCGTCCCGAAACAAGGCCCCTTCAAATGACCGATATTCAACTAACCAAAACGTATGCATCACTCGATAGACGTACAAACGAAAAATAATATTTAAATAAGGTCATTTTAATTTAAATTAAGGTACGTCATTAGGAGCAAGTATTTCTCCCATAGAGTTACTGTAAACAAAACATATTTAGGTTTAAACCGACGATTAAAATTAGTTGTTTAAAAATTAAAATAAAAACTTAATCCTATTTAATTGTATAACTATAAATATTTATAAACTTATAGGTCGACTTTTATCAGAGTTTAAAATTATATAATCTGTTACAACTAAAAAATATTTCAAATTTCAATATGAGTAGAAATTGATAAACATCATAAAATGTTATGTACTGTGCTAATATAAAATATTTTAAACAGAGTAATTAACAAGTAATTAAATCATATTTTATGTGATTGTGTGAAATTACATGTTATCCTATAATTTAATCAAAGAGACGATATTTCTGAATACAGGCCTGTAAACCCTTTGAAAATAAATTAAACATAACCTCTGATTAACCTCTAAGTTAAGACCTAAGTAATTCTGTTCCCGTAACCTGTTTCGTAAATCTTCGTGACAATGTTTTTCAAAATTTCAATTAGGAATTAAATTTAATCCAAAATTTAATTTCGCGGTTTTTAAAATAAATATTCTTCAAGTTATTAACTGTCTGAAGATGTGTTAATGCCTTGAGTTCAAAAAACTATCAAATTTTTCATAAACAAGTCGTTTTACTTTGTGTTGACATTTTGTATTGGTCACCTCTCTCCCTTTCTCTATTTATCACGCACACCAACACACACACACACACACACACACACACACACACACACACACACACACTGTATCTGACTAAGAGGGATTACGGTGTCTAACCTCACTACCCCGTCCTTTGACCCGGTACAACCAAGCGGCCCATGGTTCCGGACGCGTCCGAGCAAAACGAAATCTGACATCGGCTGTGAAATTACCCCGAGCTAACCCCTGTTGCCGCTTAATTAAAACACCCTACATGAATGACCATAACGTTTTACGCAATACTCTAAGCTCTACACATGGCCTAAATTGCCGGCGCACTCTACGACGCAACTCCGGCTTTTCCACTGCCTTTATAATCGTTCACCTCCAACTCTCCTCTATACCACTGCGTTACGTAAATGGGTCGCTATCCAACAAACAGAAACATAGTCTGTTTCTGTGTGGGAAGGTGGAAGAGGAGACACAAACTACCTGACTATCACAGCTGTAGGGCAGAGCAGTGTAGGTTACGCTTTGGCGAATATCTTTAGTGCGTTTGTAGCGTACGCCTGGTACAAATCATACGTTTAACCTTACCGATAGATAGCCTTATCGTAGGCCTTACACATTACGGAATGTGGGTTCAAGAGGTCGAGCGAAATAATTAAATAACATCTGTGATTAATTAGGCCTATTTATAGACATTTGTTTTGCGTCTCAAGCAAGGTGGCTGCGCTGGTACGAATACAGTATAGATAACGCAGTTGTGAGTTGAGCGGTCTTTCGACTCAATGGAGCGGCTTCTCAGTCCATGATGGTTCTCGACCTGCTCCACCCCATGAGTTAACGAATAGACTCCAGGGTGCACGGCCTCTTATTCCAGTAAAATGTTGCAGAGTATCTGTATCGGACGAACCGACCAAAAAGTGTCGACTGCTCAAGCCAAGCTATTTTCGTCACCAGGATCGAAAGCCTAGACCTAACTCCGATGGTAGCAGTATGTAAGAGCTTAACGGCCGTACTGTAACGTCGAGTCTAATGATCGACTTGCTTTTGTTAATACCACTATTATGTTCATTCAAAAATGTTTTTAAAAGTTTCAAAAACGTTCATGCAATCTCGTCTAAATGGCAGGAAAACATGTTTCCCTATTAATTAGCCAAAGCAAACCCTGGATAAAGTGTGGTTGGAATCAGGGTGAAGTACAATCATTGTAACACAATATGGGAATCAGAACTTTGTAAAATCGCGAGATGTAGCAAGAGACGTCATCAGCCTATGCGCAGTGGCCTAGATGTTTAGAGTGGGGGTACTCACTGACTCAGTGTTTATCGAACCATGATGCTATACGTATCAGTCCGCCACAACCACTGTGCCTAGATGCAAGAGAGGGTTACACATCTGCATGGCCTACCTCCTCCACTCCCCTCTGCACATCTTAGGTTTCGTGCTATACCCCATGAGTCTATACTTGACAAGATCCTAACTCCTACAACTCATCCTGAGTGTTGTCTCTATTGGCTGGTTGCGCCCACCAGACCCTGACCACAAATAATATATAGCTTCCAAAGCCAAGTAAACAAAAAACTACTTTGGCCGCATTTGTCGCACATTACGCTACGGCTGTTTTTGCGTCTGGGTGCTATAATCACATAATCTACTACAGCTAGATGCGCAACAAGTTTTGGAAACCCTTCATCTTTTACTCCAAAGACCTAAGTATGGTCTGCAATTCTTCAGTTATGTTCGACTTGGTTTTTTTGAAGTTTTATATCGAGAAGCCCTAAAAGGGCTGAAATAAACCTCTTGCCATAACAATGGTCGAACAAATTCCCTCTTATATATTGCAACTACACTAACCGGTTGCTAAATGAGCGGATAGGGAATACAGCCTAAGCATTTATTGACTAGATTTCGGGGAGGGGTCTATTCGAGTCTGGTGGGTGCGGGATAGGGTAGAAGATGGATACTTCACCTGCTGCTTCTGATTTATCAGTCAGTTGCTAGTTGTACCGATGTTGGTTCGGAGAAGGAAGCCTCAAGATGAGGGTCGATGAAACGAACATGTGACGGAGAGGAAGCAAGAGGATGAAAGCGTTTGACATAAAGAAATATAGAGATTAAATGAAAGGTAAAGCTATGTCGAAAAGAATATGTGAAGAATAGGAGAAACAGAAGCTAATAAATATACAAAAACTGGAGTATCGTCTAAAAAGAATATTCCCTAGACAAAATAAAAAAGAAGAATCGCCAGATGTAACAAAAACTAAAGCTGTGTTGAAAAAAGTATGTGAAAGACAATAGAAACCGAAATTAATGAAGATTAAGAAATGCAGCTGGAGTATCATCTAAAAAGATCGAAGAAAGAAGAATGAGCACTGAAGCTGCAGGAAGGATGGTTAGAAGCTTCTCTCTCCACATGCTACAAGCTAGAAGATAAAGTTAAGTTTACAAAGGAAACTGTATAATTCCGTTAACGGAAGAGTATAATTCCATACAAGCAATGATACTCGTAGCAGTTTTTTCACTGCGCAACACGAAGTAGATAGGTTTATAATGAACGCATTATAATAAATAAACAGTCCTGCATAAACAAATGTACGATTTCCGTTCACTCGCGCTGTCATCATCAGAACGGAAACGACGCTGTCAAGATGACGCAATATTTCACGTCCGTTAAGCTGTCGCGTTCACGCAATGCTCTAAAATAGGCTTTTAACAACAAAAACTAATTTCTAGGCCGACTAGAACTGATCGAGTATATTCCTATAGAAGCGTAATAGTTTTTCTAGACAAATGTCAGTTTCTTATTTTAGGCTACATCCTGCGGCGCGCGCATTGTAGAGCACCGATTTCTCCCGTTCACTATAAAATGTATTACTATAAACATTTGTGCACTAAATGTTGGTTATAACTTGCAATTCAAACGAGAAAGCAATCACTGGGTATACACCATAGAGAGTAGGTCTCTCCCTACACGAATCCCTCTATTTACAGTACCAAAGTACGATCATAGCCTTTCCCTAATCCAACTACTCTTCTTTATACAAAAAAGGGGTGAAGTTATCGCCATGTTAGAAAGATATGCTTCAAGTGCGCAGCCCTAGACACGTGATGCCATTCACTATCCTCTGCAGGGGAACTGTATATCCCTACATAAATCCTACTTATCTTCCGAAGCCTATATTTAGGCTGATCGTCCTAACCCTACAATAAGTAAATAAATAAAGGTTTAAATATGCATTTTTTTAAAGTTACACAACTTCTTTAAATAAAAAATTATGTTGTGAATGCTTGTACACATGCAAATGACTTTCAGATCATGGCATTACCATTAGAGGGTTAGAATTGTACATTTTTTTCCCTGTATAAAATTAATTCAACGACATTAACTATAAACAATTGTATTTCAAAGTCCCATCTCCAGTGGCAACAACAAACATGTTGGTCGTTATGATAGCCTTACTGATTAGTGGCTGTAACGGGCAATCATGTGACCACCTATGTCCACAACCGTTGCAATTACTTCCCCTACATCTTTAACTCCTTTACGTAAGCTCTTCCAGACTTATTTCGCCTCTCTCTACAATTCCCTTTCTTTAATTTAGCTTACTCCCGAGATATACCCTACAGCTCCCACTCCTTCGCCTGAGCGTTTCACGACTTATTTCGTCCCTTTCTACATTCCTAATTATATTATTTAGCTTACTCCCTATATATAACCTACCCTACATCTCCCACTCCACCTGAGCGTTTCAAAATTATTTTGCCTCTCTCTGCTTTTCATTTTCTTTCATTTAGCTTACTCCCGAGATATACCCTACAGCTCCCACTCCTTCACCTGAGCGTTTCACGACTTATTTCGTCCCTTTCTACATTCCTAATTATATTATTTAGCTTACTCCCTATATATAACCTACCCTACATCTCCCACTCCACCTGAGCGTTTCAAAATTATTTTGCCTCTCTCTGCTTTTCATTTTCTTTCATTTAGCTTACTCCCGAGATATACCCTACAGCTCCCACTCCTTCACCTGAGCGTTTCACGACTTATTTCGTCCCTTTCTACATTCCTAATTATATTATTTAGCTTACTCCCTATATATAACCTACCCTACATCTCCCACTCCACCTGAGCGTTTCAAAATTATTTTGCCTCTCTCTGCTTTTCATTTTCTTTCATTTAGCTTACTCCCGAGATATACTCTACATCTCCCACTCCTTCCCCTGAGCACTTCCAGACTTATTTCTCCTCTCTCTACATTCCCATTTTTTTTATTTAGCTTACTCTTGAGAGATACCCGACATCTCCCACTTCTTCTCCTGAGCAATACAGGCTTATTTCGCCTCTCCCTACATTTCCCTTTCTTTTATTTATTTTACTCCCGAGATATACCATACATATCCCACTCCTTCACCTGAGCGCTTCCAGACTTATTTCGCCCCTCTCTACATTTTCCTTTCTTTTATCTAGCTTATTCCCGAGAGATACGCTATAATTCCCACTCCTTCCTCTGAGTGCTTCCAGACTTATTTCGCCTCTCTCTACATTCCCCATTCTTTTATTTAGCTTACTCCCGAGATATACCCTACATCTGCCATTCCTTCACCTGAGCGTTTCACGACTTATTTCGTCGCTTTCTACATTCCTAATTCTTTTATTTAACTTACTCCCTATATATAATCTACCCTACACCCCCCCCCCACTCCTTCACCTGAGCGTTTCCAGACTTATTTCGTCCCTTTCTACATTCCCCATTCTTTTATTTAGCCTACTCCCGAGATATACCCTACATCTCCCACTCCTTCTTCTGAGTGTTTCCAAAATTATATTGCCTTCCTCTACTTTTCCCTCTCTTTCATTTAACTTTTCCCGAGATATGTCCTCTGCTTTCACCTGCCATTCGCCGGTCACGTTTGAAGTAGTAGAACCCGGTGATGCTCAAGGTAAGCCTTGAAGAGCAGGGCACCACAGGTTCATAAAGCGGATATAGAGGACTCATTATAGCATAAAAACACTTACTTGTTTGATCTTGCAGTCGGATCCGCAGCCGACATCAAAGTGGCCCTCCACGGTCTGGTTCTGCAACAAAACATCATTACATTTATAACGTTCAGAAACATTTTATAAATGTTACAGTTATGGTAATTTTGTTTAACGTGACAAGTTCGTTTGGAATAGAGTGACAATTAGGGCCATTGGAAAAAAGTGTCACAGTTATCTGAAATAAAGTATTAGTTAATATTTGGAATAAGGTGACAGTTAGGGCCATTGGAATAAATTGTCAGAGTTATCTGAAATAAAGTATCAGTTAATATTTGGAATAAAGTGACAGTTAGGGTAATTGGAATTAAGTGTCAAGGATTATTTTAAATAAAATATCAGTTAATATTTGTAATAAAGTGACAGTAAGGGTCATTGGAATAAAGTGTCAGAGTTATCTTAAATAAAGTATCAGTTAATATTGGGAAAAGTGACAGTTAGGGTCATTGTGAATAAAGTGTCAGAGTTATCTTAAATAAAGTATCAGTTAATATTTGGAATAAGGTGACAGTTAGGGTCATTGGAATAAAGTGTCAGAGTTATCTGAAATAAAGTATCAGTTAATTATTGGAATAAAGTGACAGTTAGGGCCATTGGAATAAAATGTCAGAGTTATCTGAAATAAAGTATCAGTTAATATTTGGAATAAGGTGACAGTTAGGGCCATTGGAATAAAGTGTCAGAGTTATCTGAAATAAAGTATCAGTTAATATTCGGAATAAAGTGACAGTTAGGGCCATTGGAATAAAGTGTCAGAGTTATCTGAAATAAAGTATCAGTTAATATTCGGAATAAAGTAACAGTTAGGGCCATTGGAATAAAGTGTCACAGTTATCTGAAATAAAGTATCAGTTAATATTCGGAATAAAGTGACAGTTAGGGCCATTGGAATAAAGTGTCAGAGTTATCTGAAATAAAGTATCAGTTAATATTCGGAATAAGGTGACAATTAGGGCCATTGGAATAAAATGTCAGAGTTATATGAAATAAAGTATCAGTTAATATTTGGAATAAGGTGACAGTTAGGGCCATTGGAATAAAGTGTCAGAGTTATCTGAAATAAAGTATCAGTTAATATTCGGAATAAAGTGACAGTTAGGGCCATTGGAATAAAGTGTCAGAGTTATCTGAAATAAAGTATCAGTTAATTATTGGAATAAGGTGACAGTTAGGGCCATTGGAATAAAGTGTCAGAGTTATCTGAAATAAAGTACCAGTTAATATTTGGAATAAGAGGGCCATTGGAATAAAGTGTCAGAGTTATCTGAAATAAAGTATCGGTTAATATTTGGAATAAGGTGACAGTTAGGGTCATTGGAATAAAGTGTCAGAGTTATCTGAAATAAAGTATCGGTTAATATTTGGAATAAGGTGACAGTTAGGGTCATTGGAATAAAGTGTCAGAGTTATCTGAAATAAAGTATCAGTTAATATTTGGAATAAGGTGACAGTTAGGGTCATTGTGAATAAAGTGTCAGAGTTATCTGAAATAAAGTATCAGTTAATATTTGGAATAAGGTGACAGTTAGGGCCATTGGAATAAAGTGTCAGAGTTATCTGAAATAAAGTATCAGTTAATATTTGGAATAAGGTGACAGTTAGGGCCATTGGAATAAAGTGTCAGAGTTATCTGAAATAAAGTATCAGTTAATATTTGGAATAAGGTGACAGTTAGGGCCATTGGAATAAAGTGTCAGAGTTATCTGAAATAAAGTATCAGTTAATATTCGGAATAAGGTGACAGTTAGGGCCATTGGAATAAAGTGTCAGAGTTATCTGAAATAAAATATCAGTTAATATTTGGAATAAGGTGACAGTTAGGGCCATTGGAATAAAGTGTCAGAGTTATCTGAAATAAAGTATCAGTTAATATTTGGAATAAGGTGACAGTTAGGGCCATTGGAATAAAATGTCAGAGTTATCTGAAATAAAGTATCAGTTAATATTTGGAATAAGGTGACAGTTAGGGCCATTGGAATAAAGTGTCAGAGTTATCTGAAATAAAGTATCAGTTAATATTTGGAATAAGGTGACAGTTAGGGCCATTGGAATAAAATGTCAGAGTTATCTGAAATAAAGTATCAGTTAATATTTGGAATAAGGTGACAGTTAGGGCCATTGGAATAAAATGTCAGAGTTATCTGAAATAAAGTATCAGTTAATATTTGGAATAAGGTGACAGTTAGGGCCATTGGAATAAAGTGTCAGAGTTATCTGAAATAAAGTATCAGTTAATATTTGGAATAAGGTGACAGTTAGGGCCATTGGAATAAAGTGTCAGAGTTATCTGAAATAAAGTATCAGTTAATATTTGGAATAAGGTGACAGTTAGGGCCATTGGAATAAAGTGTCAGAGTTATCTGAAATAAAGTATCAGTTAATATTTGGAATAAGGTGACAGTTAGGGCCATTGGAATAAAGTGTCAGAGTTATCTGAAATAAAGTATCAGTTAATATTTGGAATAAGGTGACAGTTAGGGCCATTGGAATAAAGTGTCAGAGTTATCTGAAATAAAGTATCAGTTAATATTTGGAATAAGGTGACAGTTAGGGTCATTGTGAATAAAATATCAGGGTAATATCTTACTCAATCAACAGCACTCTCTGACATTAGCATAAGCTTTTTTAAACTCAAAAAAAAGTTTTTGAAATATTCCCATCTACATCCCCCCTAAACACAAAATAAACAGGGACTACATCTTGAAATTTATGGGATTTTCCTATTTTATTACGTTGTGTGAGCTTTTTATACCGCATACATAGGACGGGATAATAAAGACCACTTCCCTAATTAAAAATAAAGCCGTTAATGAGCATTTTTTAAGTGCATAACTAAATGTGCATAATCGCTGCTAAACCTAAGTCGCGAGCATTACAAATTGCACTTGGCAGCCGTCCCTGGACAAACAATAGGACATTAGACAAGCACCCGTACAAAGGTTGCTGGCAGGATCCCGTCCCCAAATACAAAGCTGTTGCTGTTTTATAGCGGAACTCTAGGGTCGAGCTGACAACAGTTGGAATATTTTTCAACACTCAACTGGCCAATCTGGCAGTGCTCGACAGCCACTGAGATTCGGTCGTTATGGAACTGTTCTAGACACTCGTAACAAATTCTAAGGGTTAACTTTACCTTGAGAAAATATTGTAGATGGTTTTTATTTTCAGAAAGAAAAACATCAATGAAACTTGTTCAACCTTCAAATTGTATACCCTATGAGTTGCATGTTTAGATCTACATATAGCATTAACAATACAGTAGAGTCTCGAATTCCGAATCCCTATATTTCGAGCTCCCGTTAAGTTCGAGCCCGACTTGGAATCGGGTAAGCCGCGGGATTAATCAGCTGAGCCACCGGCGTGGCGTTTAAAAACATTTCCATGTCAACATTGCCGGCTTCATATAAGAACTAAAGTACTATTAAAGTCCTGGCTATTCAAAAACTAACTATTAAATCCTGAGTTATAATAAAACTGTTGACTGTGTTAGTGATCTACAAGAAAACACATTGCAACTTTTACCAAAAAATGTAGCAACCGTGATGGCATATTGACAGATCCCAGAAGGCGAAGCAATGTAAGGCAACTACTGCCTTTTGCTTGGTCTGTAGCTTCTCCCACTCCACAATTAACATGTCAACATTGTGAATCGTTGAAACATTGTGAATTGGGTTGAATGAAAATACAACACCTCCTAGTTTTTATCTTTAATAAATCTGGATCATATTTTAAAAAGTTTTAGCTACTTATATAGTATTTTTAAATGAGTATTTTTTTGAGCAACTGTGGCCTACTGTTATAATAATTAAATAAAAAACCCACTAACCACAATATAACTTTATTTAATCACTTGATGTACATTTCGATTACCAGGTAACCATCTTCAGAAGTACTTGTGGTTAGTGGGTTTTTTATTTAATTATTATACCTATATAGTATACTGTATTATATTCTATATCGGTATAGGCCTATATATATTTTTTATTTAATTTTTTTGTAAGGGGTGGAGTAAAGTTGTATTATTTCATAGAAAAGTGGTAATTTTGGTATTTGTTACCGTAAACATATTAGCCTATATGTTTCACATTATATTATAATATGTCACAGTACCTATATTAAACATATGGCAGTTATTGTTTAATTACTTAGTTCGACTTCCGAGTAAAGTAGGTAGGTACTTATTTGATTTGAAGATCTTAATTACCAAAGTAATTTATAAAATGCCTACCCTGTCAGCTAAATATTAATAATTCTACCAAATGATATAGTTGAAATCACAAACATTTGATGTTTATGTACAAGTACATGTTATAATGTTTTGGCGTGAATTAAATGCTCCAAATATTAACTATAATAATATAAACATTTCATTTATTTGAGGCCCATGTAATTTATTTTGAGGCTTGCATGTCTGAGGCCGAAATCATTTTTTCTAAAGGCTCTACGAATTTGACAGTTGTTGGTGGTTGAGTGTTAGGAGCTACAGACCGACCAAAAGTCAGTATTTGCCTTACATTGCTTCGCCTTCTGGGATCAGTTTATATGCACCGTGTTGAACAATGTATCCTAAAGCAACATCAATTTATGTAAGTACTGTAATCAATGAAGTTCTATAAACGTATTTTGTGCATTTTTAATTATAGCATTAGGGTTTATTAGAACTCCTCTTTTTCTAATGCACAGGAACGTATTTCAGTGTAATCCGAGGGGTTCTCGATTCAATCTAAGTCGAATTACCGAAACTCTATTGTAGTTAGATGCAATTTTGAGGTTATTAAAAAAATAATTTTCACCAGCTAACTGTCCACTGCAGATCCTAATGGTGCCAACCTAAAGTTACAAACTCGTTTACATAACGTTTCATTTACACATCAATGACTGCTTAGATATTGAATTCCCCTTGTATAAACAAAATTGCTTTCATTATAGCCAAGTATAAATATAATACTTTGTTATCTTTGCAATTCTTGTAGCGTGTTTAAAACTTATATTTTGTTGATGTTAAAAATATTAATATACCTCAGTTAAAGGTTTCATCGGTTAGACATGCATTAACTGTAAGCTTGGACAAATCGGTCAAACAAAAGTGAAATTTGTTTACACTTCACTTTGCTGTCACCAAAGCATGTGCAGTGATAGATGTGCTAATGAAGAGATAACCTCTTCTTAGAACCAACAAGCCTGACTGCTTTGTCGCAGCGAACTGTTTTATCCAGCTTAAGTATCAAGAGGAGCATTGGCTTGGCTTTTAATTTCTATGATTCCAAAACGCTTGAGCTAAAATAAAAGATGGCAAGTTTCGTCGTTATTTATTACTACTTTACTACCAACGGCTGGATTTTGGTAGTCTGTTACTTTAAAAGCCACCTGATATCTTCTGCGTAGAAGTCAACCGTCCATTACAGCCCATCCTTCAGAAAACGCCCAAACCACTTTCCCCTCACCTACTTCCATAGTTTCTCTCGGCAAACAACGATAGGCACAGTGACCCTTTTTCGAACATTCTACACGCATATTTGCTTATATCCCTCAGTTTACTGCCAACTGTTTTTATATGTAAACTATCTTCTATATGTAAAGTTGTATTTGGTTTTCCTTATGATATTTTCCAATTAATTGAAATTGAGAAACTGTAATGATAAATTTTTCATCCAATCAGAGATTTAAAATAATGTTTTTACTCTTTTGATGGGTTGACCGCTAAAACGCACTTGCGTCCCTGTTTCAGTAGGTTAAAAGTTAGAGGTAAAAGTTTATAATCTGGCAAATTGGGGGATGCGATCCTTGGCAAGGGACCGAGGACGAGGGGAGGGTAGAGGTGCTCGTAAGTCATTTTCAAAAACATCGACCCTTGGACTTTCACTAATAGCGTTAACTCATTATTTTGTTACTTAGTAATACGTTTTGATGTATAGTGTAAATAACAACAAATAAAAATAGGGCGTTCACGGAAACGTACTAATAGGATTGTCAAAGGGCTGGGACGGGTAAGATGCGATTTATGGCCCCGTTGAGGGATGACGGCAGTGCCTGATGTTTTCTAGATGAGGAATACACAATTTCTACCTAAGAGCCAAGTGCCAGCTTATAAAATTTGACCTATACACACAATCCATGGGAAAGAATTTCTAAGCTAATGATCCGGAGTTGAAGTGCAAACTTCCAACTATTTTTGAGGTCGTCTCGACAATGCTAGATGAGATTCTAGTGAAACGTCGGACCTGCAATTTTTCACTGAAAAATGAACGGATGTACTCCGGATATTAATAACTAATCATATTTTTACATCCGTGAAGAAATACGTATCAGCACACACACACACACACACACAAACACAAATATATATATAGCTGATATTATATATATATATATATATATATATGCTGATACGTATTCCTTCACGGATGGAAAATATGATGAATTGTTACTATCTGGAGTACATCCGTTCATTCTGCAGTCCATAAATTCGCAGTTCCGACGTTTCGCTAGAGTCTCATCCAGCATTGACGAGGTGAACCCAGCAGCAGTAGAAGAGCGAGTCATATATATATATATATATATATATATATATATATATATATATTTATATATTTATATTTATATATATATATATATATAATACCATTAAAGATATTAATGTTACCTTTATATTATAGTCTATTCTAATTACCTTACCTTACTAGTCACTAAGGTTTCTAAATAATTAAACAATCAAATAAATTTAATATCGCCTACATTTATTACCTGACATTCAGTTTTTACAATTTATTCCGTCAAATACATTAATATGAATTCCGTCCCCAATTTCCCATTTCTTCTATCATACAATAATGCCTCCTCTAAGTACCATGCAGTTATTGCCTCGTCGATGCCATTACGCCAACTTCTTCGTGGCCGTCCTCTCTTCTTTTCTTAGGGGAAGCCACTCTGGTACCTTTCGAAGCCACCTGTCTTCTGTCATCTTCTTTACTTCTCCAAACCATGGCAATTCCCTTCTTTATGTGAAGACATAAAGAAGTCCCTTATACATACATTTTCATTTCGTAACGAAATTGCTCATTTCTGACGCTTTCAAATCTCTATTTACCGCAGCTTTGTCGCATAGGTGGATATTTAATTGTGAAATAGGAAATGATTGTTTAATAACATTGTTGTTTTCTGAACTGTACAATATTTAATTAAATTATTGTTGCGATGACCAACAACCACGCCACTCCTTGTGTACAGCTTTAACAGGTTTGTTAAAGAACTGTTATGCTCCCTGCGACCGCCCCTGCTAGCAAGTCATCGAGGTCGCCCTTCTGACGAACGCAATCAACCTTTACAGCACATAAAGCGTAAACCCTTTACTTCTGAGTAGTCACTATGCCTTGATAGAATCTGACCCTCAGCGCTACAAGTGCACGATCGGCCGACTGGAATGTAATTGCCGGAAACTAGTAACGGACATTCTACCTGCGGCCGGAAGTCGTTGAAGACACTGATTCCCACCCTCCCCGCCGTCTTCCAACTGTTGTTTCGTCCTTGCCTTACATAACAATACGGAGTGATTTGTGAAGCCCAATCTGTGACCTTTGTGTTGTACTCCGTCCCAGGCGTTCTAACGGCCTCCCTAAAGAAACAACCAGGCTACAAAATTATTGTCTGTATTTTTATGATTGAAGCCAAGAAAGATACGCTATCAGACGTTCTCCTACGAGTTATTATCGAGGGCTCAAGCAGCCCGTCTCCATTGCGGCCAACTAAATCTTATGTAGAACAAGTGATATAAAACAAAGTCATTACCTACTTCGGTCAACATCAAAATTTATTTTAGTCCTTTTTATTAAATACTTACAATAATATAAACATGAATTTACGTATGACGGAATCACAATAAAGTGCTAAAATAGAAATCGAATTTCCTTGCAATTTCCGTTTTCTTCTCTATACAGTATATGGTGTTGGACTATTATTTATTTATTTGCTTTCTTTTTTCTTTTTTAATTTATGAAGCTGTTGGTCAATAACTTCTTATTCTACCCATCTCTTGTATTGCTTCATTATTGCAAGGAACCTTTCTCTTATAATTTCATACACATCTTTAAATAATAGATTTCTAGCAATGGGGAAGTTGGTTTAGTTCCAAATTGATGGATTTCAAACATACAGTCATTCAGTTCGAATCCGACCGAGACATCAGTTTTTTTTAAATTTTAATTAATGAATAGATAATTGAAAAAAACTGTATTGCCATCAATTAATTGTCGTCCACTACAGGTTGAAAAAAAATGCAGGTATATTTCATGTATGCATCTGTGCACACGTCCCTAAATCAAAGGATACGTTTTATGTACTTATATATATCTATTACCACATGATCAACTTATCATTATTTTTACAAGCTTGCTCGAGATGCTCCCTCCAAATACCAGGGGATGTTACTGTCCCTTGCCTAACCCATTGTACCCCTTACTTCCTAAGACATGGATGTCCCTAAACGAATGTGTAGGCAGACATCTAAATATATCCTAACGGAGGCCAAAATACCGTTGGGAAATGGTCACTCGGAGGTTTATGAGGGTGCTGAGTCCAATACCGCCATCGAAGATGCACGGATGTGCCTCTGCAGGAGTAGCAAAAGGGTGAAATTGGTTTAAAATGTCGGGTAACATTAGAAAATGATCACCTGGAGGTTTATAGTGAGACTGTTGAGTCCAAAACCGTAATCGAAAATCAATGGAGATGCACGGGTGTTAATCTACGGATGTAGTAAATTGATGCATTTAGGTAAAAATTTCAGAAGACAAAAAAAGAGGTTGGAAATGAACCTTGGTGTTTTTGATAGTAGTGAGTCCAATTACTTCATCGAAAGTCAACGAGTATGCACGGATATGGCTCTAGGGGAGTAGCAAAGAGATGATTTAGGGTAAAAATGTCAGATACTCAAAAAATCGTGAGTTTTTGAGGGCGCTGAGTCCGATCCCGTCATCGTAGGTCAACGGGTATACATGGGTGTGGCTCTAGGGGAGTAGCGATGGGATTACTTGGGGTAAAAAAGTCAAATGCCAAAAAAATCGCTAGAAAAAGATCTCTCGTGAGTTTTTGAGGGCCCTGAGTCCGATCTCGTCATCGAAGGTCAACGGGGATGCTTTACGGCAGAAACAAAGGGGTGAATTGGGGGAAAAAATATCCGAAGCCACAAAATTGCTAGAAAATGATCAATCGGTGGTTTGCCTACCTCAGGTAGACATCTAAGCATCTGTCAGCATCTGTGAACACGTCGCTATAACCTATAGCGACGATTTTATATACATACCCGTAACCCTACATCTGATCCTCGCCAGGAGAAGACAGGAGACTGTCGGTTCCAAGATACAGGAGTGAAGACACTTCAAGGAGGTCGTACCTGTCTATGACCTTGACTCGAGCCATATTTACCAAGGAAAGTGATAATTCTTGCCTGACGGACAGTAATGGGAGACGAGACCGAGCGATAATTGTTTCCCACCACCCAGATTAACCTTAAGAATAACCGCCCTCTCATGAACACGCCTACTACTGCTTATATCGATAGTTAACTTTATAACTAGATTAAATCAGTGAGAAAGTGTAGAAATCGCGATCCCCACGATGTCCAACGTGTTGGAATCCTTGCTAACTTGCACACCTCACTGATACACATGGTTGATCCTGACATGAGTTTGCACATTCATACTATTACGGCGTGCACTTAATGAATGCAAGTTCACACCTGCTGGATTTATTAAATACAAAACTATGTTAATTTGAACTGCTTATGCAGCTATGCAGAGGGAAATTTCCCACAAGCTACTCTCGGCTCGTGCGTAGTCAGGTGGACTTCCGGCGCAGAACGGATGTATCGACAACAAAGCTGTTCTGTACGCTTCCTCATAGCTTTACAGACATCGAGAGTGAGAAATGTTCGTAAATAACAAGAATATGCAAAGAACGTTACGTAACGTGACCGACGATCCATTTAGCGTAAATACTAGTAAATGTGTTCCTGTTGTGTCGGACTTGTAAGTACAACGATTAGAGAGTGGCTTCTTGGGGGGGAATGTACAATGACAAACCCACTATCTTCGCTATACCGTAACGAGGTTTTCCGCTCGCCCACTCCTTGGGCTTATTTGCGGAATGCTCTCATGTAATCCACGGCCTTCTGTGTTCCTTACAAGCGGTGCCATAGTATCGTAGGAATATCCCTAATACATTGTTAACTAAACACAACAAATAACAAGTAATATAAAAAAAATTTAATCAAAATTCCTACCTAGATCAACAAAAACAATTTTGTTTACTTACTTTTTATTAAATAATTACAATTATTATAAATAAAATAACATAACCTATAAGTCAAAACAGATTTTCTACCACATAACCTATAACATAAAATCAGCTGTTTTGTAAAATTATATGTTATCATTTATTTTAAACCAAATGTGACGAAAACCAACTCTTATGTGTAAAACGTTTTTCTCCAATATAAAACTAAAATTAATTAATTAAATTTAATTAATGAATTATTATTTGAAAAAACTGTGTTAACATCATTAACTAAACACAACAAATAACAGGAAATATTAAAAAACTTAATTCAATTCCTTCTTAGGTCAACAAAGACAAAATTTTATTTTAGTTACCTTTTATTAAATAATTACACTTAGTTCAAATACGAGTATGTATGTAGGCCAACATGACAGAATCACAATATTAACTTGTAAAATAGAAAGTTAAATTATTTATTAAAATTAAATAATATTTGAAAGAACTGTATTTACATCATGTGTCATCTTTACAAGTTTACAAAAATTTATTTGAACTTGCGTAGATGAATGAAACGTATTTTATTACCGAATGAAAATTTTGAAGATATATATATATAGGGAAAGTGTAAAATAATAATATGAATTGAAAAACCCAACAATCGCGGGTTTTTTATTAATTAATTAATGAAATTAATTTATTCACTATATAAATCAACACTTAATGTACACTTCGGTTACCAGTAACCATCTTCAGAATACTCCTAATAAAACAGTTTTATTGTGGTTAATGGGTTTTTTATTTACTAGGCCCTATATTTAGTTAATTAATATTCCATAGTTGGCTAAGGGAATAGTTTATTAACTAGTGCCTCATGATCAGAGGCGTAGCCAGAACGATGTATTGGGTCACCCGCGGGGGGTCAAAATATTATGTGTAGAAATCATATTTTAAGCTATTTTGGCACTTAAAATTACAGAATAGTTGGGTCATTGGAAAGCTGTTTCGATAAACAAACTAGACTATAAAATACAATATGTGTATGAACACTATAAATCAGCATCTATGAATACAATCTGTTCACACTTAGACTCTAGCTTTGCTCTCCGCTCGCCGGGCGCAAAGCCGTGGTTCCTGGCGTGGCTTCACAAAAATAACAGTCAGTATTAGTTTTGCTTCCTAGTATTGGTGGAGTAGAATAAATTTGTTTTATAGGTTAATATTTGTCTGCTACAATTAATTGGTTTGAAGGGTACGTGCCCCTGTGCCCCCTGGCTACACCACTGCCCATGATAGAGCCTAGATTATTTGCTAACTTCTTAACTTTAATTATTGTTATAGCGTGTGGTAATAGCTTAGATGTATAAGCCTGCTTACATCCTGTCAGGTAAGACATTAAGAACCTTTACCAATTCTACAGACAGAACTGTTACTTCTACGGTGTATTTTATCGATACCTATCTCAAACGTCACCAGAATTAGAAAAACCTTGTCAATTTATGTTTCCTAAAAATCCTGGCAATGTGTGCGTCCTAAAAATCCTGGTAATGTATGCGTCCTAAAAATCCTGGCAATGTGTGCGTCCTATAAATCCTGGCAATGTGTGCGTCCTATAAATCCTGGCAATGTGTGCGTCCTATAAATCCTGGCAATGTGTGCGTCCTAAAAATCCTGGCAATGTGTGCGTCCTATAAATCCTGGCAATGTGTGCATCCTATAAATCCTGGCAATGTGTGCGTCCTAAAAATCCTGGCAATGTATGCGTCCTATAAATCCTGGCAATGTGTGCGTCCTAAAAATCCTGGCAATGTGTGCGTCCTATAAATCCTGGCAATGTGTGCGTCCTATAAATCCTGGTAATGTGTGCGTCCTAAAAATCCTGGTAATGTATGCGTCCTAAAAATCCTGGCAATGTGTGCGTCCTATAAATCCTGGCAATGTGTGCGTCCTAAAAATCCTGGCAATGTGTGCGTCCTATAAATCCTGGCAATGTGTGCGTCCTATAAATCCTGGCAATGTGTGCGTCCTATAAATCCTGGCAATGTGTGCGTCCTATAAATCCTGGCAATGTGTGCGTCCTAAAAATCCTGGCAATGTGTGCGTCCTATAAATCCTGGCAATGTGTGCGTCCTATAAATCCTGGCAATGTATGCGTCCTATAAATCCTGGCAATGTGTGCGTCCTAAAAATCCTGGCAATGTGTGCGTCCTAAAAATCCTGGCAATGTGTGCGTCCTAAAAATCCTGGCAATGTCTGCGTCCTAAAAATCCTGGCAATGTATGCGTCCTAAAAATCCTGGTAATGTATGCGTCCTAAAAATCCTGGCAATGTGTGCGTCCTAAAAATCCTGGCAATGTATGCGTCCTAAAAATCCTGGCAATGTGTGCGTCCTAAATATCCTGGCAATGTGTGCGTCCTAAAAATCCTGGCAATGTATGCGTTCTAAAAATCCTAGCAATGTGTGCGTCCTAAATATCCTGGCAATGTGTGCGTCCTAAAAATCCTGGCAATGTATGTGTCCTAAAAATCCTGGCAATGTATGCGTCCTAAAAATCCTGGCAATGTATGCGTCCTAAATATCCTGGCAATGTATGCGTCCTAAAAATCCTGGCAATGTGTGCGTCCTAAATATCCTGGCAATGTGTGCGTCCTAAAAATCCTGGCAATGTATGCGTCCTAAATATCCTGGCAATGTGTGCGTCCTAAAAATCCTGGTAATGTATGCGTCCTAAGAATCCTGGCAATGTGTGCGTCCTATAAATCCTGGCAATGTGTGCGTCCTATAAATCCTGGCAATGTGTGCGTCCTATAAATCCTGGCAATGTGTGCGTCCTAAAAATCCTGGCAATGTGTGCGTCCTATAAATCCTGGCAATGTGTGCGTCCTATAAATCCTGGCAATGTGTGCGTCCTAAAAATCCTGGCAATGTATGCGTCCTATAAATCCTGGCAATGTGTGCGTCCTATAAATCCTGGCAATGTATGCGTCCTAAAAATCCTGGCAATGTATGCGTCCTAAATATCCTGGCAATGTATGCGTCCTAAAAATCCTGGCAATGTGTGCGTCCTAAATATCCTGGCAATGTGTGCGTCCTATAAATCCTGGCAATGTGTGCGTCCTATAAATCCTGGCAATGTGTGCGTCCTAAAAATCCTGGTAATGTATGCGTCCTAAATATCCTGGCAATGTGTGCGTCCTATAAATCCTGGCAATGTGTGCGTCCTATAAATCCTGGCAATGTGTGCGTCCTATAAATCCTGGCAATGTGTGCGTCCTAAAAATCCTGGCAATGTGTGCGTCCTATAAATCCTGGCAATGTGTGCGTCCTATAAATCCTGGCAATGTGTGCGTCCTAAAAATCCTGGCAATGTATGCGTCCTATAAATCCTGGCAATGTGTGCGTCCTATAAATCCTGGCAATGTGTGCGTCCTAAAAATCCTGGCTATGTGTGCGTCCTATAAATCCTGGCAATGTGTGCGTCCTATAAATCCTGGCAATGTATGCGTCCTAAAAATCATGGCAATGTATGTGTCCTAAAAATCCCGGCAATGTGTGCGTCCTGAAAGTCCTGGCAATGTATGCGTTGTATAAATCCTGGCAATGTGTGCGTCCTATAAATCCTGGCAATGTGTGCGTCCTATAAATCCTAGCAATGTGTGCGTCCTAAAAATCCTGGCAATGTGTGCGTCTTATAAATCCTGGCAATGTGTGCCTCCTATAAATCCTGGTAATGTGTGCGTCCTAAAAATCCTGGTAATGTATGCGTCCTAAAAATCCTGGCAATGTGTGCGTCCTATAAATCCTGGCAATGTGTGCGTCCTAAAAATCCTGGCTATGTGTGCGTCCTATAAATCCTGGCAATGTGTGCGTCCTATAAATCCTGGCAATGTGTGCGTCCTATAAATCCTGGCAATGTGTGCGTCCTATAAATCCTGGCAATGTGTGCGTCCTAAAAATCCTGGCAATGTGTGCGTCCTATAAATCCTGGCAATGTGTGCGTCCTATAAATCCTGGCAATGTGTGCGTCCTAAAAATCCTGGCAATGTATGCGTCCTATAAATCCTGGCAATGTGTGCGTCCTATAAATCCTGGCAATGTGTGCGTCCTATAAATCCTGGCAATGTGTGCGTCCTAAAAATCCTGGCAATGTGTGCGTCCTAAAAATCCTGGCAATGTGTGCGTCCTAAAAATCCTGGCAATGTCTGCGTCCTAAAAATCCTGGCAATGTATGCGTCCTAAAAATCCTGGTAATGTATGCGTCCTAAAAATCCTGGCAATGTGTGCGTCCTAAAAATCCTGGCAATGTATGCGTCCTAAAAATCCTGGCATTGTGTCCGTCCTAAATATCCTGGCAATGTGTGCGTCCTAAAAATCCTGGCAATGTATGCGTCCTAAAAATCCTGGCAATGTGTGCGTCCTAAATATCCTGGCAATGTGTGCGTCCTAAAAATCCTGGCAATGTATGTGTCCTAAAAATCCTGGCAATGTATGCGTCCTAAAAATCCTGGCAATGTATGCGTCCTAAATATCCTGGCAATGTAAGCGTCCTAAATATCATGGCAATGTGTGCGTCCTAAAAATCCTGGCAATGTATGTGTCCTAAAAATCCTGGCAATGTATGCGTCCTAAAAATCCTGGCAATGTATGCGTCCTAAAAATCCTGGCAATGTATGCGTCCTAAATATCTTGGCAATGTGTGCGTCCTAAAAATCCTGGCAATGTATGCGTCCTAAAAATCCTGGCAATGTGTGCGTCCTAAATATCCTGGCAATGTGTGCGTCCTAAAAATCCTGGCTATGTATGCGTAATAAAAATCCTGGCAATGTATGCGTCCTAAATATCCTGGCAATGTGTGCGTCCTAAAAATCCTGGCAATGTATGTGTCCTAAAAATCCTAGCAATGTATGCGTCCTAAAAATCCTGGCAATGTATGCGTCCTAAATATCCTGGCAATGTGTGCGTCCTAAAAATCCTGGTAATGTATGCGTCCTAAAAATCCTGGCAATGTGTGCGTCCTATAAATCCTGGCAATGTGTGCGTCCTATAAATCCTGGCAATGTGTGCGTCCTAAAAATCCTGGCAATGTGTGCGTCCTATAAATCCTGGCAATGTGTGCGTCCTAAAAATCCTGGCAATGTGTGCGTCCTAAAAATCCTGGTAATGTGTGCGTCCTAAAAATCCTGGCAATGTATGCGTCCTAAAGATCCTGGCAATGTATGCATCCTAAAAATCCTGGCAATGTATGCGTCCTAAAGATCCTGGCAATGTATGCATCCTAAAAATCCTGGCAATGAGTGCGTCCTAAAAATCCTGGCAATGTATGCATCCAAAAAATCCTGGTAATGTGTGCGTCCTAAAAATCCTGGCAATGTATGCATCCTAAAAATCCTGGCAATGTGTGCGTCCTAAAAATCCTGGCAATGTATGCATCCTAAAAATCCTGGCAATGTGTGCGTCCTAAAATTCCTGGCAATGTATGCATCCTAAAAATCTTGGTAATGTGTGCGTCCTAAAAATCCTGGCAATGTATGCGTCCTAAAGATCCTGGCAATGTGTGCGTCCTAAAAATCCTGGCAATGTATGCATCCTACAAATCCTGGCAATGTGTGCGTCCTAAAAATCCTGGCAATGTATGCGTCCTAAAAATCCTGGCAATGTGTGCGTCCTAAAAATCCTGGCAATGTGTGCGTCCTAAAAATCCTGGCAATGTGTGCGTCCTAAAAATCCTGGCAATGTGTGCGTCCTAAAAATCATGGCAATGTATGCGTCCTAAAAATCCTGGTAATGTATGCATCCTAAAAATCCTGGCAATGTATGCGTCCTAAAGATCCTGGCAATGTGTGCGTCCTAAAAATCCTGGTAATGTATGCATCCTAAAAATCCTGGCAGTGTGTGCGTCCTAAAAATCCTTTCAATGTGTGCGTCCTAAAAATCCTGGCAATGTATGTGTCCTAAAAATCCTGGTAATGTATGCGTCCTAAAAATCCTGGCAATGTATGCGTCCTAAAAATCCTGGCAATGTGTGCGTCCTAAAAATCCTGGCAATGTGTGCGTCCTAAAAATCCTGGCAATGTGTGCGTCCTAAAAATCCTGGTAATGTGTGCGTCCTAAAAATCCTGGTAATGTATGCATCCTAAAGAACCTGGCAATGTATGCATCCTAAAAATCCTGGCAATGTGTGCGTCCTAAAAATCCTGGTAATGTATGCGTCCTAAAGATCCTGGCAATGTGTGCGTCCTATGAATCCTGGTAATGTATGCATCCTAAAAATCCTGGCAATGTGTGCGTCCTAAAAATCATGGTAATGTATGCATCCTAAAAATCATGGTAATGTATGCATCCTAAAAATCCTGGTAATGTGTGCGTCCTAAAAATCCTGGTAATGTATGCATCCTAAAAATCCTGGTAATGTGTGCGTCCTAAAAATCCTGGTAATGTATGCATCCTAAAAATCCTGGCAATGTGTGCGTCCTAAAAATCCTGGTAATGTATGCATCCTAAAAATCCTGGCAATGTGTGCGTCCTAAAGATCCTGGTAATGTGTGCGTCCTAAAAATCCTGGTAATGTATGCATCCTAAAAATCCTGGTAATGTGTGCGTCCTAAAAATCCTGGCAATGTATGCGTCCTAAAAATCCTGGTAATGTATGCGTCCTAAAAATCCTGGCAATGTATGCGTCATAAAAATCCTGGCAATGTGTGCGTCCTAAAAATCCTGGCAATGTGTGCGTCCTAAAAATCCTGGCAATGTGTGCGTCCTAAAAATCCTGGTAATGTGTGCGTCCTAAAAATCCTGGTAATGTATGCATCCTAAAAATCCTGGTAATGTGTGCGTCCTAAAAATCCTGGCAATGTGTGCGTCCTAAAAATCCTGGCAATGTGTGCGTCCTAAAAATCCTGGAAATGTGTGCGTCCTAAAAATCCTGGCAATGTGTGCGTCCTAAAAATCCTGGTAATGTATGCATCCTAAAAATCATGGCAATGTATGTGTCCTAAAAATCCTGGCAATGTATGCGTCCTAAAAATCATGGCAATGTATGTGTCCTAAAAATCCCGGCAATGTGTGCGTCCTGAAAGTCCTGGCAATCTATGCGTCCTAAAAATCCTGGCAATGTATGCGTCCTAAAAATCCTGGAAATATATGCGTCCTAAAAATCCTGGCAATGTATGCGTCCTAAAAATCCTGGAAATATATGCGTCCTAAAAATCCTAGCAATGTATGCGTCCTAAAAATCCTGGCAACGAATGCGTCTAAAAATCCCGGCTGCGTATGCGTCCTACAAAAGACTCGGTAAAAATAATATAACTAGGCGGTGGCGTCCACGAAAGTTGAAATTTTCAAACACGGAACTAACATCAGTAACAATGCATAAGGTACTTTATACGATTTGGGTTTATTTTAAAAAAATCATTGAGTTATAGGCCTACTACAGTTAAGCTTGCCGAATAGGATAGGTTTGATTATATAACAATAAATAAATGTTCTTAACACAAGCTAACCGGTTGACAAGTGAAGTGGGGTTTCTTCAAGATACGTCATTGCATTAAACACACAACAAGGCAGGAATTATTCACTTCATGAATAAACTGATCAGCTCGCATTAGTAAACTTTATTATTGTTTGTACGAACCTATCCTAACTGATACTTTGTGAATACAGTGTATTGCAATTTCCTGCATAACTATTACTAACTATAACATAACTACAATGTAGGGAATTTTAATTCTCGTTATGTAATTTTAATACTCCTTGTGTAATTTAAATAATCTTCATGTAATTTCAATTCTCATTGTGTAATTTTAATTTTACATGCATAATTTTAACTCTCCCTTACATAGTGTTCTGTGTTATGAAGAAACTTTGTTTCTGTAATTTTTGTGCATCTTGTGTAGTGATATTAATTGTATACTGTTTCTTATTCACAAGTTTTATTGTTTCCCCTATGTTCCTGACGACCCTCTTCGCACCTTGTACAATTTTGTTTGCGATACCGATGTCGTGTGACTTCGATTATTACAGTAAAAAAGGGTCGGATTATTTGACCTACGGGATTCCCCTTGCCCTAACAGAAGGAAAAAACGACCGCACATTAAGATTGCTAATGGACTGGCGTGTCTCCCAGAGGTCTATATTATTACCACATAGGCCCAATCGCCTCAGTAAAGAGCATACATATTGACCAGTTCGCTTGAAATTGTAATATTTTGTAGATTCTCTAATTATATTCGAGTGCAAGTGGGTAAGTCAACCTGAGATAACAAGCAACGTGATTTATAAGATTTTAAAAATAGAAAATAAAAATGAAATTAATTTTAGCGAAATTTTAAATAAATATTATAGTTAAACATTAATTATACCTTTTCATAAAGTAAAAATTGTACAAACCAAAATATACACAATGTAGACCATGGAAAACTGGCTAATACAGTTTAATTTGATTGTTTTAGAAGCAACCACAAACAAAATATGTTTATAGTTTTCGGAAACGAGAAATTACATAAGGAGGATTAAAATTACATGATGGTAAATTACACAAAGGAGAATTGAAATTACATGAAGAGTATTTAAATTGCACAAGGAGATTTAAAAATAGATAAGGAGAACTGAAATTATTCAAGTAAGATTGAAATTACATTAAGATAAATGAAATTACATAGGGAGAATTAAAATTACATAAAGAGTATTTAAACTACACAAGGAGAAATAAAATTACATACGGAGAATTGAAATTACATGAAGACTATTAAAATTACACAAGGAGATTTTAAAAATACATATGGAGAACTGAAATTGTGCAAGTAAAATTGAAATTACATAAGGATAAATGAAATTACACAAGGAAATTTAAAATTACATGAGTATTATTTAAATTACACAAAGAGATATAAAAATTACATAAAGAAAATTAAAGTTACATGAGGGCAACTTAAATTATACAAGGAGAATAGACAGTACATCAGGTGAGTTATTATCACGTATGGAGATATTGAAGTTTTTACTATAATGTGTCGGATTTTACTATTTTTGTCATAACCTGGGATTATATTAAGTAACCAAATCATTCAATCTGATTATTAGAATTTTATTTATTCTTTGAAACAAAATGCAATGCATAATTCTTATCTGCATGTGTCAGATATATGACAACACTGTCTCCTTGAAGCGGTGGGGGGTGACGAGGACAGGGTGAGTGGCTGTGGTCAGTAGAGACAGGTATAAGAGAAAAAACTGCTCCTCGTATCTCGAGACAAACAATTCCCGTGGGAACCCGTGCGTTGTACCTCTGCCAGCGGGTTTCAGCACAGTTCTGGTGTCCACAACATTACTCTCAGAGTATCGGTTTCGAAACCGCGTCAAGTCAGACTCCACCCGCAACTTTGTGTAACAGGAAGCTAGACTTATACAGTGGAGGTTTGTTTACGTTCTTGATATAAAACTATAGTCCCAGAGCTGCAACTACAAATTTGGTTGATCTGGGGCAAAAAGCATTCATTGTATCTTGTTTCTACTTTTTTCAAGTAGAAATGAATATACTTCAAAAAGTAGTAGTATTAACAAATGAACATATTTAGAAGATAAAACATTGTAAATTTTGGGAAGGTATATAGGTTTGTCTGAGCGCTAAATAGTGTTTTGCACTAGAAATATACACGAATATACCTACGAAGGATAGGGGAGGATTGTAGGATTAAAGGAGGGGCGTCAAATATCCCCACGATAGGATAATCGTGGCATCAGGTATCCAGGGCCGCGTTACTGAAGTATATCTACTCTCAACAGGGGCCATAAAGAGGTTTCCATCGCATACAGAACACCTACGTATAGGAGGAGGATACGTAACGGTATGTGGGATAAGAAAGGAGTAAGGATATACGTCATGACAAAAATACAGGAAATAGAGAGAATAAGAAACGACAGGGTAGTTTACCGGAAGAAGGTCTGCTCTATCGGGCTGAAGAGGTGTGTTCACCCTCGTCCATTAATATAAAATTAAGAATAAGAAGGGGTACGTATAATAAGGTAGAAGTAAGGAACTAAGTTATGACGTAGACGAAGGGAATCGAGAGAAAAGGAAGGACAGGGTAGCTTACCAGAATAGAGTCTACTCTATCAGTCTGAAGAGGAGTATCTACACTCTACTCCTAATATAAAAAGACGTATAAGCAGCCGTAGGTGGAATAAGGTAGAAGTGATGATAGGACGTCATGACCAATGAACAGAGAATAAATTGAAAAGAGCGGACTGTGTAGCTTACCAGAAGAGGTTCTACTCTGTCGGCCTGAAGGAGGATATGGAAATGTATGTGGAATAAGGTAGAAGTGAGGATAGGAAGCCATGACCAATGTACAGAGAGTAAATTGAAAAGAGAGGACAGGGTAGCCTACCAGAAGAGGTTCTACTCTGTCGGTCTGAAGAGGTTTGTTCACACTCTATCCCTAAAATAAAGGAGGATATGGATAGGTAGATAGAATAAGGTAGAAGTGAGGATAGGACGTCATGATCAATGTACAGAGAGTAAATTGAAAAGAGAGGCCAGGGTAGCCTACCAGAAGAGGTTCTACTCTGTCGGTCTGAAGAGGTTTGTTCACACTCTATCCCTAAAATAAAGGAGGGTATGGATAGGTAGATGGAATAAGGTAGAAGTGAGAATAGGACGTCATGATCAACGTACAGAGAGTAAATTGAAAAGAGAGGACAGGGTATCCTACCAGAAGCAGGTTCACTCTAAGTAACCTGTCTTTCCCTTTTGATGCCAAGATAAATCCCTGTTCCCAGTACCACAGGATCACTACACACTTTCCCAAGTCAATCTACCGTTATTTATCTATCTTACAAGTGATGCAACTAGTGACACCTTTGTATGACCCCTATAGAAAATAGGTTTGCTTCAGATGCAAACCCAAACACATGTTGTGAAAATCATATCCTGAATTCTTTCCAAAGAGGTTTAATGACCCTAATGCAATCTTCTTTATATTTACAATCCTTATTCATCCTTCGTAGGCGATAGTATTTATAATGGCGGATTTCTTTCCAAATAAAATAAATCTAAATCAGGCATCACAGAGTAGCTGTACACAAACGCACTTCTATTTCTTAAACTGTTACAAAATGTTTAACGGTAGCATAAAGTGTTGCTCCATGGCGTCGCTGGCCTTTTATCTACAGGCGATTTGTCCAGTAATCCTGTATATGTGCGGGTGTAGGATTTGACGGTTGTGACGTCACCACTTAACAAGCGGTCAAGGACTGACATCTGCAACAGCTCAGCTTGGCTTAATGAAACCTCAGTCAAAGTGCAACGCGAGAATTTAATTTTTACTCTCGCTCCTTAGCTTGAGCAGAACATCTTGCAATCCAGCCGAGACTCGAGGCTTATGTTTCTAACTTTTAGCGTAAGGTTAATTCACAACTATTTGATACGATTTGAGTTTTATTTCACAACCAATCCAGCGAATGTATTTGAATGACTTATAGTATCCTCACCTAGGCCATATTAAACATATTTTCTGACCTCTTTAATATTACAAATAAAAAAAATATTTGATTAAAAACCACAGTACAAAATACAAGAGATCCCGGAAAGAATTATGTAGAAGTAGTACGAGGGTGATAGAAGGACACGTTTATTGCGAGAACCTTGAGGCAGGAACTAGAACACTACAATTCAAAATACAAGAGATGCCGAGAGGCATTATATGGTACTGGTACCAGGGTAATAGAAACACATTTTTTCGCGAGAACCTTGAAACAGGAAAAAATCACCACAGCACAAAATACCCGAGATGCCGAGGATTATATGGAATGAGTACCAGGGTGATATAAGAAAACAATTTTTGTGAGAACCTTGAGGCAGGAACCACAGCACAAAATACAACAGATGCCGAGGTATATGACGAACAGACACCATGGTAATAGAAGGAAACACTTTTTGCGAGAACCTTGAGGCAAGAACCACAGCACAAAACACAACAGATGTCGAGGTATATGTGGAACAGGTACCAGGGTAATAGAAGAACATTATTTTTGAGAGAACCTTAAGGCAGAAACCACATCCCCACAGCACAAAATACAAGAAATGCGGAGAATTATTGTGGAACGAGTACCAGGGTGATAGAAGAACACGTTTTTTGAGAGAACGATAAGGCAGGAACTACATCACCACAGCACAAAATACATGAAATTGAGAGAAGGATTATCTCGACCGAGTAATCGGGGAATAGAAAAACAAGATTTTTGCGATAAAGTTGAGGTAGGAACCCCATGATAAAATACAAGAGCTGGCGAGCAGGATTATGTGGAATGAGTATCAAGGTGATAGAAGAACACAATGTTTGCGATGATTTGGAAACAGAAACCATTTCCTCACAGCACGAAATATAAGAATCGCCAGAATATAACGATTATTTGGAGGGGGAGAGAGAGCGAGAGAGAAAGAGAGAGAGCGAGAGAGAGAGAGAGAGGAAAGGTTGATGAAAGGAAACACTTGCCAAATAATGACAACCTGTTTACAATGGTAGATATCTTCTGCCATCCTGTCGTCACTTCAAAAAACTTAGACGAAACAAACTGGAACACTGGACGGTCAAGGTTCATTTGTTTTATAATTTCCTCAATTAAGGAGCTGCTTGAGGTAGCGAACGGGAGTTTATCCGAATCAAGGCCAAAGTATTAGGGGCTGATGCCTCGACAGTTGCTCGCGCCTTGGTTTAACTTTAAACTCCAAAATGTATTCCTAGTGCTTATTTTAGCAGTTTCATAGCGTAACTACTGTAATACCTATGTTACTACTATATATTCGCTGTGTTTAACTTTAGAACGCATTTTATATTCTCTGATTTATTTACTGACTATCCCCGTGGAGCAGTTGTTTGTATATATTCAAACACATATTTATCACATTAGTTTTTCGTGCGTAGGAACCCTGAGATGGCCTGGCTGTATCTATACATTCATTCACTCTTTAGTTTTAGTATAACCTGTTTCGTTGCCTAAGATCAATTTTTTTTTTACCAAACCCTAAGGAAAATTCAGAAATTTTTAATTTACTTAACAATTTTAAATTATGCCCGTAACCTGCCCCTTCATCTTTTGTATGTAATTTACGCTTTAAAATATTAGAAATTCAATTTTTTTTAACTAACTTAGAATGTTTAGATTTTTACAATAATCGATTTTAGGATTAGGCCTACTATCTACAGGTGACGTTCGTTGGACATGCAAATTAGGCTCCAAGCTCTGCTTTGCCTTAAACTAAAGCAAAACTTCGAGATTTGTCGAACAATCGATATTTTAAGAATCAATTTCAATATCAGGAAATGTTAACAAAAAATGTGGTAATAGACTTCTGTACAAGGACTCCATCAAATTTAATTAATTTTATTGCATTTTATATGTTCCTTAAAAATACATTCTAAACAAAGAAAGTGATTTTAAATGCCTTAGGCGATAGTGATTAAATTTTTAAAAAATACAAACATAATCTCAATATATAAAGGTTTCTCTATAAAACAGAGCACTATTTTATGCTATATTAAAATATAACTATATTATAATATAACAACAAAGAATTCGATTGATGTATGCTTGAGTATACAAAAATAATAGATTACCTAATGGTAACCATTCAATTCAGCCATCGTTTAGTTTTAGAAAGAAAATTTATTTTTTGTAACCTAACACATCCTACGTTATATACTTTCTACAGATGTTGTGTCTATATTTTAATATAGCCGTTTGTAAAGTGAGGTTATGTTTGTGTGATTGTATCTGATACAAGTTTTAATCAGTAATTATGTCTTTCAGTATTTAAAGTAACTTTTGTCTTGTTCAGAATTTATAATTTTTGTTTTTCTCTATTCAAGTAATATGAGTAAAAATGAAGCAAGTAGGGCCTAATATAAAAAAAAAAATTAAAATCAATTCCTCCTTAGGTCAACAAACAAATAAATTTATTTCATTTACTTTTTATTAAATTATTACAATTAATATAAATATGTAGATTAATATAAATAAAACAGAATCACAATATTAAGTTGCAATTTAATGGCAAATTAGAAAGAAAATTAATTATTCTAATTAATTAATTTAATTTAATTAAAGAATAAATATTTGAAGGAAACTGTACTGGCACCAAGTGGCATCCCCTATAAGTTTTAAAAAATGTATTTCAACTTGAGTAGATAAATAAAAAGTATTTTATTAACGATTGGAAATTTGAAAAAATTTATAAAAAAATTGATTTTGTTCTTTATTAATATAGGTGACGCCAAATTTCTAACCCGAACGTAAGGACTGTCTCTCTGATTTGCCAAAAACAGAGTAAGAAACAATGGTACAAGTGAGGAAATAGAAATAAAAGCAAGTGTTGGGGGAAATATCCAGTTTACAATATCTTGTAATGAGTCTTACGTAAAAAAACACACATAAAAATATAACAAAACAATACATCTAATAAAGGGCGTAAAACTTCAGGAAATTTAAGAATATATTCATCAGAATTTAAGGCTCAAAAATAGGACCACAAAACAGTTTAAATAGCGTAATCATTCGGATATTTGAAACTGAGTTCTTGCAAGATGAACGGAAATGAGACATGAAAAGAGTTTATGTCACTCAGTAGTCGATGTACAAAATCGGCTTAGAATAGAGAGTCCGAGTATTAAGGCGTTGTGACCTAAGAAAAAGACCCGGAAAAGAACCGATAGTTACATGTAGTCTATAGGTTATCGATTACAACACGCGCGGGTACCACGGGTCGCTAAATCCTACGACTATACAATTTTTAGGTTAATTCGAACAACAGCGTAAAATGTGTACCGTAAAGTCCATACGCTTAGTCTTAGATGTGATTAAATTTTAATATCACGTTGTTGTGATTTGTAACAACTTTACGTAAACAAATTTAACGTTACCATTTTAAAAAAATAATAAAAAAGTATCCAAAATATATGTCTCGCCATAATTCGTAAATTTGGATACCCGACAAAAAAACTGTTAGCTTAAGACTATTTTCAAATATACATATATATATTAATGTAATATAAACAAAACGTTTCTAAAGTAAATCCCTAAGTTTACAAAAAAATATATGTTAGTTACTTTTTATTAAATAATTGCAATTAATATAAATAAAGTAACATAACCTATGCGTTAAATCAGCTGTTCTACCACATTACCTGTAACATAAAATTAGCTGTTTTTTTTTTTTTTTAATTATATGGTTTCACTTATTTGAAGCCAAATAGGACGATATAACTATATTGTATACTTTCCCACTTTTGTGAAAAGATTTTATTCCATATAAATCAAGCATTAATTAATTAAATTTAATCAATGAATAATTATTGGAAAAAAATATCAACATCAAGTGCCATTTACTAAAAGTTTAAAAAAATTTATTTGAACTTGAGTGAAAATAAAAAGTATTTTATTATCAATTGAAAATTTGAATAACATATAGGGAGATTGTGAGCTAATAGAAGAAATTGAAAAAAAAACAAGATTTTATAAAATTTACCTGCAAAGGGCATCTTGTAACACATTGCGCCTCAAAACTAGGAGGCGGCACCACGTCGAAAGCATTACAGTAACCGATTAACCAAAACACTAACACTGTCCACAAAGTCATTATGGGAATCACACTGAATTCAAGTACCTAAATTAAAATATTATAAATTGACATTATAAGTCTGATCTTAGCACTTTTTAATTAAAAAAAGTTTTCTATGAGCACAAACTATATTTTCCCGAAAAATTCACAGCGCGCGCCATGCACACATGCACATCAGACAACGAACGCAACAAGACTGATCTATGAGTGGGCGGAGCCTGGCCAACGGCGGGAGTAAGCCTCGACCGTTCATACTCTGTTTTTATGAATTGCTGTTTTTCTCTCATTTAGACGTATTATAAAAAAAGTAATATAAACAAAAAATGTTTAATGTCAATTCCTACTTAGGTTAACAAAGAACGTTTTAGTTTTAATTACTTTAAATTAAATAATTACAGTTAATATAAATAAAGTAACATAACCTGTGCGTTGAAACAGCTGTACTACCATTATAACCTATAACATAAAAATCAGCTGTTTTATGAAATCATATGTTATCACTTATTTTAAGCCATTGGAACTAAATAACTAATATTGCATACCTTGCACCTTTGGAGAAAAGTTTTTCTCCCATTCTAAACTAAAATTAATTCTTTATTAAATTTAATTATTGAATTAATATTTGAAAAAACTGTATTAACATCAAGTATTAGTAACTAAAAGTTTTAAAAAAATGTATAATTTGAACTTGAGTCGATAAATAAAAACGATTGAAACAATATTAACAATTGAAAATTTGAACAAATATATATATTTATATATATATATATATATATATATATATATATATATATATATATATACTAATATATACGTGAACTAATAAAAGGAATTGAATAAATTAACTCAGAGTTCTAAACTATTATGTTGTACAAAATTTCGAAATGAGAATAGATAAATAGAAAAAGTAATACAATATTTATCAAACAATATATACAACAGCCTTTAGCTACAAAAGTTGTCAATAAAATTGTTTCACTTGATATTAGTTTTTAACCATAACTGGCGCATTGACTCGTTAACTCAACTTTAAAAAAAAAAACAGTAGAGTCACGAAATTCCGGATAGCGATTTTTCAACCTTACGTTAAATTCGAGTTCGGATTCGAATCGGCGAATCTGTGGGATTAATCAGTTAAGCCGCGGCCGCTTAAAAACATTACCACGTCTACATTGCTGGTTCCATATAAGAACTAAAGGGCTAATTGGATGGATAGAGAACTATACAAAGAGTCGTTTTGTATGAGTTTGTGCCCGAGACGGAAAAGTTTTTAAAAGCAAAGAAATTGCCTCGGAAAACTATTTTACTGTTATACAAAGCAGCGACGCATTAACTTTAGGCCTACTCTGATTATATCCTGGCTTTATGTTACGAGCCTAATACAGCCGATGGATCAGTGTGCTCTGGAATGTATAAAAAAAATACACACAATCAATCTCTCTTGGAAGCGACTGAAGGGGACATTATGGGATTCCTAAAAGTAATTACAGTAAAGGGAGTTGTGTACTGGATAGCCGAATCTTGGAACAAAATAAAAGAAGAGACATCAAGTAAGTCGTGGAATAATATCCTGAGTCATAATGAAACAGTTGGCTGTGTTATTAATCCACAAGAAGAAACAGTTTTGACATTTCTTATCAAGAAACTTTCAGGTGAAAATTCCGATGTGAACAATTTCAGATGAATGTTACGACTATTGAAATGGTATAAAATACTACTGAAGACAGTGATGACGAGAATAAAGATGAAGGTTCTACCGAGACAGTAGGAAAAAGAAGGAAGATTTAGTAACGGTGAAGGACAGACCGCCTTGAAAACTGCACCACGCCAACAGATGTGATTGGTATAAAGTTTATTCAATTAGTTCACACTCTCCATATAGGCCTATATCTTGTTCAAATTTTCAATCGTTAATAAAATACTTTTTATTCATCCACTCAAGTTCAAATACAATTTCTTAAGCTTGTAGTGGATGACACTTGAAGTTTATACAGTTTTTTTTCAAATATTAATTAATTAATTAAATTTAATAATGAATTAATTTTAGTTTTATAAGGGAGAAAAACGTTTCACAAAGGGGGCAAGGTGAATAGCTATTTTGTTCGTTTAGCTTTAACAAGCGATAACATATGATTTCATACAACAGCTGATTTTATGTTATAGGTTATGTGGTAGAACAGCTGTTTTAACGCACAGGTTATGTTACTCTATATTACTTGTAATTATTTAATAAAAAGTAACTAAAATAAGATTTCTCTTTGTAGACCTAAGTAGGAATTGATATAATAATTTTTTTATTACTTGTTATGTCTATATTATCGTAACATAACCCTTAAGCTAATAGAAACTGATGTTTAATGCTAAGCTTGACATAGAAGGCTATATAAATTTTTAGGGCTATCAACTCGGCAACGTGGAACAACTGTTAAGAGTTTAGATCGTGTTAAACTTAACGACCTGTTAAAGCAAACACTTTTGGCATTTTGCAGTTGTTTCTAAACTGTCTAGTAAATATTTATCATTACACTTCAGCAGTATAGATAAAAATAAATTTGCCTATTGCTAAATATTTTTTCATTACGAAAACTAATTAAAAACTTGCTTGATATAAAACCTTCAAGCTAGTAAAGCTTACAACTAACAAGATAGACGCATAGATTTATTCTGCAAGGAACGTGAACAGCCTGTTTGAATTTGATTTAGGAATATTCTTTTATAAATAGCTAAACTCTACATAATATTTCTATTAGAAATTAAAAACAAACAAGCTTATATTCTAAGGAAATGGCTGTAAAACTTTGGTAATTGATGGGGACGAGCTTTACCTTTCCAGTGAGAGATATTCGTGAGTCCCTCAATACAAAATTTACTTTAATTATAAGTTTGGCGATTCTTAATTTAATTTGTCAGTTTATTCAAGTGAAATCTGTCTTTATCCGTTGTACAGAACCTAAATAGAGTTTTTTAATTAGCCCAATTCTTGGGAAAATAGATAGGCTTGACTGTGAACACAGATTTATATATATATACTCACACACACACACACACACACACACGCGCGCAAACACAAGCGCGTGCGCACACACACATACATAAACACACACAAATACACACACGCGCCTACACACACACACACACACACACACACACACTCACTCACTTAAATTAGAACCTTACTTGGTATATTAGCGAGTCGACTTTTAAGAGCGACATTTATTTAAATTTAAAAATTTGATGACCCGGTCGGATTCGAACTGTAGATCTACATGTTTGAAAACCAGCATCACTGTGTTTTTTACCACTGAGCTAACTTTCCCATAGCTAGAAATTACTTAAAGATATACTATGTGATAAGAAAAAGCTTCTTTTTAATAGTGAGGCATTACAAGAGGTGGATAGAATGAGAAGTTATAGACCGGATCAGGTTCTTAAATTAAATAGGAAAAAAGAAAGCAAATAAATAGTAACAAATGAAAATTATGTCCAACACCATATATTGTATAAAGACGAAAGTGGAAAATTGCAAGGAAATTCGCTTTATATTTTGCCACTTAATATTATGATTCTGTTATATATAACAGGCTTTCTTTTTTCTTTTCTAATTTAAGAAGCTGATCCGGTCTATAACTTCTCATTCTATCCACCTCTTGTAATGCCTCACTATTAAAAAGAAGCTTTTTCTTATCACATAGTATATCTTTAAGTAATTTCATCATATATATATATATATATATATATATATATATATATATATATATATATATATATATATATATATATATATATAAAGAACCAAGTCAAAATACAAATACAAGAATTATAATTGAATTTACAATTCAAAGCTTTTCGTTGGCTAACAGTACCAACATAATCAGGAATATTAAACAATTAAAATTTTAATTGTTTAATATTCCTGATGTTGTTGGTACTGTTAGCCAAAGAAAAACTTTGAATTGTAAATTCAATTATAATTCTTTTATTTGTATTTTGACTTGGTTCTTTATTAATACACAAGAATACATATTGCGATATATATATATATATATATATATATATATATATATATATATATGATGAATAGTTATTATCTGGAGTACATCCGTTCATTCTGCAGTCCATAAATTCGCAGTTCCGACGTTTCGCTAGAATCTCATCCAGCATTGACGAGGTGAACCCAACAACAGTAGTCTCGCTCTTCTACTGTTGTTGGGTTCACCTCATCAATGCTGGATGAGATTCTAGCGAAACGTCGGAACTGCGAATTTATGGACTGCAGAATGAACGGATGTACTCCAGATAGTAACTATTCATCATATTTTTCCATCCGTGAAGGAATACGTATCAGCATATATATATATATATATATATATATATATATATATATATATATATATATATATATATTGTAATTATAAAATAAAAGTTTTCTTTGTCTACCTCAGTGGGAATATACGTTAAAAAATTCTTTTTCTATATTACTTGTTTTTTTATTTTATTTGTTATTGCATTAAATTTATACCAGTGAGGCAATTTAGCATTTGACAGTCTAGGGACCCACAAACAACAAAATGATACCTAATCTTCAGGTTCACAATCCATGATGAAATTCTATGTTCCTTTAACAAAGAAGAGCCAAAGCCTCCTTCGGCATTGTCCGTAAACCTCACTGATCTGGTAGTTGTCAACAATTAGCGAACAAGAAGCGGCTACAGAAATCTAAACAAACATTGCGGGCAAGTTCCTGACAGATGATACTCCACAGCCTCCTTTGGCACTGTGCAAACCCCAGCCCAACCTGTCAACGATTCTGCCTTCAATACAATTTATATTTACCAGAGGGGTTTTACGTGGGGGTAGTCTAGGACACTTCAAGACGAGTTTAGGCCCTTACAGCCAGCAAGTAAACTTCGGGCCCTTTATGATAGCCTCTAAAGGGTTATGTAGGTATTACTATATGTTGAAAAAAGTTACCAAAAATATTTTGACTCTAATGTGATGTATGGAAATAAGATTAAATTTAGTTATATAAAGCCCATTGCAGTAAATATGTATATTATCACATAGTTATTTCTTTAATTTAAAAAACATTTCATGTTTATCAAAGCAAATAATTGGGAATACGGTTGATCATGGAGTAAAAGATATTTATTTAATAACGCAACGTTTCGGTTACTAGTGCGTTGCCCTTATCAAGCCTGAAAACAATATTGGCCTACATTGCTTTTATTTACGCTTACAAAATACTATTACAATCGTTACAATAATTTAAAACATTTTAAAACTCAATAATATTTGCATGATGAGCTGTATATAGGGTTAATTGTAATGACTGTGATGCTTCCTATGTTGGGGGAACTAAACGTGAATTGCATATTCGTCTTTTAGAACATGAATAAAAGAGTAAAAAAGAAGATCTTCATCTCCCCTCGGGGTTTTACGATCACTTCATTGAACATAATAGTTTGTTTAATTTACAAAATCCTAGGGTTTTGGAAACGGAAAATAATTGGAGAGACGAATTTTGTCTGAATTGCTCCATTTAAAGATGAAAAAAATTTATTAATGTTAAGAAGGACACTAATAAATTGGCCAGTATTTACAATCGTTTAGTCATAAAGTTTAAAAACTCTCGAGGGTTGTAGTTGTTGATGCACCAGATATATGTAGTAATGATTTATTTTTACAGGTCGTATTAATGTTATATGTTTGGGATTTTTTTTACATTAATAATTGTTTATAGTTTTTTTATTATCATGAACTATAACGTTTTATAGTGTTTGTTATTGATTTAATTTATTTGTGTTGTTTTGTTAATTTATTTGTATTAATAACTCTTTGTAATGTTTTAGATTTTATGTTAATTTTGTTGTTAATGTTTATGATATAGATGTTATACTTGTAGGCCTGAATGAGGGCAACAATTTAGTCGTCGAAACGTTGCCAGATTCTTAATAAATCAGGTTTTTTGACTCACGCATCAACCGTGTTTTTATTTATCAATAAAACTTGGTTAAAAAATTAATACAATAACCAACCAAAGTAGTGAGAGCCATAAAATAATCTAAAAAATGAAAACAGTAACACTGAGAGAACAACAATATTTACATGTAGAACACACAAAAATAACAAAATAAAAAAACAAACACGAAAAAGTCAAAAGCGTACAAAATAACATCAATAAAACACCAACTAATTTTTTGGATATCTAAATAAATAAGTAATATAACAAAATTCAGTCAAATTCCTACTGAGTTCAACTAGGAAACATTTTATTTTAGTTATTTTTCAATTTATAAATACCATTGTTATAAATATGTATGTAGATGTGACAGAATCGCAATAATGAGTGGCAAAACAGAAAACATATTTCCTTATAATTTCCCATTTCCCTCTCTATGCAGTACTCTGTGCATTATTATTATTGTTTGTCACTATTTATTCGCTTTCTTTTTTTCTTTCTAATTTATGAAGCTGATGGAGATCTATAATTTCTCATTCTATCCATCTCTTGTAATGATTAGTTATTGCAAGAAACTTTTCTCTTATAATTTCATATAAGTCTTTAAGTAATAGATTACTAGCTATGGGAAAGTTGGTTTAGTGACAAAGTGCTGGATTTCAAACATGTTCAAATATTTGAAAAAACTGTATTAACATCAATTATCATCCATTACAAAATGGAAAAAATATATTTGAATTTGACTGGAAGAATAAAATCATATTTTATTATTGATTGAAGATTTGTACAAGATTTGTGTAAGGAGGCTGTGACCTAATAAAAGGAATTTATTAAAAACCCACTAACCCCAAAATAAAAATCTTTTAATTTAGTACAGTTACTTTATGTACATTTTGATTACATGGTAATCATTTTCAAAAGAACTGTTAAAAATTAATTTGTGTTTCTTGAATAGCAAAGCTCCCCCACCCCTCCTCTCGTACTAACAATCTCTACTAATAACGTATCACCATAATTTATCAAAACCATTTTTAATATTGATACAATTCTTCAGTAAGTTAATATGGACAACTTCAGAAGACCTCTTCTTCCAGTTGGACTCATTATCCAGGATTTTAAAATTTTCAAAATTAATTTATTGCTCAAACATTTTATTATATTCAAAGAAACATAACGGTTCCTATAATTTCAAATAGTTTATGCAATCTTATCAAAACAGGTAAAGACTACTAATAGATTACGTGTGAATAATGTGGTATGTGAAATTAGGCCTAACTGTCTGGAATGTGATGCCTCTTATGTGAATGAGACAATGTGAAGAGACAGGTTGGTGTTCGTGTCAGTGCAACGTTGTACGCGTACGTGAACATAAGAATAATAGTAAGAAGTATAAACAATCATCCTATCTTTCTTTGAGCATAGAGAAAGTTTTGGGCATAAATTTGATTTTGAAAATATTGTTATATTGAATAATGAGTCCAAAAGAGGACTTATTCAGAAGTTGTTCATATTAAATAACAAAAGAATGGTGACCACATTAAAAATAATTGTGATAAGCTATGCAGTTTGTACAAGCCATTATTGTACAAATCAATTTAAAAACATTCAAGAGCTAGTATTTTATTTGTATTAGTTTGTATGATTTCATATAATTTCAATATAATTCTCAAAGATGTATATAGTAAACTCCCGATTATCCGTGGGCGGATTAACCGGTTTGCGGATTATCCTGGGTCTGCCATTGTTTTACAAATATCCAATTTGTATTCCAATCAGATTAATGTGTTTAAATTTCCAAACAGTGAATTACGATGTAAATACATATAAGGCTTAATAGAAGTTAGGATAAAGGGAATAGATATGTAAATATGTACGTACTAATTTTTACATTGATAGGGAAGCACATCGACGCGGGCCAGCGAAATAAAAGGGACGAGCAGACTACTTTATATAAGAGAAAATGACAAAATGCTTGGACGCCCGAAAACCTATTGTGTATCATAAGATTGTAAACAAATGTCAGCTAATCTCGGCTATAAATAGTTAAGGACGTGACATATGCATTATCCATGTCTGTCATATACATTATCGATCTTTATAGCTCTGTGACACAAGTAGACAATGTATGACAATGTATGTACAATGTATGTACATACATACTTACTTTTGACATATACTTATGTACTTATAATCCGTCAAATACATCGACGTTTTAAATTATTTTCTGTATTTATTTTGTCCTCTGAAGATTATTTGTGAATTGCATTAACCGGGTTCATTATTTGTGTAACTTGTGGTATAATAATCGATTATCGATCGTTTTGCGTATTCTTTGTTCATAGCGGATTATCCGGGGAATTCGTTATCCGGCGTTGCCGGGCCGCCCTATTCCACGGATATTCGGGAGTTTACTGTAACTATTATTTTTTCTCCCATATGATTGTCGTAGAAACCTCCATTGTGCGACCTTAAACTGTTACCATGGTTACCACACGATATCATAAATAGTGCTCTAGGTTATCTAAAAACAAATTTTCCTTTGTTAATCTCTGTAGGAATTTACTTAACTTTTTTTATATATAACTTGTTTTTACTATTGAGCTTTATAAAGTTTTTTAATTATTGCAATGACTGTTATTATTTTGTACATGTAATTAAAAGCTATGTACGAGTAATATTGTTTCATGCTTGGTAAGGGTAAGGAATTAGTTGCCGATACGTTGCATTATTGAAATAAATATCTTAAAGTCGATTATCAACCATATTCTCATTTATTTAATACAAAGAACATCTATTTAACCTAAACATATATACAGGCCTATAAATATCAATAACGACCATTATTATAATGTAACTACAATATAACTAGGCTACAATATTTCGTTGCTGCGCCCGAAATCATAATTTTAAAATGGAAAATTAATAATTAATTTTTCATTTTCCAATAAGAAAAGCAAATCAAACTTCTAAATAGTTATATTTCATTTGCTGCAACACTAGAGGAAAGATAATTTTTTCTTCATTTCATTAGGCGTATAAAGATATAAATGTTTAGGTATACCAACACGTGAGCACGCAACATATAATTGTACGTGAGAAAAGCACGAATGTTCCAAATTTAATCCAGCAATGGTCAATGATTGTCCTGGTGACTTGTTTATGGTTATTGCGAATTAAGACGCAAAGAAAATTGTGTAGTTGTTTGAAATTGAATGGTAGATCTGATGAAATCCTCGGTATTCTTGGAATTAAGCCCATCTCTCCTTTGAATTTGCTACTTATGATTTCTGTCTCGATCAAGTTAGGTGTAAGTTTTTTATTGTCAGTCTGGTTCAGTTACACAAATGTCATCAACTTCTTTTCAGCGGTTTAGGCGTCCATAAGATACATACATACACACATCCGTTTATATATATATATATATATATATATATATATATATATATATATATATATATATATATATATATATATATATATATATTACATCAATCATTTCGCTTAATCAAAACAAAACACCAAGTTATGAGACACATAAATGTTTCTGGTATATAAAACCCCGGCGTTGGTTTGTCTAACTACAAAGTTAGGCCAGCACTTTATTGTTCACACTCTATAATTAACAACTGATCTCTGTACTTCCGGTGTAAGGCTGCTCTCGTTAACTGGTGTGTGGCACAATGTCCTTGTCGCCAGAGGATGTAGGCTACTCTAGGCCAATCTAGCCTAGTGTTGGAGGTGGCCAATTTGCAACTAGCTGGCCTATTGTTGATGAATCAATGAATATGCAGACATTGTCCAACCAAATTAAGCCTTATTTAGGGCCGCAATTATTCCTTTATTGTACGTCTGTTAAATAATTTGTTTTAATTGGCAATCAAGAGTTTAGTAAATTGTTGAACAACTACATGCTTTAATTTGTTTGTAGTGTATAATTATGTTTATAGAATTTGAGATTTTGAGGTTAAGGAAAACGAAAAATATCAGCAATAGTTTTAAACTTAAACGATAGTCTATAAAAAAAATTAAGTAAATTCCTACTTAGGTCAACAAAGAAAAATTTTACTTTAAATTTAATTAATATCAAATGTCATCCACTAAAATTTTTAAAAAATGTATTCAAACTTGAGCGAATGAATAAAAAGTATTTTATTAACGATTTAAAATCTGAACTATATATATATATATATATATATATATATATATATATATATATATATATATATATATATATATATATATATATATATATTACGTTATCCATTGTTTTTCCGTTGCACTGACTTTATGAAGTTAATATATTACTGTTGTAAGTAATTTTTTATTTATAATTATATGTCTATATATATATATATATATATATATATATATATTACGTTATCCATTGTTTTTCCGTTGCACTGACTTTATGAAGTTAATATATTACTGTTGTAAGTAATTTTTTATTTATAGTTATATGTATATATATATATATATATATATATATATATATATATATATATATATATTACGTTATCCATTGTTTTTCCGTTGCACTGACTTTATGAAGTTAATATATTACTGTTGTAAGTAATTTTTTATTTATAGTTATATGTCTATATATATATATATATATATATATATATATATATATATATATATATATATATATATATTACGTTATCCATTGTTTTTCCGTTGCACTGACTTTATGAAGTTAATATATTACTGTTGTAAGTAATTTTTTATTTATAGTTATATGTCTATATATATATATATATATATATATATATATATATTACGTTATCCATTGTTTTTCCGTTGCTCTGACTTTATGAAGTTAATATATTACTGTTGTAAGTAACTTTTTATTTATAGTTATATGTCTATATATATATATATATATATATATATATATATATATATGGAAATGGGTTCAAGTCTCTGAATAAAAAACAAAATGTTTAAAACCTAATATTAGAGTGAAAATGTTTTATCAAAGTTATCATGGTTACTATGGAAACCATTATAAAGAAAAAAATTGTCTAGTGTTTTTAATATAGTTAGCCTAACTAAAACTGAATAATTTTATTTGAAATTTGTCTGAAAATTATACTTAAAAGGTGGTTATTAATACATAAATATGTTCTTTAAATTGATTTTACTTATTCATTTCATTTGTTTAGGAACATCAAGGTTAGTTCCTCATGGACCCCAGGTAATATTAAGAGTTTTAACTACAGATTACTTCTTTTACTAACTAAGCAATAATATTATAACTTTGTAATAGGCTACACACTTTCTTTATTATGATTTCTTGGTATTTCAAAGTTTACTCTACCTAATGCTCAGTGGATCTAAAACTACCTACAATACATTGTTTGAAAATTATAACTAATAGATCTAAATTATTCTTACATTCAGTTTGAAACGGCCAGATTGACCGTTCCAAAAATCGGTAATTGTGTAGAACAAGGATTTAGGCCAAAGAGCTAAATATTATAAAAATATAAACTATAATAAACCATAATAAAAATAGAACAAGTAACCAAATATAGGATAAACTAAATTTTTATTTAATCGATTTAAATTGTTAAGATTTTGAAATTACGAAAATAACCTAACATTAGTCAAAAACATTTTAATAGCCTCGCTCTATAGGAACATCAGATAAAATTAAATAGCCTCACAACAGGCTCCAATGTTAATAACGGTATTTAGAATGCAGTAAACTCTCTATAATCCTTCCCTTTGCCTATCCAGAAATCCGACTTTTTCCTCAAGGACGGAAGATGTAAACAAAATCAATATGTAATTGTTCACTGTATGACGATATCAGTGACCGAATGACCTTCACGCTGCCCTGTTCTAGTTGTGTAGCTCCTGATATACAAACGATTTCGAGCCGAGTGTTGTTACAATAGCTATGTACAGTGACTGTTACTAGAGTACAAGGGAACAATGTCGTTGGAAAATACAAAAAAGAACCTATTGTACAACGTATTGTTTAAGGATGGTAGTATTACGGGATCATTTTTAAAAAACACATCTGAAGGATGTGGTTTTTCATTTGCAAATGCTTGGAAAAATCTAAGCGCGAAAGTTATTGTTTGTTCATGGAAAATTTGTGGCCTCACCTGACACTCTAAGATAAGTATAAAAAAAAGAGGGAACAACCAATGAAACACAACAGAGCACAATTGCTGATAATTCTGAGAGTGAAGATAACGTGGATAAAGACTTATGTTAGCTGCGAGACACGATTGCCGAAAGATCGCAGCAAACGACGTGACCACGGACGACGTGACATAGTTCCAGTGCCTCTTCAGACAGTATCTCACACCGCTGCGTCGATTAATTAGTAGTATCCATTACGTGGGGAGAAGAAAACTGTATTTCAGCTAATAGCATCTTAGTGTTGAAACGACTACAAGACAGTTTTAAAAGTATCATTTCAAGCTAAAAAGCAGAAGAAAATATGAAACCCTTTTAAGCCTGCTGAGAATTACGAATAATGTAAGTTTAAATGACTTTCAAAAACTGCACTGTAGGCTATGTTTTTCTAAATGTTTGTTTTAACCGTTAAAGATGAGGTAACCTTTTATTGTAAAGTACAGACCAGTAGGTCTACATTCATTCTCATTTTCTCATTTCTAGTAAGTTAAAAATTTTGGTTATATCTTCCAAGTTTCTGTTGTTAGTTGTCTCTGTTACGTACTTTTATAATATTTATTGCTATTATAATACCCACAGACACTCATTGTTATTACAAGAGTTAAAGTGTATTTTAAATTCTTACATTTCTTCGTGTTTTTCTTACTTATTGATAATAAGAACATGAGGTAGTTGAAATATTAAAACCTATTTTGCTTTTTATTCGGTTTATATTTTTTCTATTACAAATTGTTTTAAAATACTTTTGTTTTTTCTAATTATTTTATTAAACAATTATTTTGCAACAAATGTTATTATTCAATAGCCATTCTACTCTTACCTCTGTAATTAATATTTGGTGTTATAACTTATTATTTTATACTTTTCCAAATTATAACTTTGAAAAAATAAAATTTGTAACTTTTTTCAGTTTGGTCATAGCAACCAGAGAGGAAATGATGAAAAATTAAAAAGTGGTACAATTATCGCACGCCAAGTAGGGAATATCACTTTAGATAATGGACAAAAAGAAATAAGTGCAGCAGAGTCTAAATTGACGCTTAACCAATCACAGAGTCCATCAGGTATTGAGAGAAATCTTTCAAATAATACTCTTCAGTTGAATGACTTTCTCACGAGCAACATAAATTGTACAGACGTTTTTTTTGGAAATGATAACAATGTTCCAAGCAAAGTTTTCATATGTAACAATGGGTCAGTTATAAACGTAAACATCACCGTCCTGGGCCCTTGTTGCAACTGCACATGTTTTCCTAAGTCAGAACTTTATCCCACAACTCTTACACAGGAATCTGTTGGTGAATCTACTATCAACACTTCATCAGTAACCAGCGGTCTAGAATCTACCAGTGAACTAACAACAAACACTGCTACAATAAGTCTTGATTTAGGATCTACCAATGAAATAACCACAAATATTACAATTAGTGATATAGGATCTAATAGTGAACTAACAACGAGCTCTATCGAAGGAAGTAGTGATTTAGAACTTACCAGTGAACTATCAACAAACAATGCTACAATAAGTGTTGATTTAGGATCTACCAATGAAATAACCACAAATATTACAATTAGTGATATAGGATCTACTAGTGAACCAACAACGAGCTCTATCGAAGGAAGTAGTGATTTAGAACTTACCAGTGAACTATCAACAAACAATGCTACAATAAGTGTTGATTTAGGAACTACTAATGACGTAACAAATATTACAAGCAGTGATATAGGATCTACTAGTGAACTAACAACGAGCTCTATCGCAGAAAGTAGTGATTTAGAATCTACCACTGAACAAACAACAAACAATGATACAATAAGTGTTGATTTAGGATCTACCAATGAGATAACAACAAATATTACAAGTAGTGATATAGGATCTACTAGTGAACTAACAACAAACACTGCAACAATGAGTGTTGATTTAGGGTCTACCGACGAGATAACAACCAATATTATAAGTAGTGATGTTGGATCTACTAGTGAACCACCAACAAACACTGATGCAGTAAGTAATGATTTAGTATCTACCATCGAAATGACAAACACTTCTGCAATAAGTGTTGATTTAGGAGCCACCAATGAAACATCAACGAATGTTACAAGTAGTGATGTAGGATCTACTAGTGAACCACCAACAAACACCGTTGCAGTAAGTAATGATTTAGTATCTACCAGCGAAATGACAAATACTTCTACAATAAGTGTTGATTTAGGATCTACCAGTGAAACATCAACGAATGTTACAATTAGTGATATAGGATCTACTAGTGAACTAACAACAAACAATACTACACAAGGCCTTGATTTAGGGTACACCAATGAATCAACAACAAGCAATACAATTAGTGATTTAGAATCTAACATTGAAATAACTACAAACAATACTTCAGTAAGTGTTGATTTAGGTTCTGCCAATGAATCAACAACAAACATTTCTATATTAGGTAGTGATTTAGAAACTACTAGTGAATCGATAATGACTGAAGCAGTAATGACTCAAGAAACTGAAGGAGTAAAACTGACTAGTACTGAAGAAATTGCTTCAATCAGTCATCTGGAAAATACTACACAGGAAGTTGATAAAACGTCTTTTGAAACTATCTCAACAACAGAGAATCTTGAAACAAATATTACCTACGAAGCTGCCACAAATACTTCCCAGACACCACCTCTGCCATGGTATACTCAATGCATAACCGTATTCTACCCACCTAATGATACGACAACAACATCAAGTAAATCTAATAGATTGAGAGAACAAAATTCTTTCAATAATAAATTACTCCCTTTGTTTTTAGATAAAAGTATAATGCATAAAAAGTTGAACACCAATCTTAAAAATATTTCCAACACTGATATAATGTTTAATAACAATACTAGCGTCACTTCAAAAACAAGTTTGACAGTAAATGATCATTCAATCCATGTGCCAAATTCTAATCTGAAATCAATTGTTTACCCACAGAATCCCAGAAATCATGCACACATAATTAAGACCACAACTCATCTTACACAGCTTTCCAATTCACACACAAACATAAAATCACAACAAAATATGGTGTCAAGGAAATTAGTTCCAACTTTGTATTCTAGCGTAAATGCAGTCACCTTAGCAATGCCAAAACCAAATACTTTTGTCCAGAATCCAAACAGTTTTAGTGGAAGAAATAACAGACTTAACGGTATTACTACCACTAGAAGAACGGAAGAAAATTTAGGCATAAATGAAAAAATGAGGGCAAGGAAAATCGTTGGTAAAAATAAACAGAAGATAAAAGGCAAGACATTTAGAACACGCCGTGAAAAATACCTTGTAAGAGGAGCAAATTTGTAACAAGTAGTAATTTTTTTCCATTTTAAGCAGTGCTCCCTATACTTGAGAAATTTTATTGTCTTCTGTTGCAACATCCTTATTAATTCATAAATTTTTTTAAATTTCTTTTAATTAATTACAGTGTACTATTTATCAGCAAGTTGTCAAGAATTTCTTACAAATAATACTAATCTTTTAATGTAGAAATGGTATGTTGGTTTGTGTACGCTTCAAAGTCTCAAAACGGTCTTTCTGCAACGATTGAGATCAGATTTTGACACGCCTTACAACCAGCATCAAAGATAGTTTCCATCTATTGTTTGGATCAGTAACATACTCGCGACCACAAGAAAGCAGCTTTTTTAATGGTCAGCTATGTACCAGCGACCGTGCCATCTACAGCAAGCGAGAGCACCCATCTTACTAGCTAAAGACAACCACAATCACATGTGAATTATTACCTGTTCCCAATGACATTGTTTGTTACAAAACAGACATATCCATTTGCATCCCATTCAGGTTATTATACAATCTGAATTAAATATTTATCTTTATCCAAATACTTTTGTTTGGTCATATCGTTATTGGGCGTTTGTCAAATCGTAAGGACAGGTTATTTGAGACACCCATTATAGCTGCAACGACTTCATTTGATGTGGATTTGAGCCGTGAACAGAGGCATATAACTGATCCCTGAAGGTGAAGCAATGTAAGGCAAATACTGCCTTTTGATTGGTCTGTAGTTTCTCCTACTCCACCAACAACAACTGTCAAATTCGTGGAGCAATTACAAAAAATTATTTTTGCCTCAGACGTGCAAGTCTCAAAATAAATTACAGGGGCCTCAAATAAATGAAATCTTTATATTATAGTTAAAAATTGGAGCATTTAATTCACGCCAAAATATTATAAAATGTACTTGTACGTAAACATCAAATGTTTATGATTTCAAGTATATCATTTGGTAGAATTATTAATATTTAGCTGACAGGGTAGGTTTTATAAATTTCTTTGGTAATTAAGATCTTTAAATCAAAGAAGTACTTACCTACTTTACTCGGAAATTGAACTAAGTAATTAAATAACAACTGCCATACCTATGACATATTATAATATAATGAAACATTAATGTGAAACATTAATGTGAAACATAATATTAATGTGAAACATATAATATGTTTTACATTAACAATTAACAAAATTACCACTTTTTTCTAAAATAATAAAACTTGACTCCACCCCAAAAAAAAAAAAATTATATATATATATATATATATATATATATATATATATATATATATATATATATATATATATAGGTAGCTAAAACTTTTTAAAAAATCCTCCAGATTTATTAAAGATAAAACTAGGTGGTTTTTTATTTTCATTCAACCCAAAACCTGAAATACCAGGTTTCACAATGTTTTAACGATTCACAATGTTGACAGTTGTTGTAGGTGGAGTTTGAGAAGCTACAGACCAATCAAAAGGCAGTATTTGCCTTACATTGCTTAGCCTTCTGGGATCAGTTAATATGCTGAACAGAATTACAACACTGATGATTGCTGGTCATATGTCCTATCAAGCATTCTCAAATTAAAGCGTGAATATAAGGGCATTTATAATCGCATAGGGAAAATGATGAGTTGGAGGGAGCTTCTTCTTGCATGCGCCAGGAGGAACTGGGAAAACATTTCTTATCAGATTTATTCTGGCAACGGGTCAACCAAAAAAGTTGTATATTGCATTAGCCTCTGAAGTATTGCAAAATTAAACTTTTATGAAACGTATCCTTTATTTTGTTCTTCATCTCTCATCCATGCAGCCACAATGTGCCACAGCAAAGCATGGCAGGGTATGGATAGTTGCTTATAAATTAAAATTACAAAACTATAAATACAAATTAGACTTACAACAATAACAATACAAACCTATAGATATAATTTGAATTACAATAATTAAATATTTATATTAATAAAAGTGTTTTTGTTTTTTATGTGATCCGTCAAATTAACTAGTATATTTGCAATAAACGTATTGCATATTACGTTTAGGGTAGGTTCTTACAAAATCCTGGTACAGAATATTGGAACAAATACCATCTCAAATGTCAAATTACTTACCTGAAGATTAGTTCACATGTCCTAATCTCTGTCTGTAGTAGGCCCTATATGGACAGTCTACACGTTACAACTTCCCTAAGGATAAGGATGTGGGAAGTGAAATATTGATAAGGTTAATCAAAAGGGATAATGATCTTCTGAGATGGGGTAAGGGATAGTTATAGCTCTTTCAGGGAGGGGGGTACTTACTTAATCTGTGCCTACTCTCCGCCAGGGCTATGGGTATAAGTATATTACTCGTACTTTTCTAAAGAATCAAGTTCTTTTAAGATGCTACACAAAAATGGAATGGTAAAAATCCAATAATAGGTTGCGAGATACCTATAATCCTAAAATGATTCTAAAAGCGAAAAATCAAATTTTTTTCAGTTAGAAAGGAAGCTATGGATATTAAATATACTTAATGAAAATACAAACGAAATGTAAGTATATTTTACTTTTAGACTTTATGACTTTTACTATTTCTATTTTATCATAGCCTACATTTACATAGCAATGCTATAGTTATGAAAAATCAATTTAAAAAACTAAATCTACTACAATTAACAGAACTACAAAAACATTGCTATGTAGCCTAAATGTAGGTTATGTTAAAATAAAATTAGTAAAAGTCATTAGTCTAAAAGTAAAATATACTTACATTTCGTTTGGATTTTCACTAAGTAGAATAAATAAATATTCATAGCTTCCTTTCTAACTGGAGAAATTTTAATTTTTCGTTTTTAGGATTATATATAACACGCAAACCATGCTACCTATTAGGGCTTTTTGCATTTTTCCAAATCTGCCAGATGACATAACGTATGTAATAACAATAGGCTAATGCCGTCTTCATTACGGTACCTGATAAACTGCTAGTTTCACACTTATACGGCAGTCGTGTTACTGATGTCGTTTAAATGACTCTTGGGGTGATAACTGATTTGAATATTCACATTTAAACGACAAAAGTCGTGGTCGTGCAAACGAAACGCGGCAGTCATGCTATGTTGTAGGAGGTCGTCCATTCCCACTGCAAAGGACGACTGTCGTGGACATCCGAAAATTCGTGGAAGGCTTGAAGGAGGAAGGGAGAAGGGGACGCTTCACATAAGCACTGCACGCACGACATGTCCAGTAGTTTTCTGATTTGAACCCAAGTCACTACGATTTTTTGTGTTTTCTAAAATTTATTCATATTCTAATATTTAACTTTGATCCTGTTATTATTATTATCATGGTAGAAGTAGACATAGAAGTACTAATTTCTTTAGTTCAGGATCGTCCCATTTTATGGGACAAAACTGAAAACTCATATAAAGATAGGGTTAAGACAAAGAGTGCTTGGGTAAGTAACGGAAAAATTTTTCTTCGTGCATTCTTAAATCTTCGAAAAGAACAAACAATGCACCAACTTCAGGCCGTCTCATGTTGAGCGAATAAACCCACTGCATCCTATTTCTTTTATTTTTCTTTAGTCGATGATACAATATCATTAACGCAATAAGTTGGGTACGTTCCATGGTTGACGAACGACTGGTTTGATCAGCCTGAGCCGAGTCGTGTATATGTGAAAATGACGGGCTATTGTGTCGTGAATAGCAAACAGTCGTCCACGACTCGGTCGTGTAAGTATGAAACTAGCCTTACATCTTTAGATGATGTAGGCAGTAGTGTGTTTGAAACTGAATTCCAAAAAGACATAAGTAATTATTTCAGTTTTAATAAGACGTTGACTATCACAAATTGAACAACAAACGGAGGTAAAACAGTTTTACTCATAAGATTTATAAACAAATCCGTATTTAGGCCACTTTCACAAACACAACAATTTTGGTATGCCACTCTGGGGAGTTCCGACAGAAGTGGAAACTTATGTAGCCTTGTCTATACAAAATATTTTGAAGAGAAATTTTTAATATAAAAAAACATGAGAAAAATTTTTTGCGTATTGAGAAATTACCCAAACATTTATCAGAAGCGCCTAGAAATGTTTTCATTTAAAAAATTCAATTAAAACACACAACGTACCTACTAAAAGTTATTTAACTTATAATTAAATTTAATTATTTGTATTTATATTCATTAAAATTTAAATGAATTCATAGTCTATATTTATTAACTTATCAAAGCTATTCAATTATAACCTTTTTCCTTAACAATGTTGAATAAATAATGTAACATAACCTAGGCCTATGCGTTAAAACAGTTATAATATAAAATCAGCTGATATACGAAATCAAATGTTATCATTTAATTCACTTTAAGGTGATTCATAGCGTAACAGAGGGAAACTATACTGACGCGAAATTGTCTGTTTATATCATCCAATAAGGTTTTCGTAGGTGTCGTTATAAAAGTCTTTTAAACAAAATTGTGCCTTTGGAATGAATCAACCACTTTTGTGGTTTATAGAAGTGTTTTTTTTCTATTATTTATTACAACGGGATAAGAATGACATGGGATATTTCATAAAATTTTATTTTTTATTCACGAGCTTTAACCTCTACAGTAATACAGTAATGGTCAGTCTATGGTATAAGTATAGATGAAAACAATAAATTTTAAAGAACAGTTATGCACTCAAACATATATTGTGCAGTGGATGCTTTGTAAGGAAAAATTATTAAAATTAATTATTTTTCAGAGACAATTCAATGGGATATCCGAAACAAAGGAACTGTCCAAAGGCTTGGCTTGTGACGGAAGTGCAATGTTTGTCCAGCACGTGTGCCAATGTCAACATAACTTAAGAGCTATTGACAGTCTTTTGTTTGAGACTAAATAAACTATTTTTATTTTCAGTCATCATTCACACCTTGTAACCCTACTCGCTGTTTGCTTAGACCAGGGCGTTGTTCATCAGTATCACTAAGAAATGATTTTGTTCATACATCAATAGTTTATGGTATTGTTAGTCTATAATATTTGCCAATTTCATCTACTGTCTGATTTTCAATCATTTTAAAGGCCGTGTATATTGATGAAATGATTACTGCAAGTTATTTTTTCATTTTATTGTTCGCTAAAAGTCTGTTGATTACTTTGTCAAATTTTATATTCAATTCAATTGTTATAACTATGGCAGCCTACTGTTTTAGCCTCTAAAGCTATGAAGCAAAAATAACATTATAAATTTCACTTTCTTTCTTTCAAATGTCGAGCCTATAAAAAAGAAAGTTTTCTGTCGAATCTTCTATAGGCATTCTAATATCTTATATTTAGAAGCTTTATAACATATTAATGTAGTAGCTTGGTATTTCAAATTTTCGGAAGTTATAATTTTAATAATTTCATTATAAACTTTAGAGAGTAGAATTTTTGATGGCCTAAACTTTATTTAAAAATTGACACAATACTACCATGACAGACAAATTTTGAATTTTGCCTTCAATTTTTAGAATTGAATTTTTTTTACCCTGGTAGACCACTTTCAGAACCCGACCAGCTCTCGTGGCATTCAACCTGGAGCGTATCCAAGGGGGGGGCGATCGCTCCCCCCCCCGATCCTCAAGAACTTTGGGTTAAAAATCGACAATATATTATTAAATTAGACTTTTACTTAAGTTAATTCGTATTTTATTGTAAATAAAAAATACAATTTTAATTTTTAATTTGAAAATGTGAAGCGTTTCCTCGGCACACCCTCGTAAACGTCTAAACGTTTTAACAACAGATAGCGCTAGTGAAGCTTAGTCTGGAACATATGATTTTCAATACGTAATTTTGCAAGCGTAATATTCGCAATTGACTCCGGAATTGTTCGTGTTGGAAGAATAACTACTTATATTAATTAATAAACCATTTTTATAATGATAGCTTATTATGAAATTAATAATATTCTCTAGCCATAAGTGTTATCGAAACTGGAATAATTATTTATTAAAAAGTCTAATTTGCTACGAATCTTTATCACGTTACCGATTTCTAACGCAAGCGTAGAAAGAACTTTTTCTGTTCTATGTTTTTACATATACGCACGCGCGCGCGCACACACACACACACACACACACATATTATATATATATATATATATATATATATATATATATATATATATATATATATAATGCATCGATCGCACCCCCCCCCCCCCCCAAAGCAAGTCGCTGGATACGCGCCTGCATTCAACCTCCAGCGAGCTGCAACCGTCTTACATGTTCATACAGTTAGTATCCCTATCGCAAGTGAAAAAAAAACGGGATTGATTGCCCGTGTACCAAGCTGATAAGGACTGAGTCTCTTGATAAATTATTACGAATTATTATGGAATTTTAGAAAAATAATCCTTAGTAGATCTGGTGACAAATTAATTAAAAGCTTGAGCTTCACAAAACAACTACAGATAGCAGCATGCTCCAATACATATTTGACGTAAAAACATTTATCTCTGACCTGCATTTCAAATAAGCATTAATAATAAAACATTTAGAAGATAAAAACTTGCATACGTAATTGTATGGTGAAATTATTTAATGATATTTTTCAAAATTTTAATAATTATTACTACCAATTCATTGTACCTATAACAATAATAATAATAATTAAAACTATTTTTAATAGTTGTTATTAAATAATTATATCCCAATAACATACATAATTAACTTTAAGATAGTGACTTTGTAATTGAAATGTGTTTATTTAGTTAAATGATTTGAGTTTGAATGCAAAACATTTCAAAGAAAAGTCTTTGATAAAAACATAAACCATAACTTGAACAAATGTTTTTGCAATGCAATGAAATTCATTATGAATTCAGTAGGGTGGTCCGATGAATTTAACAAAAATGTACTAATAAAATAACAAATCATGTAATGCATTAGACCAAGCTCTTTACATAACAGACCAGAAAACCAAATGCCTACCATCCTTTGACAAGAGTATTCTTCTAGAACTATTTGTATAGCATCTTAGAAGAATTTGATTCTGTAGAAAAGTATGAGAAATATACCTATGTCCATAGGCCTGGTAGCGAGTAGGCACACTTCAAGTAAGTGCCCCCTCTACATGAGTTATAACTGTCCCTTACACCAATCCCCCAATAAGTAGGATACTTATTGTTGTAAATCTTATTTGAATTTATGGTTTTGTAATTTTAATTTATAAGCAACTATCTGTACCCTGCCATGCTTTGCTGTGGCACATTGTGGCTGCATGGATGAGAAATGAGGAACAAAATAAAGGAAACGTTTCATAAAAGCTTAATTTTGCAAAACTTCAGAAGCTAAGGCAATATACAACTAAGTCTGTCATTTTTTGGTCGAACCGTTGCCAGAATAAATCTGATAAAAAATGTTTGACCAGTTCCTCCTGGCGCATGCAAGAAGAAGCTCCCTCCAACTCATCATTTTCCCTATGCGATTATAAAAGCCATTATATTCATGCTTTAATTTGAGAATGCTTGATAGAACATATGACTAGCAATCATCAGTGTTGTAACACTCTTCATGGCTCAAATCCACATCAAATGAAGCAGTTGCAGCTGTAATGGTTGATGGAACTCTCAATTAACCTGTCCTTAGGATTTGACAAACGGCACAGCTCAATGACATTATGATAAAACAAAAGTACTTTGATTAAGGTGAATATTTAATTCAGATTGTATTATAACCTGAATGGGATGCAAATGGATACGTCTGTTTTGTATTAAACAATGTAATTGGGAACAGGTAATGATTCACAATTCTCTGTGATTGTTATTCGCTAGTATGATGAGTGATCTAACTTGTGGCAGACAGCATGGTCGCTGGGCCACAGCTGGTCGTTACGCTGCTTTTTCGTGGTCACGGATATGTTACTGCTACAAGCGATAGATGAAAGCAATCTTTGAAGCTGGTTGTATGTCATGTCAAAAATTGATCTCAATCGATACAGAATGTTTAGAGATTTTGAAGCGTACATAACATTTAAGATTGTATTATATGCAAGACATTACTGACAATTAGCTGATAAATAGTACACTGTAATTCATGACATTTATAACAATTTTATGACTTAATATAAATGGTCTAACAGAAAACCATAAAAATTCTTGAATATAGGAAACACTGCTTAAAATTGAAAAGGCTATTTGTTAGAAATGTGCTCCTCTTAAAAGATATTTTTCATGGTGTGCTCTGAATGTCTTGCCTTTTATATTCTCTTTATTTTTACCAACTATTTCTTCAGTTTTTCTAGAGCTAGTAATACCGTAAAGTATTTGGATTTTGGACACAAGTATCTGGTTTTGGCATTGCTAAGGTGACTGCATTTATGTGTGTGAATTGGAAACCTGTGTAAGATAAGTTGTGGTCTTAACTATGTGTGCATGATTTCTGGGATTCTGTGGTTAAACAATTGATTTCAGATTAGAATTTGGCATATGGATTGAATGATCATTTACTGCCAAACTTGTTTTTGAAGTGACACTAGTATTGTTATTAAACATTATATCAGTGTTTGAAATATTTTTAAGATTGGTGTTCAACTTTCTATGCATTATACTTTTATCTAAAAACAAAGAGAGTATTTTATTATTGAAAGAATTTTGTTCTCTCAATCTATTAGATTTACTTGATGTTGTTGTCGTATCATTAGGTGGGTAGAATATGGTTATGCATTGAGTATACCATGGCAGAGGTGGTGTCTGGGAAGTATTTGTGGCAGCTTCATAGGTAATATTTGTTCCAAGATTATCAGTTGTTGAGATAGTTTCAAAAGACGTTTTATCAACTTCCTGTGTAGTATTTTCCAGATGACTGATTGAAGCAATTTCTTCAGTACTAGTCAGTTTTACTCCTTCAGTTTCTTGAGTCATTACTGCTTCAGTCATTATCGATTCACTAGTAGTTTCTAAATCACTACCTAATATAGAAATGTTTGTTGTTGATTCATTGGCAGAACCTAAATCAACACTTACTGAAGTATTGTTTGTAGTTATTTCAATGTTAGATCCTAGATCGTTAATTGTATTGCTTGTTGTTCATGCATTGGTGTATCCTAAATCATTACTTTGTGTAGCACTTTTTGTTGTTAATGCACTAGTAGATCCTATATCACTAATTGTAATATTTGTTGATGTTTCACTGGTAGATCTTATATTACTACTTGTAATATTTTCTGAATTTTTTAGTACATTATGTTCTATGATTCTTAATTAATCACTAAAAAAATAGTTTATGACTACCCGAACTTTAAATACAATCTGAAAAAACTATTGTTTAAGTGATAAATTGTAATATTTGTTGATGTTTCACTAGTAGATACTATATCAACACTTATTGTAGAAGTGTTTGTTGATGTGTCACTGGTAGATCCTAAATGAACATTTATTGTACAAGTGTTTGTTATTTTGCTAGCAGATGCTAAATCATTAATTACAGCAACAGTGTTTGTTGGAGGTACACTAGTAGATACTATATCAACACTTATTGTAGAAGTGTTTGTAGTTAGTTCACTATTAGATCCTGTATCACTACTTGTAATATTGATTGTTATCTCATCAGTAAATCCTAAATACACACTTATTAAAGTTTCTTGATGTAATCATCTTGAATTCACTGATTAAACTATAATTAAAAATTACTAAGAGTAGAGGCTTTGCTTCATAAAAGGAACGATTGTTTTGAAACGCGTCAGCAAGTAAGCCCTATATATTCACTTAGTTAAGCAACACTTATTGTTTCAGTGTTTGTTGTTAGTTCACTATTAGATCCTATATCACTACTTGTAATATTTGTTCATGTTTCATTGGTATTTCCTAAATCAACATTTATTGTAGCATTGTTTGTTGTTAGTTCACTTAAATTCTAAACCACTACTTCCTGCGATAGAGCTCGTTGTTATTACACTATTAGATCCTATACCATTACTTGTAACGTTTGTTGTTATCTCATCAGTAAATCCTAAATACACACTTATTAAAGTTTCTTGATGTAATCATCTTGAATTCACTGATTAAACTATAATTAAAAATTACTAAGAGTAGAGGCTTTGCTTCATAAAAGGAACGATTGTTTTGAAACGCGTCAGCAAGTAAGCCCTATATATTCACTTAGTTAAGCAACACTTATTGTTTCAGTGTTTGTTGTTAGTTCACTATTAGATCCTATATCACTACTTGTAATATTTGTTCATGTTTCATTGGTATTTCCTAAATCAACATTTATTGTAGCATTGTTTGTTGTTAGTTCACTTAAATTCTAAACCACTACTTCCTGCGATAGAGCTCGTTGTTATTACACTATTAGATCCTATACCATTACTTGTAACGTTTGTTGTTATCTCATCAGTAAATCCTAAATACACACTTATTAAAGTTTCTTGATGTAATCGTCTTGAATTCACTGATTAAACCATAATTAAAAATTACTAAGAGTAGAGGCTTTGCTTCATAAAAGGAACGATTGTTTTGAAACGCGTCAGCAAGTAAGCCCTATATATTCACTTAGTTAAGCAACACTTATTGTTTCAGTGTTTGTTGTTAGTTCACTATTAGATCCTATATCACTACTTGTAATATTTGTTCATGTTTCATTGGTATTTCCTAAATCAACATTTATTGTAGCATTGTTTGTTGTTAGTTCACTTAAATTCTAAACCACTACTTCCTGTGATAGAGCTCGTTGTTATTACACTATTAGATCCTATACCATTACTTGTAACGTTTGTTGTTATCTCATCAGTAAATCCTAAATACACACTTATTAAAGTTTCTTGATGTAATCATCTTGAATTCACTGATTAAACTATAATTAAAAATTACTAAGAGTAGAGGCTTTGCTTCATAAAAGGAACGATTGTTTTGAAACGCGTCAGCAAGTAAGCCCTATATATTCACTTAGTTAAGCAACACTTATTGTTTCAGTGTTTGTTGTTAGTTCACTATTAGATCCTATATCACTACTTGTAATATTTGTTCATGTTTCATTGGTATTTCCTAAATCAACATTTATTGTAGCATTGTTTGTTGTTAGTTCACTTAAATTCTAAACCACTACTTCCTGCGATAGAGCTCGTTGTTATTACACTATTAGATCCTATACCATTACTTGTAACGTTTGTTGTTATCTCATTGGTAGATCCTTAATCAATAGTTATTGTAGCAGTGTTTGTTGTTAGTTCACTGGTAGATTCTAGACCGCTGGTTACTGATGAAGTGTTGATAGTAAATTCACTAACAGATTCCTGTGTAAGAGTTGTGGGATAAAGTTCTGACTTAAAGAAACATGTGCAGTTGCAACAAGGGCCCAGGACGGTGATGTTTATGTTTAAAACTGATCCATTGTTATAATGATACATCAAACCTTTGCTTGAAACATTATTATCATATCCGAAAAGAGCGTCTGTACAATTTGTATTGCTCTTGAGAAAGTCATTCAACTGAAGACGTCATTTGAAAGATGTTCTTAATATCTGATGGAGTTTTTGATTGGGTAAGCATCAATTTAGACTCTGTTGCACTTATTTCTTTATTTCCATTATCTAACGTGATATTTCCTACTTGGTGTGCGATAATTATACCACTTTTTAATTTTTCATCATTTCCCCTCTGGTTGTTGGACCCAAAATGAAAAAGGTTGCAAATTTTATTTTTTCAAAGTTAAAATTTGGAAAAGTAAAAAACAATAAACTATAACATCAAATATTAATTACAGAGGTGATAGTAGAACGGCTGTTAAAAAATAACATTTATTGAAAAATAATTTTGTAATAAATTAATGAAAAAAAACAAAAAAGATTTGTAAAAAATCGTAATAAAAAAGCAAAATGTGTTTTAATATTTCAACTACCTCATGTTCTTATTACCAATAAGTAAGCAAAACATGAAAATATTTAAGGATTTAAAATACATTTAGAATGTACTAATAATAATGAATATCACTATATGTAACTGAATGTAGGTATAATCTAGATCTATAAATGTCATAACAAAATATTGCTATATGTAACTGAATGTAGGTATAATCTAGATCTATAAATGTCATAACAAAATATTGCTATATGTAACTGAATGTAGGTATAATCTAGATCTATAAATGGCATAACAAAATATTGCTATATGTAACTGAATGTAGGTATAATCTAGATCTATAAATGTCATAACAAAATATTGCTATATGTAACTGAATGTAGGTATAATCTAGATCTATAAATGGCATAACAAAATATTGCTATATGTAACTGAATGTAGGTATAATCTAGATCTATAAATGGCATAACAAAATATTGCTATATGTAACTGAATGTAGGTATAATCTAGATCTATAAATATCATAACAAAATATTGCTATATGTAACTGAATGTAGGTATAATGTAGATCTATAAATGGCATAACAAAATATTGCTATATGTAACTGAATGTAGGTATAATCTAGATCTATAAATGGCATAACAAAATATTGCTATATGTAACTGAATGTAGGTATAATCTAGATCTATAAATGTCATAACAAAATATTGCTATATGTAACTGAATGTAGGTATAATCTAGATCTATAAATGTCATAAGAAAATATTGCTATATGTAACTGAATGTAGGTATAATCTAGATCTATAAATGTCATAACAAAATATTGCTATATGTAACTGAATGTAGGTATAATCTAGATCTATAAATGTCATAAGAAAATATTGCTATATGTAACTGAATGTAGGTATAATCTAGATCTATAAATGTCATAACAAAATATTGCTATATGTAACTGAATGTAGGTATAATCTAGATCTATAAATGGCATAACAAAATATTGCTATATGTAACTGAATGTAGGTATAATCTAGATCTATAAATGTTATAACTTTTAAACTATGTCTTGTATGTAGTTTTAGACACACTTAGCTGTCTGTATGGTAGGTTTTTAAATACCAAGAAATCATATTATAGATAATATGTAATATAAAGTAATATTTGTTGATTCCATCTTTACCTGAGCTACTAGTTATCACTAAACACTTTTAAATGTTTATAAACTTGGCTATAGTAGCACTTACTTATGTTTGTTGAGGACGGCCGTTTCGGGAGATATGTCCCATTGTCAACCCGGAGTTACGGTCTGAGTTGACAATGGGACACATCTCCCGAAACGGCTGTCCTCAACAAACATAAGTAAGTGCTACTATAGGCAAGTTTATAAACATTTAAACGTGTTTAGTGATAAAGTAATAATAATATTATTGCTTGATGAGTTAAACAGGTTCTCTTAAAAAAGAAACTCTTCATAGTATCTTGAGTCCATGAGGAACTGACCTTTATGTTCCTACAGAAATGCAAGTCATAATCAAATGAATGAGTAAAATCAATTTAAAGGACATATTTATTTATTAACTACTATCTTTTCATGCAAAATTCAATTAAAATTATTGTTTTAGTTAACTATATTTAAATAACTAGCAAATGCTTTGTTAAATAAAAATAGGACGTTTCAATAACAGGTGTGTTATCGTCTTCAGGCCTACAATACATAAGCACACAATTAAAAATAACAACAATAATGACACAGTTCACAAATAAACCACGGCACAATGAAATTACTATAATTATAAAACAATACATATACTACTAAAATTGGTAACATTAAAAAAAAAATTTATTTATAAAAACATTAAATAAAGCGTAAACATTAAAAGTTATTACATATTCAATTGTATTAAAACATGAAAACCCCTAACTACTACTACAGTTACAATGACTACCAAGTCAGGGAATAAATTACATATATAGTTTTAAAATATTGAAATCTTGTTGCTGTTCATGACAAGCTGGTTGTGAATTCTTATTTTTAAAATACGCAAATTAAATCAAATTAACATTACAAAACAAACTGCCAAATATCAATTAACCTAGTCATGACTAAGTATGTTTAAGTTTTTTTATAAGTGGTGTATAAATGTATGCCAATTTTTTGATGTCCTCCTTTTAATATTAATAGCATTCTTCTGTAACTTAATACGGATCATCTCAGAAAAAATACGCCGTTGCCAGTTTGTAATGTTTATGTTAATAATGTTTTTCTGATGTCGAAATCTTGTTGCTGTTCATGACGAGCTAGTTGTAAATTACAAATTTCACTTTTGCTATTACTTGCGACCAGACATTTGTTAACTAAAAGTTGTTAATTGTTAACTTACACTTGGAGGAAACGTTTTCGTCTTACGACTTCTTCAGCCTCGTATTTTTTCTGCTAGGAATGCTGCTGTTGTGCCTTCTCGGTACCATTTTTTTGAAAGTTAGAAGTGATGTGATCAAAAAGTATGTGTGATCTGTGCCGTGTTTGTTCATTTAAAATGTCATTTTTATGTATGTTGCTATGTCTATATATTTCAAACTGTTCTAGTGTGTTTAATTTATGGCCTTTGTTGCATGTGTGGAGGATGCTCATGTTATTTTCCATACTTTTGCATGAGTGTTTAGTGTATATGAGGTGATTTGCGAAGGTGGATTCAATAGTAGTGTGCAGTGCCCTTTTGTGTTCTTTAGTGAATTTTAGATTGTATACTCCTGGGTTATTGTATGTGTTGGTATTGTTTTTAATGCTGTGTCTGATAGCCGTTTGGCTTTCATTTGTTGTTCTGTAAGTTGTTCTTCTGATGTTACCCATTTTATTAGTATATTTATTGTTTTATAAATTTAGTAGTTTCATTGTGCTGTGGTTATTTGTGACCTGTGTTATTATTGTTTTTATTTTTAATTGTGTGCCTATGTATTGTAAGCCTGAAGACAATAAAGTACCCATTATTAAAACGTTGCCTCTGTAATAAATAGTTGTACCTGATTCGCAAGTCAACCTCTTTTTATTTCACAATAATCTCTGCAAGTGTAAACATGATTAATAGAAAATGTTTTGTTCCTAATGGTTTCCTTAGTAAACATGATAGCTTTTTTTCAAAAACATTTTCACTCTAATAATATTAGATTAATAACATTATATTATAATGTTTAAAGATTTTGTCTTATCATTCAGAACACAAGTCTTTTTAATTTCGACACAAAAGAGTTGAAAGTTAAACAAACCAAATGGAGGCTTGGGTTCTTTAAGAACATGATAATATTACAGGAGCGTATCCAAGGGGGGGGGGGGCGATGAGGCGATCCGCCCCCCCCCCAACCCTCAAGAACTTTGGGTTAAAAACCGACAATATATTATTAAATTAGGACTTTTTTCGATAATTAAGTTATTATATATTCTCAAATATAAAATCCTAACTGTAATAAATATAATAATAATTTTGTAACATTGTAATGCTCTTTGAATAATTACAAAAATAGAATCACTTATCAAATGCTAGTCTATGTTTACAAATACGCTTGAATTTTAACTTAATTTACTAAAGTTAATTCGTTTTTATTGTAAATAAAAACTAAAATTTTAATTTTTAATTTGAAAATGTGACGCGTTTCCTTGGCATACCCTTGTAAACGTCTAAAAGTTTTAACAACAGATAGCGCTAGTGAAGCTTAGTCTCAAACATATTATTTTCAATACGTAATTTTGCAAGCGTAATATTCGCAGTTGACTCCGGAATTGTTTGTGTTGGAAGAATAACTACTTATATTAATTAATAAACAATTTTTATAATAATAGCTTATTATAAAATTAATAATATTCTCTAGCCATAAGTGTTATCGAAACTGGAATAATTATTTATTAAAAAGTCTAATTTGCTACAAATCTTAATAACGTTACTGATTTCTAACGCAAGCGTAGAAAGAACATTTTCTGTTCTATGTTTTTACATACATGCACGCGCATGCACACACACACATATTATATATATATATATATATATATATATATATATATATATATATATAATGCATCGATCGCCCCCCCCCCAAAGCAAGTCGCTGGATACGCGCCTGTATTATGATTAATTTAAGGGGTATAGGGTAGATGCTCCCTATAACCATGATAAAATGGCCTTAGGGTTAGCTATGATTCTGTCCTCCAGAAGTTCTGTCACAGCTCCACCTTTGAATCTACTTATGATTCAAAATAATAAACCTACTATATCTAAAATAAAATATGGTAGACATGTTCTGATATCCTGTCTTCTTGACTTTTGTAAAATAAAGAAGAAAATGTTATTTCTTAATATAAATTTTTAGTATAAAAAAAATGCTGACAACAAAATGTCTTCTGTATATTTTTAAACCCATTTCATATTACTTTGACATTTTTCAACTTATTTTACAATGTTTTTTGTAACACAAACAGAGCGGACAACCTAAGAAGAACCATAGTACTTAAATATTCAATAAAATTCTACTACTCCTTCAAAATTTAGTCATCTCCTTTAATCCCTTGATTTTACTTTTCAAATTATAGTGATATGTTACGATGTACTTCTTTATTTTATGTTTTAAATATTAGTTTAACGAAAGTAGTAATAAGGAGTAGCCCCATGTTTTGTAATAAGGGGCTTTATGTTTATAATTAACTCAAATTAATAAAATAGGCAATCGATTAATTAAGTTTCACCGAACATAATGGACTACAAAATTCAAAAGAATAAAATAGGCATAAAACTAATACATACATTTTTATTTAATTGCTACCAATAGTAGTAATACATTTTAATTTTTATAAAGTTTTCCTTCTGGATTTTAATAGTTTTTTTTTAACTCTTTAAATATTTAACGACAAGAAGAGAAAAGCTGCAGATTATTCTTTTTTATATGATCATACTCTGTGCATAAAGGCTGACATAATAATTCATGCCAACATCGAATGGATTTCAGTTCATAATCTTTTGACACCACAACTGCCTGGAAAATTTGTACGTTCAGAGGTTTCATTAACTGAACATGAAGATGAAGAAGCTTTGAATAATAGAATATTTTTTTTAAACACACAATCATTTATATTTATAATATTTTTATGTTATCAAAAATAAAAGAACAATTTCTATTAATTTATATCACCTTAGGAGTATTAAATGTACTTCTATTGGTATCACTTGGCAAAAACCTACTAATTACTGATATTTTTCTGTAGACGCGTTTCACATTAGGTCAGTGCATTGCTCATTGCTATTAGTCATGTTACTCAGGGGAGTTGAATTAGTGTGAATATGTAGTGTATTGATGTTCTGTGGTGAGTTGCTATTCATAGAGTTGTTGTTAGTTAAGTGTTCAAATATGGTTTTTGTGGTGTTTGTACATCTCGTAGTTTAGTGTTGTGTTTAGTTTGTGACCTTTTCTGATGCAATGTAGGACTTTTAGATTAGTGTCTATATTGGTGTATGCATGTAGTGTGTTGTATGTGTGAGTGATGAAGTTGGATTTGGGTTGTCTTTTATTTTTTTATGTGTTAAACAACAAAACTCACTCAAATACCATATTTGAACACATAATTAACAACTACTCTTTTAACAATAACATACCACAGAACACTAATACATCACATGCTCACAGTAATACAACAGTCTGAGCAACAGTCTTGTATGTGACTCTTAGCATTGAACAATGCAATGGCCTAGTGTGAAACGCGTTGGCTGAAAAATATCGGAAAGAAGTGGTTTTTGCCAAGTGATTCCAATAGAAGTAATTTTAAAACCCTCGTGATCTACAACACAAAAACTGCAAGTATTTAATTTACTTTAAACTTCAATAATAAAGCAAAAACTCGCTGTTATTTGGTATCTAAACAGGGGGAAAATCATGTATGCAAAATATGTCCAATCTTAAACACTTGTACATTATATTAATTTAGTAGCACTTACTTTTTTAATTTAATAAGAGGAGCGGTTTTGAGAGATATATTCCGTTGTCAACTTAGACTATCTGAACTTCTTTTTAATTTTAGACCATAACTTGTTGATTTTGCTATTAATGATGTCCAGCATTTTCAGACTAAAAAGTATTCACTTTGTATATAAATGTTTACTTATTTGATACATTTTTTAATCAAAAAGAAAAATACCATATACTTCATACCTAAAAAATTTTTGACTTTTAAGCATTAAAAAATATAAGTGTTTTACAGAGAAAAAATTTTTTTCTCAAAAGTTGTTTTGTCCATGATTTAAAGCAAACCTTTTTGTCAAAACCTAATATAATGTCTGCATGAATTTGAAAATGAAGTAAATTTTAAAAACATGGAACACTTATGATGATTGACTTGTGTAGTAAAAAAAATGTTTTGTCTTATTAAGTTGCTTTAAAAATTTTCTTCAATTTTAGGTTTAAACAAGTCATGAAATTAAAAAGTTTTAACTTAGTTTTAATAGCCTGAGAGTTCCGGTTTCAAGGTTGTTTTCAACAAATAATGTATTTATTTATCATGTATGCTTTTTGATAAATAACTTATGGGTTCATTTATTACTAAATCGTAAATAATAATTATTATTGTACTATTATTTTATTGTACTATTATTTTTATTGTATTAAATTTTACTACATAATTTAAGAGTAATACTATTATGGTTTTACCATTATATTTATAGACAGGGTTTTCTGACATAGCAGAAGGATTTGTAGTAATCAATTTTCAGTTTTGTATTGTGGGTTCTAGCAACACCACAAATAAAACAAAATAAAGATGATTGGTTATGAAGATATTTGATTTAATGAAAGAAAAGAATTTTTGTAATATCTTACTTAATTTTCACTCTCTACTTGCTACTTTTTATATAAATTGTATTTAATTCTTAATTGATAATTCTTGAGTCCATCTTCACGTGAGCTACTAGTTTTCACTAAAACACCTGGTAATATTTTAACAACTTGCCTATAGTAGCACTTACTTATATTTGTTGAGGATGACCGTTTTGGGATAACTGGTCTCAAAGTTTTCGTAGGTTAGGGTGAGGGTGGAATATTATGGTGGGGTGTGGGTGTACTTGGTGAGCATTAGGAGTTATGATGTTGAAAAGTGTGTGTGAGTTATAATGTAATTGGGTGTTGAGTATGTGTGTAGGGTGTAGTTTGAAATGTTTGTATATTTTGTATTGTTTGGTTGTGTAATGCTGGTTATTTCTGTATTGTTTATGAAGAATTTGTAGGTTGGATGTTATGTCTATGTAGTCATGTTTTGTGGACTTGAGATGTTCGGCGAAGTTTGATTGGTAATTTTTGTTTGTTAGTGTATTTATATGTTCTTGGTAGTGTGTGTAAAAAGACCTCTCTTTCTGGCCTATGTAAAAACTGGAGCACAAACTGCAAGTTTGGGCACGAACTGCAAAATACAAATTGTTTTCTTATTTACCAAACTATCAGTTCTGTTACTGTTTGCAACCTGTTGATTTCATTACTAAATTGATATATTGACAATATTATTTAATAATATATATTATTTGTGTATTAAATTTAATTGAAATAAGATAGTTTTTTTTACATATTTTATGAGAGTTTAGTAATTTACTTGATACAACCCGATGGTTCAAAGATCTTCATTTTTCTAAAATATAGTACAGTATGACCATTCAGCAATTACGATAGACTACAAAAAATAATATAATAATGTTTTTTGACCATTTAAATATTTTTGAAATATTTCAGTTTTTTTATACAAACCCAACAACCAGTGTGAAAAAAATTTACTTTATTTTATTTTACTTACTTTATTTTATATTATTGTTTTTTTTAAAATTTCACTCATTAAAAGACATTATTCCAAACATAATACACAAGCAATTTTGAATGATATACGTTAATTTGTAATTATATTATCTTTCATCCATTAGAAAAATGTAATTAAATCTGTTTGTCTTTATAATGATGTTTAAGCTACACAAGTTTTTATTCTCCAACAGGTAGCGCAACATGGATATACAATTGAACCTCTTCAGGCATGTTATAAACTGTTACCGCTAGATGGCACTTAATGGCGCCTAGATGGTTCAATAACATCAGTTTTCATCAAAATTTCATTGGTTACTTTCGATACAATCCCTTGGTACGATTGGTACATTTACTCGTCCCTATCTGTCAAAAGTTGTTTGTTTCGCTAAGCTTTTGCCTTGTAGTGCCGTGTTCCTATTCTTGTATATGCTTGTATTAATCTATTGTTAAAAGTTTTTTCATAATTAAATTGCAGTGATTTTATTTGTGTAGTGCATGCATAAAGGCTCGGATCCTACTGTGTTTTATTTATTTTAATATTTATTTTGTATAATTATTTAAATGACAATAAAAGTGGTTGTTATAGGTTATTGATCATTCTTAGACCCTTTGCAAAAGGCTGAAAATAGATATTCCTAACCTCACTTTTGTTGACATTGAAAGGGTTGGTTTTTGAAACCTATAAATACTATCTATACGTTCCTTCGAATTATAGTAGTGGTATATTTTCATTATTTATTTTAAAAACTATAGTACCATTACTGGCTCAATTGAGTTGACTTGAAATATAATTTCATGTGTATATAAGAATAAATAAAATATTTAAATGTGACAGTTGACTTATATTATATATTATTATTTTATAGGTTATATTAAAACAATTTTATCAGTCTTTAAAATGAAATCAAGTACCTACAAGGTTTCACATATGGTAGCTTTTATAGTTTGTTTGTCATACATGCAATAAATTGCATTACTTATTTTATAGGCTTTTTGAATTAAATCTTATGTATCTTGGTTTTAAAATCTATTATAAAATATTTAATGTGATAAAACTACAAAATTATTAAAATTCAGTGTTTTCGGATTAAGACAAATTTATTTTATTATTTATTTAGTACAAAATATTATACAGACTACCCAATTTATTAACCTAATTTGAAGCATAGTATACTATGTGGTTAAAATGGTAATACAATTTTAGTCATTCCGTATTTTACAAAGGTATTGAACTTACTGATAATTTTTACTGATTCTATATAATTTTTTGTAGGATTAAAAAGCTACTTTTTAGACCTGTAAGATTTTATTTGGTCTGTGATAAACATTATAAAATGAAAAAATTAATATTTTTGTACTAGAGTGTTTTGATCTAAAAATTTTTATTATTTCTTTATGGAATCAGACATTTTAAGCTTAGACTTACAAGACATTAAGCAATCTGGTTTAAGTAATTTACTGAACATGGACTGTAATCGTGTAAAAGATACAAGGAATGTCCCACAATGATGTCGCTATTCAACAGTAGCAGTAACCATTCAGCTTCTGGTGGCAGTGTTAGTACTGCAGCAATGGGAATTATCCCATATCAAAAATATCCACCTGTAGGTAGTGCGGATGTGCCTGACGAATTTTCAAATGTCACTACCAACAATATATCGTTTATATCATCAGTGTTCGGTGTTTCATATTGTACACAGTGGGGACCAGTTAACCATGTTTATTTTCAGTTAGCAAACACATTTTTTTTCCTTTCTTATCTTGCTCCAAATGGACTGTATGGAATTTTATATTTAAGATGTACACTTTTAGTTGGTTGTGCATTTTTTGCTCTGTGGGGCTGGGCTGTCCTTTGCTCCTTTGATGCCTTTTTATGGAATGCTAATTTTGTGGCAATCAATTTCATCCATGTTTGCATCTTGTTGTATCATTTGAGACCAGTGAAATTTTCCAAAGAAGTTGAAGAGGTATGTTTAAACATTATTTTTTTTTTTGTAGCTTTTAGTCTATTTTAGAATATATGTTTAAGTTGCAATTAAAAAAAAATTATAAGAGTACAATAAGATTTGAACCTTTCCGTGACTGACAGCGTTGAACAATGCACTGATCTAGTGCAAAACGGGTCTACTGAAAAATATCAGTAAGAAGTGGTTATTTTCCAAATATTATATCAACAAAAATAAATATAAGATTAATAAATATAAATCTATAGCAAGAAACTTTTGAGTATACTATTTATTTCAAGAAAGTTGTGATGCCTCAGATGTTACAAATTCAAAATGTACCTACACACTTGGAAATATGTTAATATTAGATGTTATTTTAATTTCTAATATATATTATACACTTGAACAACTTTCAGTTGCTCAAGTTGAAGATGGAGTCGAATAATAACATTCATAATTAAACTTTAGAATATATATATTGATTACATTAAAAATACATTTTCTTACAAAGGTTTCTATCTTGAACTTTAGTTACACTAATAAATATATTTTTGAAATATAAAGGTTTTAAAGTAGGGCAAATACTTTGATTTAATGGTGCTGTTACTGCAATACATGCTCAACTTGTATTCTATTAATATTCTGTTATATTTGTGTGTGTGTGTGTGTGTGTGTGTGTGTGTGTGTGTGTGTGTGTGTGTGTGTGTGTGTGTGTGTATTTGTGTGTGTGTGTGTGTGTGTGTGGTGTTTGTGTGTGTGTGTTTGTTGTGTGTGTGTGTGTGTGTGCGATACGTATTCCTTCACGGATGTAAAAATATGATTAGTAATCGGCGTGTGTGTGTGTGTGTGCGCGCGCGCGTGTGTGTGTGTGTGGTGTGGGTCGGCGGGTGTGTGTGTGTGTGGTGTGGGCCGGCGGGCGTGTGTGTGTGTGTATAAGGAGAGAGAGAAAAGAATTAGGGGATGTTTATTGCTGTGGCAAGTTAGTAAGCATCCTATGCTTGTTGAAGCACATCCGAGTATTTCCATGTGTCTAAGGCGGAATTACTGGTTGTCACGTTTATGCGTGTAATATTTCGCCAGTGGGTTCTTGAAAAGTGTAAGAGGTATAAAGAGGATGAAAAATCCCCTTTGGCGATCCCCTCTTATCATTTCCGTCAAACATCACGAAGGTAGTGCAGAATGTTGGAGTTATCTACAATCCAGCATGCGAATCCACGTCCCCAAAGACGTGACCCCTGACAGGGTGATCGGGTACATGTTACAGTGGATCCGTGGTACAAGTAGCCCACTATATGCTCCGCTCTGGTCTGGAAGTGCACGGGTTTGAGAGGGGTAAGGGAAAAGAATTTTTCTGAAATCATTGATTTTCTAATAGGAGGCTTAACCATACCTTCTGAATTATCTAATAGATGAACACGTAAAAAGCAACTCTTCAGAACGTTTAAGAACCGTTTATACTGTTTTGTAACGAAAATAGATTAAGCAAGCAGTTTTATACCAAGATGTAGGAGGCCGAAAGCATTGCCATAAGCCTGCTCTGGCGATATTGGTGTGCTGCTATCGCGTGTCCATCTGTGTAACATTGTAAGTGTGTTGAACGGAAAGTGTAAGAAGAAAGAAAGATGCTGAGAAAAGATGAACGGTGTCACGGAGTGCATCTCTCACGACAAAATTTGCTTGTACAAGAACACAAAGATAGACAGACACTTTAGCATCTCCAGTCTAGCGTAGGAAACCTTTACGAATACAATCTCCTGGCGTGTTTATATGGGCGCGTTTCTATGCGTGTAACACAGAATCTTCCCCATTCGCATATGTACGTGTGACATGGAATCACCCCCCCCCCCCACCCATCGTTTCAGTGTGTATAACCCGGAATCACACTTCGGTGCGTTTCTGTGTGTGTAACACGGAATCACCCCCCGGTAGGTTTTTGTGTGTGTAACACGGAATCACCCCCCCCCTCCGGTGCGTTTCTGTGTGTGAACTCGGAATCACCCCCGGCGCGTTTCTGTGTCTGTAACACGGAATCACCCCCGGCGCGTTTCTGTGTGTGTAACACGGAATCACCGATCCCAAAGTTTCTGTGTGTGTAACCCGGAATCACACTCTGGTGCGTTTCTGTGTGTGTAACACGGAATCGCTCCGGTGCGTTTCTGTGTGTGTAACTCGGAATCACCCCCCGGCGTGTTTCTGTGTCTGTAACACGAAATCACCCCCCGGCGCGTTTCTGTGTGTGTAACACGGAATCACACTCCGGTGCGTTTCTGTGTGTGTAACACGGAATCACCGATCCCACGCGTTTCTGTGTGTATAACCCGGAATCACACTCCGGTGCGTTTCTGTGTGTGTAACACGGAATCACCCTCGGCGCGTTTCTGTGTGTGTAACACGGAATCACCCCCCGGCGCGTTTTAGTGTGTGTAACATGGAATCACACTCCGGCGCGTTTCTGTGTCTGTAACACGGAATCACCCCCGGCGCGTTTCTGTGTGTGTAACACGGAATCACCGATCCCAAAGTTTCTGTGTGTGTAACCCGGAATCACACTCTGGTGCGTTTCTGTGTGTGTAACACGGAATCGCTCCGGTGCGTTTCTGTGTGTGTAACTCGGAATCACCCCCCGGCGTGTTTCTGTGTCTGTAACACGAAATCACCCCCCGGCGCGTTTCTGTGTGTGTAACACGGAATCACACTCCGGTGCGTTTCTGTGTATGTAACTCGGAATCACCCCCGGCGTGTTTCTGTGTCTGTAACACGGAATCACCCCCCGGCGCGTTTCTGTGTGTGTAACACGGAATCACACTCCGGTTCGTTTCTGTGTGTGTAACACGGAATCACCGATCCCACGCGTTTCTGTGTGTGTAACCCGGAATCACACTCCGGTGCGTTTCTGTGTGTGTAACACGGAATCACACTCCGGTGCGTTTCTGTGTGTGTAACACGGAATCACCCTCGGCGCGTTTCTGTGTGTGTAACACGGAATCACCCCCCGGCGCGTTTTAGTGTGTGTAACATGGAATCACACTCCGGTGCGTTTCTGTGTGTGTAACACGGAATCACACTCCGGCGCGTTTCTGTATGTGTAACACGGAATCACACTCCGGTGCGTTTCTGTGTGTGTAATGCGGAATCACCCCCCGGCGCGTTTTATGTGTGTAACACGGAATCACTCGCTGGCGCTTTTACATGTGTATTGTAACGCGAGTCTAACGCGCTCGCCCTTGTACGTGTAGGTAATACAGAGTGGGTTGTCAAATTATGAATAGAATGATTTATTTACAGTATTTATTAAAAACAAATGAATACACAATGAGCCAAGGAGTGTAAGATTTCATAAAAATGCCAAAATGCTTAGCCATTGGCATATTTCTTAAACCTAAGGAATATTTAGACACACAAATTTGACAACAGGGATATACGGCTTAAACGCCTTGCCTTGCAGCAGTTATATCCCATTGCAACACCCATATTACCCTGAAACGATTCAAATGGTTAGCTTGGATCCGGGAACTTGGCAATGCGCAATGCCATTGCAAATTTAAGTCGCTCGTTAAACACGTTTAGCATTCAGCAAAAGATGTTGGAAGACCTTCAGACGTCGGCTATTGTCTTCAAGTTTTCCCACACACACCCACCTCAAGTCATTGTCAACTTGTCAGTGAGAGAGTTGCATAATAATTTGTTTCTCTTATTCTTTGTTTGTCGAGCACGGCCGGATGCTGAACTTTGTACCCAGCCTCGAGTTTGGGAAAAAGGGATAAGCCTGATTAATGACGCTTCACAGTTTGCTCCCGGGGACAGGCCTGACAATTTTAAATGCACTTAAACATGAAAATTTATCTTGTTCTTATTGAGTAAAATAATGTAATAATTAGATCAGTGTTCAATATCTAGAAGCCGAATCTACAGGTAAAATTTATATTTTGACTTGGCACTACTGATAAAAACATCTGAAAATAACTAGTTATTAAAATTTGTGTTTATAAAAAACAATTCATATAAACAAACAGTTTTCAAAGTAATTTCCTACTTGAGTCAACAACGAAACTTTGAGTTACTTTTTATTAAATAATCACAATTAATATAAACAAGTAATTTTTAATAAAATTTAAGTAAATTCCAATTGAGGACAAGAGATAAATTGTATCATTGTACGGTATCGTGGGGGGGGGGGGTTATCATTTCTTGGTATTGGAAAGTTCGCTAGATTTTGAACATGAAGATTCATAAAGTTCGACTCCGGATAGACCCCCAATTTTTTATAATTTAGTTATTTATTATATTATATATGGTGATATGTTTTCTTGTAATATAGTTAATAAATTAAAAATATTTCAAAAACAAGAATACTTTTAATGAATATATTTATTCAAAGCTTTTCGCCGATAAAATAGTACCAGCATCTTCAGGAAAATAATTATCTAATAAAATAATAAGGAATAAATATATTGATTAAAAGTATTATTGTTTCGAAATATTTTTAATTTATTAATTTAATTGTTGAATAAATATTTCAAAAATCTTTATTACATCAATTGGCATTCACTCTAAGTTTAAAAAAATGTATTTGATCTTGATTGGATAGGTAAAAACGTATTTTATTAACGATTGAAAATTTGTACAAGATATATATCAGGAACTAATAGAAAGAACTTAATAAAGAAACATAACCTATGCGTTAAAATAGCCGTTCTACGACATTACTTATAACAATATCAGCTGTTTGCCCGCCGTTCCTTACAATGTGATCGTCAGCAGGAATATTATCCGCAAAAGTTTTTTTTCTTTTTTTTAAAACCAGTTTTACAAATTTTCGTTGTGCAATCACTCTACCACATTAATTTCTTCTAGTTTGCCTGCACGTTGTTAGAGTCCTAGCTGCTGGGTTTCACTATCGCGTTTCCTTTTCTCACTTTTCAGTTCTTGGTCACATTTCTTGGTACCTGGGCAGACACTAAGTTTTGCAAGCTTTGTAATCACTATGAATTTATTCTAATATAACAACCAAACCGCCATTTACTGATGTTTTCTGCAATTTTATATGATTTTGCATTTAATCAGTGCACACAACGCCAAGAAACCCCTCGGTGGGGACAACACAAACCCCTCGGTGTGAACAACGCAAACAGTCTCAACTGAGACAACAAAACAACCTCTTCGGTGGGGACAACACAACAAACCCCACGGTGGCGGCAACACAAATATCTTGGTGAGGACAACACAACAAAACCCTCGACGTTGACAATGCAACAAATCCCTTGGTGGGGACAAACCAACATTCCTTTTGTTGGGGACAACGCAACAATTTCCATCGGTGAGGACAATCGTGCAACATTCCTGTCGGTGGGGACAACGCAACAAACTTCTCGGTGTTAACAACACAAAAAACCCCTTCTGTTTAGGCAACGCAACAAACCCCTCGGTGGGGACAACATAAACCCCTCGGTGTGAACGACGCAAACAGTCGCTCAACGGAGACAACAAAACAACCTCTTCAGTGGTGACAACACAACAAACCCCTCGACGGGGACAATACAACAAATCCCTCGGTGGGGACAACGCAACAATTTCCATCGGTGTCCAAATTCCATATTTGTACCTTAAAAACCCTTCACAATTTTAACGTCAAGATTTTTTTACCATCTTGATTACAGCTTAATTTGTTTAAACAAATTCCACACATCTCCCTAATTGCTTCTGCAAATTTGCAACCTACGAGAAAGAACTAAATTTGATGCTTTTGTCACGTAATTTGTTTTAGCAATGGCCCAGCCTATGAGTAAAATGTAAGTCAAATTTGTAAAGAAATTTCCTGAAAGCAGCTTTACAAACACACAAAGTTTTACCATGATTAAAGTAATGTCAGCACTGTCAGCTACTTGCCCAGAAAGTGCTGACAAGTCCCAACTTACCTAAGTGGAGTTACACTCCATTTTATCAGCTGGCATTTATAGTTAGGCCACAGGCTACTCAGGACTATTCTTAGAACAATGCAAACTGAAGCAGGCCTGCACTGACAGCTGTTCTCCACCGCCATACATCTACGAGTATTATAGGCCTGCTTGTTTTTAGGTTTTAACGATATGTTATTGTTCATTTTTATACATATTTATTTTACCATATTATGGTGTTATTTTGTAATATTGGCAATACCTTGACAAGGACCTATTTAAGACATATTTTTCGTTTTTGCATAAGTTGTTTAAAAATATATTACAAACAAGACTTTGAGCGCTGGTCCAGTCTCTTGGGTAGAGCGTGGAGGTTTTTGGGTGTTTTTTTTTTTTAAAAAAAGGCATCTTTAAAACGATAAAAGATATAAAAATGAGACTTATGTGTCTGAATCGTTACGATTTCTTTTTTATTTTGATATTCGGTCCGACAATAGAACCTCCCTGATTTTAAAAAGTAGTTACAAAAAAACATTTTAGTCAGATACAGAAAGAATACCTTTATTGGTAAACAATGAATACCATGCCATTTTGCATTACTTCGTTTTAAAAATTATATGCGCTAAATGACGTCCTCCATCGTTGATGCATTGACGAAGTCTTTCCTGGAAGGGCTTCATAGTTTTTTGTGTCATTTCTCTTGGAATGGCTGCCACGTTCTGTACGATTGCCTCTTTAGGTGCTTGCAGATTTGTGGGACGATGTTTGTACACTTCACCCTTTAAGTGACGCCAAGGCAATAAATCAGGTGATGTCGGAGGCCGGGCAATGTCACCTCGCAAAGAGGCAAGATGTCCAAGAACCAACTCCCTCAACATTCCCATAGAATGCCGAGAATGTGACTCCGTCTTGCTGGAACCAAACCTCTTGCTCTTCATGGTTCACAACGTACTGGGTTAGGCGAGGTCGGAGGAAGGTCTCTACCACGTGACAGTAACGACTCGAATTAACCATTACAGTTTGCCCATCTTCGAAAAAATACGGTCCCCACGCAAAACATTCAGCATTGGCGCACCAAACAGTCACATGAGGGCTGTGTAGTGGTCGCTGGTGAAGTTTCCGAGGGTTCTCCGCAGGCCCAGTAGCGAAAATTTTGTTTATTTACAGTATCTAAAAAGTGGAAGTGGGCTTCATCCGAAGAAATAAACAAAGCCCACTTCATCCAAAGAATTTCCTCACACACAATTCTGCGAGTTTCAAAATCGTTCTCACCAAATTGCTGGGTAATCATCATTTTGAATGTGTGCATATTAATCTCTCTAAGGAGAATTCTTCTTACACTCCTATCGGATAATCCCAGGGCAGCTGAATGTTCAAGTGCTGAGAGCCTTAGGGATTGTTGGATGTACGCTCTCACACGTGTCACATTTTCCAGCTTTGTTACAGTCCGAGGACGGCCAATAGGTTTTCTTTTTAGTGCTAAGCCTCTTTGTCTAAAGTTTGACACCCACAGTTGAATAGTTTACCTGTCAGGAACACGATCATGTCGCCAAGTTAGAATAGAATACGAAACGCTCGCTGAGTAGCAATCACAGAACCACCGCTACTAATAAACTCCTCTACAACAAACCCATGATGCTCATCAAGCCAAGCCATGATGTACAGTGAAAATGCCTCGTACACCGTCTTCAAAAAATACCACCACCACATCAGTGCTACCACTACGACTCACATAATCAAATACGGGAGGTTTTATTGCCCGACCCTGTACAGCACAATTACTTTATATTTGAATATATATTAAAAATAACTGTCACTTTTGAAAAAAATTAATCAAACGGAAGTGCACTAAACAGTTTTTTTACAAAGCTAAACACATCAAATACAATTACACTGACTCTATTTACACAAAGCAACTGTTTATATACGTATACAAAAGTTACTTGTACATTGAAATTTGTGTGTGTGTGTGATAAACCTTGCAACATGCTTCTTTGCATAATGGGACATTACACTCACAACACTACAAAGGTGCGTCTTTCCTCTTGAATTACCCACTCTCTTTCGACCCTTTTGCAGAACACACTTTACACATTTTTTACCTGGTGGTAGTATCTTTTCTAAAAAGTTGTTGCCAGTGGCAAGACGACTGAGTGATAAGCCACTTGACCTTGGTCGCGGTATTCTATTCCTGTCACTGACAATATGTTATTGTTCATTTTTATACATATTTATTTTACAATTAGAGGTTAAAATTTGAAAAAAATGCAATACAGCTTTTATTTACTAACACAATCGAACCCGTATAAACTCAATGTGTTTTAATTAAAACCATATTATATGTTACTATATATTCCGTTTGTAGTATCAAGTTAGGACAGATTTGGTTATTAAAAAATTAAGTTTATCATTAAGTTAAGCTAGTCGCGTCTCAACTTACGTACGTTGTTGCAAGACTAAATGAAGGCCACTCGTTCAACTTGGCAATCGGTTAGTTTACTTAAGACAATTAATATTTGGTTCTAGGAAATCGATTCTAGCCGGATAGTAGTTATGTTTTAATGGTATTTAGTGGGATATTTCGTGAACAATGACTTTAATTTCATGAACAATTACTTGACTGAGGAGTGTGTTTTAACTGATGACCAACCAGCCTAAATTTAGGTTGCAACTTCCTTGAAACAATTTGATTCAATAAAATGTCAGAACGTAATTCCTAAAAGTGAAATTATGTTTACCTACATAAATGGTAGGTCCATAACGTGAATGTCCATAAACTGTAACTTGAAGATGGATAGTTCTACATCTTCAATTAATATAAATAAAGTAACATAACCTAAGCGTTGAAACATCTGTTCTACCACGTAACCTATAACATAATATCTGTTTTATGAAGTCATATGTTATCACTTATTTTAAACCAAATGCGACGAAATAACTATATTGCATACCTTGCCCCTTTTGTGAAAAGTTTTTCTACCATATAAAACTAAAATTAATAGATTATTAATAGCCTATATGGTAACGTATTATTTTATTTGCACAATAGTTTGATTTTTCTGTTCTTTCCATAAGCAAATAACTCGAAATGTTTATAGACATATGTGACAACAATAAACTGGATAGTTGTTATATACCACGCGTAAATTTTGGACATTGTTGTAGTAATTATCGATGTGCTTTATTACTCCATGGTAAAAGTTAACAAAAATAAACTTTATATTTTGAAGTAAAGTTTTCAATCCTATTTCAATAGCAGCCCTGGGAGTAGCATTATCTCAGCCATCCTAATTTTCTATCGTCTCAAAACATGTGATTAATTCGGATATGTCATCCCTCCTAACAACTCCTAAATGGAAGTACCATCGGTTAGATAAGCAGTCTGTAATATTTTATTACGAATTGGGCACAGTGCATCGCTTCGTTTTGGTTATGAGAACAAGTAATATAAACAAAAAAAGTTTATTGCTACTTAGGTCAACAAAGAAATATTTTATTTTACTTAGTTTTTATTAAATAATTACAATTATGTAAATAAAGTACCATAACCTATGCGTTAAAACAGCTGTTCTACATAACCTATAATATAAAATCAGCTGTTTTATGAAATCATATGTTATCAGTTATTTTAAGCCAAATGAGACGAAATAGCTATGCATACCTTGCTTCTTTTGTGAAAGGTTTTTCTCAAATATAAAACTAAAATTAATGCATTATTAAATTTAAATCATGAAATAATATTTGAAAGAACTATATTAACATCAATTGTCATCCAATACAAGCTTTAAAAAATCTGTTCCAACTTGAGTGGATGAATAACTAGTATTTTATTAACGATTGAAAATTTGAAGAAGATATATAAATATATAAAGAGTAAGTAATTGAAAAATAAACAAAATTGACTAATATTGTGAAATAACAAGCTAACTTATTTTATGTTTTATGAGCAAGGATTTTTAATAACTAAATTTATATGATAACTCTAAGTGTTTACATATTAGCATCCGGAAATTTAGAATTTAACAAAGTAGCACACCTGATGACCACTAATTACAGATGCATCATCGTGCACCTTAGCAATAGGCTACCGATTGAGTTTAAAAGAACCCAACAGCTTTTATAGTTTTAGCAAGTTATTGAGGATATCTACAAAAGTAACAATCATTCTACGCGTTGTAGCAAAACTAACCTGGTTAGCAAGTAGACACTTCTCTTTGACCAGGTCCCCCTCAGTCCTGTCCACGACCTGAGCCATACATTTCCCCTTCTCTTTGACCAGGTCTTCCTCAGTCCTACCGCGCGATCCCAGCCTTACATTTCCCCTTCTCTTTGACCAGGTCTTCCTCAGTCCTACCGCGCTATCCCAGCCTTACATTTCCCCTTCTCTTCGATCAGGTCTTCCTCAGTCCTACCGCGCGATCCCAGCCTTACATTTCCCCTTCTCTTCGATCAGGTCTTCCTCAGTCCTACCGCGCAATCCCAGCCTTACATTTCCCCTTCTCTTTGACCAGGTCTTCCTCAGTCCTACCGCGCGATCCCAGCCTTACATTTCCCCTTCTCTTCGATCAGGTCTTCCTCAGTCCTACCGCGCGATCCCAGCCTTACATTTCCCCTTCTCTTCGATCAGGTCTTTCTCAGTCTTACCGCGCGATCCCAGCCTTACATTTCCCCTTCTCTTTGATCAGGTCTTCCTCAGTCCTACCGCGCGATCCCAGCCTTACATTTCCCCTTCTCTTCGATCAGGTCCTCCTCAGTCCTGTCCACGACCTTAGTCATACATTTTCCCTTCTCTTTGATCAGGTCTTCCTCAGTCCTACCGTGCGATCCCAGCCTTACATTTCCCCTTCTCTTCGATCATCTCTTCCTCAGTCCTACCGCGCGATCCCAGCCTTACATTTCCCCTTCTCTTCGATCAGGTCTTCCTCAGTCCTACCGCGCGATCCCAGCCTTACATTTCCCCTTCCTTTGACCAGGTCTTCCTCAGTCCTACCGCGCGATCCCAGCCTTACATTTTCCCTTCTCTTCGATCAGGTCCTCCTCATTCCTACCGCGCGATCCCAGCCTTACATTTCCCCTTCTCTTCGATCAGGTCTTCCTCAGTCCTACCGCGCGATCCCAGCCTTACATTTCCCCTTCTCTTCGATCAGGTCTTCCTCAGTCCTACCGCGCGATCCCAGCCTTACATTTCCCCTTCTCTTCGATCAGGACTTCCTCAGTCCTACCGCTTGATCCCAGCCTTACATTTCCCCTTCTCGTCGATCAGGTCTTCCTCAGTCCTACCGCGCGATCCCAGCCTTACATTTCCCCTTCTCTTGGACCAGGTCTTTCTCAGTCTTACCGCGCGATCCCAGCCTTACATTTCCCCTTCTCTTTGATCAGGTCTTCCTCAGTCCTACCGCGCGATCCCAGCCTTACATTTCCCCTTCTCTTCGATCAGGTCCTTCTCAGTCCTGTTCACGACCTTAGTCATACCTTTTCCCTTCTCTTTGATCAGGTTTTCCTCAGTCCTACCGCGCGATCCCAGCCTTACATTTTCCCTTCTCTTCCATCAGGTCCTCCTCAGTCCTGTCCACGACCTTAGTCATACATTTTCCCTTCTCTTTGATCAGGTCTTCTTCAGTCCTACCTCGCGATCCCAGCCTTACATTTCCCCTTCTCTTCGATCAGGTCTTCTTCAGTCCTACCGCGCGATCCCAGCCTTACATTTCCCCTTCTCTTTGACCAGGTCTTCCTCAGTCCTACCGCGCGATCCCAGCCTTACATATCCCCTTCTCTTTGATCAGGTCTTCCTCAGTCCTACCGCGCGATCCTAGCCTTACATTTCCCCTTCTCTTGGACCAGGTCTTCCTCAGTCTTACCGCGCGATCCCAGCCTTACATTTCCCCTTTTCTTCGATCAGGTCTTCCTCAGTCCTACCGTGCGATCCCAGCCTTACATTTCCCCTTCTCTTCGATCAGGTCTTCCTCAGTTCTACCGTGCGATCCTAGCCTTACATTTCCCCTTCTCTTTGATCAGGTCTTCCTCAGTCCTACCGCGCGATCCCAGCCTTACATTTCCTCTTCTCTTTGACCAGGCACTTTTCAGTCCTGCCCACAAACCAAGCCATATATTACCCCTTCTTTTTTACTGTCTTCTTCAGACCTGCCAACTATCTGAGCCCCACATTTCCTTTTGACCAGGTCTTCCTCAGTCTTGGCTACGGTTCCAGCCATACATTTCCTCTTCTCTTCGATCAGGTCTTCCTCAGTCAGGCCCACAATCCGAGCCATACATTTCTACTTCATTTTGACCAGATCCTCCTCAGTCCTGCCCACGACCCGATCCATACATTTTCATTTTTCTTTAACCAGATCTTCTTTAGTCCTCCCCACGGTCCGAGCCATACATTTTCTCTTCTTTTTGACCAGGTCCTTCTCCGTCAGACCCTACCACCCGAGCCATACATTTCTACTTCATTTTAACCATTTCCTCCTAAGTCCTGCCTACGACCAGAGCCATACTTTTCCCCTTCTCTTGGACCATTTCTACTTCAGTCCTCCCCATGACCCGATCCATACATTTCCTTTCTCTTTGGCCTTGTCTTCTTCTGTCCTCCCCACAACCCGATCCGTACATTCCCTGTTCTCTTTGACCAGGTCTTCTTCTGTCCTGCCTACGACCCGAGCCATACATTTTCCCTGTTACAGCCAGGGGAAAATAAGGCTCATTAGCCTGTGTATGATATGATGACAGCTCCCTATGGGTAGGACTAATCTGATAGAAGAAATAAGATCTTGTATTCACTCATATGCACGAAATGCGTAAGTACAACAGTCCGGCTTGCCTTTCCGACCCAAACAGTAAAGTGACGGATCCCAAATAGAGATTGTAGGTTGGCAGTAAAAACAATGCCTGCAGAGCGATATGAGTAGATTGCTGGGAAGCTGTAGGGGGTCCCACCACAAAACAAGCTCGTATGGGTCTCATAGACCCGCTCTGTCCTTTCTAGGATAAAGCGAAATGCTTTCTAACGCTATATCTGGCCACCCAATATTTTAGTCTAGAAACCTGTTTTACAATGGCAGGACGTATTTTATAGTTTCTCGACATTCATATCTTTAGATCACAAATATTATAAATGATCGTCCTTTAAATGCTTCGAAACATATCAATAACAACAAGGAACTTTAAACTTTTTATTTTTATCTATAATACGTTTATTTATGCGTGTTCTGTAAAGTGCATAAAATATTGATGCTCCCTAAGAATAACGAAGTGGCTTTCCACTCCAGCTGGGCGCGATTTCCATATTTCTTTAGTTGGAATTCTTGTAGTACTTATATAACATATAAAATTTTACATTAAAAAGTATAGTTGAAAAAATACTATAATTTGTAAATGATATTTTTTAGAATTTTTGGTATTTATTTACCGTGCCCACGTGTACGATTTTAATGAAAAAAATTATACCGGCCGACGCAGAAAGTCATAAGGGATTACGAATAACGAAAACTCTCGCTCAGGGAAAAAAATACCATTTTATCAGATTAAAGTTTGGTAAAAAATTCAGTGAGGAGTAGTCAGAAGTACTACGTCCGCGTAACAACAGCGCGCTGTAGGCCTACTACGTATACGTATATTTAAATATAGCTATAAAGTCTCCAGTTAGGATAGATTTGGTTGTAATTTTATAAATTACTATATACCTATATTAAAATATACCTGTAAAGTGTCCAGTCAGGATAGATTTAGTTGTAATTTTATGTAACATTACATTACCTAAAAAGACGTCTACTTCCGCGGAGTAATACTTTTTACCAGGTGACGTCACGTGATCTCTATTCTAACCTTAAGTACATTCGATTAAACGTATAAAATTATAACCAATTCTAACCTGGATACTTCATATTTATATAAAATTAACCTTCCGTGGCAATAACAAACAATAATTAGGAATATAGCCTCAGAACATATTTTTGATTCCTTTTACAAGCATTGCAATACGGGTGGGCAATGTGCATTTTTACCAGCACTATTAACACCACATATAGGAGAATTACAATTTTCCAAAATTTTAAATTTTTGGGGCGTGAGCGAGAGTTGTAATATTTTTTTCGTATCCCTGATGAGTTTCTGCGTCGGCCGGTATAATTGTTATCGCTAAAAACGTACATGTGGGCACGGTAAATAAATACCAAATGTCATTTCAAAACATGTCAAAATGCTTTGACATGTCAAAACACTTTATTTTTTCAAATTTTTCTATTAGTTTACACTCTTCTTATAAACTGTAGGCCTATGTCTTCTTCGTATTTTCAGTCGTTAACAAAATGCCTTTCATTCATTCACTTATGTTCAAATAGGCCTATATTTTTTTTTAACTTGTAGTGGATGACAATTGATGTTAATAGGACTATAGTTTTTTCAATTTTTAATTCATTAATTAAATTTATTTTATTGTTATATGGGAGTAAAATCTTTCACAAAAGTAAAAGGTATGCAATATAGTAATTTCCCCTCAAACCAATTAATTTTAGCAAAAAAATATTAACCTATAAAACGCCGCTATCAAAAACAACACAGGTTATTCAATTACAAGAATTCATGATTCATTCCTGATGATGTTGATACTGTTTATCAACGAAAAGCTTTGAATAAAAATTAATAAATAATTCTTGTATTTGAATAACCTGAGTTGTTTTTGATTATTAAACAAGAAAGCATATATATATATATATATATTATAACTTAATTTTTGTTATAATTATAATTTTTTTCTAATGTTATTTATTTACCTTACCTATCTAATGTCACACCTTCAGGTTTATAAAGAATTAACAATCTTATAAATTTTAAACATCACTTGCATTTATTTCTTTACACATTATACCAAATTTATATTAATATTTTGCAGTGACAGGATTGATATCTTAACTATCATTACCATTATAAAAGGTGGACTTTGAGGCTTTAGATTTCTAATAAAATAACATAACAAAGTCAATAAATTCAGTATTAAAATTTTGTAGTTGCTCTCGGGTCGCTATTACGGGAACTTTGCTTCTTTAATTAGAAATGATGAAACTAGATTAATTTTTATAAATTGTAATGAAATTAAAAATTGTTCTGAACTTTACTAAAATATAGATTCTGTTGGCTACACTTATATCCAAATAATACTTAGAGTTTTGTAGAGCTCCTGGAATCTTGGCCTTGGTTACCTTCTGCGCTTACACTTTTACGTCGTACTTTTTTTTAAATTTACAAACAAAACTCACAAACAAAAAATTTACAAACAAAAAAAATTTTTTTAAACAAAACTCTTTACTTAATTTAACAATTTACTCCTTTTTCAATATTGCCATCTTTGTCCCCGCCATCTTTGTCTGCCTTCTTCTGAAGCTCCCTTAAAAACTTCAAAAAACTTCTCCTGATCATCTAGTTTTTATTGAAATCCCTAATCCTCCCTCTAACAGTATGTTCTTTATAGTTTCCCACAGTTTCCACAATTAGCCCATCTAACGTTGATTTCCCAGGCTATCGGTCACTAGATTTTCCCGTCTTAATAAGTTTGGACCCTTCTATTGTCAAATTGCCAGCACACAGTTTATAGCTTTCCTGGAAAATAATAATGAAATGGTACCTGCTTTGTCGCCACTTTACAAAACTCTTTGCTTAATCCTACAGATAATTATTTTAGCTACTAACTGAATTTATTCTAAAGCCTCGTACTTTATGTTATAATATATGTATATGTATATATATATATATATATATATATATATATATATATAAAGTTCTTTATGTATGTATATATATATATATATATATATATATATATATATATATATATATATATATATATATATATATATTTAATGACTAAATACGATGGTAAACATTTCCTGAGCTTTCGCCATTTGAGGCACTGTCAATTTTATAATACAACCAACTCAAAACCGTTTAAACTACATCAAAATTATAAGTACAAAAACTGGCGTAGCTCCCAGCATTGCTGTGGATTATATCGTAAAATATTTGCTACAAAAAAGGCAAGAAAAAGTATTATTGATTTGAATTACTAATTTCAGTATTATTTTCACCCGTATGTTAACTACCGTATGCGTCAAAATAAACAGTACTGAAACTCGATCAGGTGTAGTTGTATGTTCTTAGATATAGTAATTCTTGGTCGTTTTAGACCTCAGGAGTTTTTGTTGTGCCCGATTACCTGCCTTTTCGCATACAATGGTTCCAGCAAGCTGGCGCAAACAGCCACTCTGTCTTGGACAATATTGCTTTCATTCAAGAAACTTTTGGCTACCGCCTCATCTCCCTTAGAACAAACTTTCTTTACCCAACCCACTCCCTCAATCTTACATCACCTGGCGCCTACGTTTGAGGAATGATGAAGAAGATTTTTTGTGATGACCCACCAGCCACCGTCACCCAACTACAGGAAAAATATCAATGACTATAATGAGCATGAACAACCAGTGGGGGATTTAAGGGAGGGGCTTTAGGGCTCAAGCCCCTCCCAAAATATGGAAAAGTGAAAATTTTTAAACTATAAATGTAAACTAAATTGCCATTTCTGATGTCTGATTCCGATATCTGCAATTTAAATCTACTTAGTAATTAGTAGAGTATGTTTACAAACCCATATTAATCACTATAATACCGTACTATAGTCATTAATAAATAGGGCCACGCACAATGTAATAAATAGGTTATTTACATTGTAAATATATGGTAAATAATTCGTGTGTAATATTACATAGCAGACCTATAACTATTTCCTTCCCTTAGAGTTTACACTATATCTACCATATCTCCTAAATATTTTCCGGACGGGGGGGGCCTTTTCCTCCCCTCTCACCAGCCCTCCCCAAAATATTTTTCTAGATCCGATCCTATGAACAACCCCTGTTTACCAAAATGATGCAAAACCTTCAAGAATGGTACGAGTGTAGCCTCAAATTGAACGGAGGTCATGTAGAACATGTTTATACCCGAGTCTAATCGATTTAGCTTCTTTTTACTTGTATGTGTTTGTAAAACTATGTAAATAAAGTAAAATAAAATCTTACAACTGTTTCAGTACTTTGTATTGAAGCATACGGTAGTTATAAACTTATTTATATTAAGAAATATAAATTATAATAAATAAAATATTAAAACATACAAAGTTTTATCTGATACGATGGAATAAAACTTTTATATTAAAAGCTTCTAAGTTTAATTATAGTGACATGTGTAATTTGTGAATTTTCGATCCCTTAAGTGGGCCCCCGCCACTCATGCTCCCCAATGGCCCCTACAAACAAACCCGGCGCCGAGGTACGCCTTGATAAATAATGTTAGAGTATAGTGACAGGAAGTAAGGCTAGGTTCGTATAGTTTTAAAGTATGTGTAAATGTTAACGATCTCACTTCCCACCTACTGCGCCAGGCGCCACCTACTTCTAGTTTTAGTAAAGGAGATGCCAGCCTTCTAACCTGTTTGTTTTCCGTAGGCGAAAATTACGTCTTCAATTTCTGGCTATTTAAATTCTAAAACTAATCGGTTCGCACTTGGCCAGGATATGCCTAGCTAAATAGACGAAAGCTCCTTGATCTCACGTCCTGAATAGTTACTTGTTGCTTTTTCAATTCCTTCTATTACTTCACACTCCGTGTGTGTATGTGTGTTTGTTTGTGTGTGTGTGTGTGTGTGTGTGTGTGTGTGTGTGTGTGTGTGTGTGTGTGTGTATGTGTGTTTGTTTGTGTGTGTGTGTGTGTGTATGTTTGTGTGTGTGTGTGTGTGTGTGTGTGTTTGTTTGTGTGTGTGTGTGTGTGTGTGTGTGTGTGTGTGTGTGTGTGTGTGTGTGTGTGTGTGTGTGTGTGTGTGTGTGTGTGTGTGAGTGAGTGAGTGAGTGCGTGCGTGCGTGCGTTATATCTTGTTCAAATTTTCGATCAAATTTATGTCTTTTATTTTATTTCAATTAAATATATTTTATTAATCTACTCAAGTTCAAATACGTTTTTTTAAACGTATAGTGAATGATATTATTAAATAATTAATTGAATCATTTTAATATGCGATAAAAACGTTTCACAACAGGGGAAAAGTATGCAATATAGTTATTTCGTTTCATTTGGCTTAAAATAAGTGATAGCATATGATTTCATAAAACAGCTGATTTTATGTTATAGGTTTAATGGCAGAACCGCAGTTTTAACGTATAGGTTATGTTACTTTATTTATATAACTGTAATTATTTAATAAAAAGTTACTAAAATTTTAAAAAACTTTGTTGTTTTTATTGCTAAATTATAAATTTAGTTTTTTAAATGCATGAAAATATCCGGTTCATTGTTGTTATTTTTTAAATTGGTTAATAGAAACAACAAGTTTGGCGGCTCCAGTCACCTGTGATTGGATTTGCCACATCTGTGACTAGTTTTACATTACTAATCCATTTTACATCAGTTTATCCCAGTGACTTTGATTTGATCTTGCCGATTTCCCTCGTATTCTGAGTTTAATTGTCTTTAATTAAAATCCTTCCGTTAAATCACCTCCCGACAGCGCTGGTTTTATATTGCGTATCAACGTCAACACCAAGCACGCCACAACGTTCGACGAAGTTTTATTTAAACAGAAGTAATTAAAATTCTCTTTTCAACTGTTCGCAATAAAATTGAAAACGTTTTTGTGTTGTGAAGTTGAATTATTTTCACGCCAGGTAGCACCACCCAAAGTAAATGCATTGTTCTGGAAATAATGACTCCAGACGTGGATTGCTTGCCAGCCTATTGTGACGCTGCTAATTTATATGCCGAATATTATTTACATGTTCACATCCAATATTTGTCTTTGTAATGTAGATTTAGCATAGTTATAAGGAAACGTATTATTTGACAGATAACGGGGTTGTACCCCCGTGGTTCCTCTACGATGAAACAGGTCGGAGGTTTTGGAGCGAATACGTAATACCTCGACTTACGCTAGCCCGTCTACGTGATTCCCAAGTTACGCGGTATCATGGCCTGTTCTGGAAGAAAATACCTAAAGAACTTTTACAGCGCACGAAGAGTAAACATTTCCAGGTTTTAAGGCCGCCAAGACAGATTGACTGTAAAGGTTGGCAATACAGCTGGTGACTGTAAGTTGCAGACTGTCATAGTTTATCGCTCAGAAATCCCAAGGGTATTAAAAAATACCTTTCTAAAGCTATATTGCCCGTGATTTTGGAAGTCGAATCGGAAGGCTTGGGTGACATTTTCTCTTTTTCAGAACTATTTTGGTCATTATTTCATACCTCAAGTTGAACGTTACTGTCCGTCTAAACAAATTCCTCTTAAAGTAATTCCTATTAATTGACAATGAACCTGGCCGTCATCCTACTACCTTAACTAATTTCAACACACACGTGAAAGTGTTATTATTGCCACCAAACACAACTAGTTTGCTTCAATCGATGGATCAGAGAGACATCAAAACATTTAAAGCTTATTACACAAGAGGATCATTTGCACATCTGCATGAAGCTATGAGACAGAACAACGAGCTCTCAGTTGAAGATTTTTCGAAATAATTCAATGTTTTAGATGCTTTGAGAATCATTGGACAATCTTCGAATGAAACTTCCCAAAAAACTTTGAATGACGTTTGGGAAAAGGCGTGTCAATTTTTTTCGCCACTGAAACTCTAGCGTAATCAGTGCCAGTCTGATAAATTGCTGATATGGTTGAAGACAAAATCCGGCCAACCTACCTTTGGATGTAGTATTCTAATGTAAGAAACACTTGGACCCTCGAAATTTCACAAGCAGTAGATTTATTAGAATTTTATATTAATCATACATTATAAGCATATCAGGAAACCTATCTACGATCGGGTCATACTCCGATTGAGTCCGAATCTTTAAACATTATGTGTCACGTATGATGTGGATTATCATTCGGCGAACGAAATTGTAAGCTACTCCTTTTAATCCTAGAGAATGGCACATATAGCACCAAGTGCATAAAAACGGAGGTTCTTAAGTCGATACAAACATAATCAAAAGTTTGCCTCTGTGACTTATGGATTGTCATGGCAAATGCTGGTCTAACTTGGAATTGGCGTATTTGCATAGTACATCCAAGTTGTCTCTTGCTTGAGTCCAATGTAATTCTGGAAATATGAACTTTTTAAAAATTTTCAAAAACTTGATAACGATTTTTCAGAAAACGTTCACTTAGTCCATTGGACTGCTGAGGTTAAAAAACCCCTATATACCAATTTTTGTGAAAATTGGTGGAGTACTTTCGAAAAAATATTCACACACACACACACACTCACTCACACACATACACACATTAGTCGTTTAATAATAATCGATAGCTAATCTTAAAATGGACTATTTTGTTTCTCAAATATTTTTTGAGAGTTAAAAAAATCTGTTTAGGCTTATTTATTTAATCCAATTTTAAAGTTGACAAAGAGCAAAACAATCACAATTAACTTATTTACTGTTTGCAACCGCAACGCTGCTAGATAAATAAATTGTATATGTAACATGAGCTCTGAACAAATGTGATAAATGTATACTTAAAAAATTGAAATTCGGGGAAAATATATTTTACGGGACTCCGGGACACAAATAGTCTAATCAAGTTTCAAGTTGTACTGATTTTAAAAATTAAAGTTTTTTGTCTATCCCATTAAATATCCAAATGCTACCTTTATAAGCCCAACAGTTTGCTACGTTTTTCAATCAGATAAATTTTGAATTCGATTATGAGAACTTTAAATTTTTTTTTTTTTTTTTTTTTGAGAATAAATATTTGTAGCTTTCTTGCAAACTTAAATATATTTTCTTCTTAAAATTACTAAGCCCGGTGTGGTTTCGCTAGATCCGGTACCTTTGATCACCTACCTTTACCAATACGCGGGGCAGGCAGTTGTATCAGTTAGTGGTTGGTTAGGTCCGAATTGGACTGACTTAATTATCTTTCAATCTAATCTAAATCTGAACACCAATATGCTGGAGCCATCGATCAATATCGATATGTTCTATGCTCTGTGTGACTGCCATTAATCCTGAAACACAGAGGTATAGGCCTGCTATAAGCTAACGATGCGAAATCTATCGGCTTCCTAAAGTATTATGTACTCTAAATACCTTGTAGATATTATGATTCAGGGGTTTACATCAGTTAATGGTATTACAAATTTTGTACCGTATTTGCGTAGCTGTCATTTAACTTGTGTTATAACAAGTAATATAAACAGAAATTTTTTAAAGTCAATTCTTACTTAGGTTAACAGAGAAAAAATTTATGTTAGTTTCTTTTTATTAAATATTTACAATAAATAAAGTAACATAACATATATATTAAAACAGCTGTCCTACCACGTAACCTATATAGCCTATAACTGTATTGCATACCTTGCCCCTTTTGTGAAAAGTTTTTCTTCCATATAAAACTAAAATTAATCAATTAAATTTACCTAATGAATTGATATTTGAAAAGACTGTATCAACATCAAGTGTCATCAACTACAAGTTTTTAAAAAATGTATTTTAACTTGAGTGAATGAATAAAATGTATTTTATTAACCATTGAAAATTTGACGAAGATATATATATATATATATATATATATATATATATATATATATATACACACACACACATACACATACACATACGCAGGGAGAGTGTGAACTAACAGTAGGAATTGAAAGATCAATGCCTCCATGTCGGCGGTAGAGAAACCCCTACTCACTCTCTGCTTTTTCCTGCCTCTTGTCTCTTCCTTAACTCTTTATTTATTCAAATTATGATATTTTTTTTATTTGGGAATAGTCATCTGTTTGAATTCAATTCTAAGAATTGATTTAAAAATGATCCCACAAACATTTATTGACAGGTTATTTTCGCTTCCGGCGCCTTTTTACTGCATAGTTACAATTCGAAGAATTTGGCACCGAGTTGTAGCGGCAATGAGGCCGCTTACTTGCTTGTGAGAAGAACAAGAGACGTTCAGCGACCCCAGGATCTGTGCAAAGAGTATTTGCCGGCAGTGTGTGACCGCATCTGTGTTCACGATTGCGCCACGCGAACTCGACAGGCCATCGCATGGGATTAACTCCGCTGAATATTCATTTGGGAAAGTGGAAGGTGTTAATTATGGCGCCCTGGTTTTGAAACACTGAGATGCGTGAAGACGTGAAGTGCGCGGCGAAGTTATTGCCATCCCGATCTCAATGCGTAATGAAGGAGTACATGTTCGCTTGGAGACGGTTAAAGTACGTGTTACGGGACGGGAATATGGTGCGTCTCAAACAAACCTGCTCCTATTCAAGTCCATGTTGAATCTAGGATTGTTGTATAGGATTCTGAAGGTATCCGGTGCATCCGTGATAATATAGTTCATGTTGAATGTTGGATTGTCGTATAGTATTCTGAAGGTTTCCGGTGCCTCCGTGATAATGTAGTCCATGTTGAATCTAGGATTATCTTATAGGATTCTGAAGGATTCCGGTGCATCCGTGATAATATAGTTCATGTTGAATTTTGGATTGTCGTATAGTATTCTGAAGGTTTCCGGTGCCTCCGTGATAATGTAGTCCATGTTGAATCTAGGATTATCTTATAGGATTCTGAAGGATTCCGGTGCATCCGTGATAATATAGTTCATGTTGAATCTAGGATTATCTTATAGGATTCTGAAGGATTCCGGTGCCTCCGTGATAATGTAGTCCATGTTGAATCTAGGATTATCTTATAGGATTCTGAAGGTTTCCGGTGCCTCCGTGATAATGTAGTCCATGTTGAATCTAGGATTATCTTATAGGATTCTGAAGGATTCCAGTGCATCCGTGATAATATAGTCCATGTTGAATGTAGGATTGTCGTATAGGATTCTGAAGTATCCGGTGCCTTCGTGATAATGTAGTCCAAGTTGAATATAGGATTGTCGTATAGGATTCTGAAGGTTTCTAGTGTCTTCGTGATAATGTAGTCAGTGTTGAATCTAGGATTATCGTATAGGATTCTGAAGGTTTCTGGTGCCTTCGTTATAATGTAGTCCAATTTTTAATCTAGGATTGTCGTATAAGATTCTGAAGGTTTCTAGTGTCTTCGTGATAATGTAGTCAGTGTTGAATCTAGGATTGTCGTATAGGATTCTGAAAGTTTCTGGTGCCTTCGTTATAATGTAGTCCAATTTTTAATCTAGGATTGTCGTATAGGATTCTGAAGGCTTCCGGTTCCTACGTGATGGTGTAGTCCGTGTTAAATCTAGGATTGTCGTATAATATTCTGAAGGTTTCTGGTGCCTTCGTTATAATGTAGTCAAATTTTTAATCTAGGATTGTCGTATAGGATTCTGAAGGCTTCCGGTTCCTACGTGATGGCGTAGTCCGTGTTAAATCTAGGATTGTCGTATAAGATTCTGAAGGTTTCTGGTGCCTTCGTTATAATGTAGTCAAATTTTTAATCTAGGATTGTCGTATAGGATTCTGAAGGCTTCCGGTTCCTACGTGATGGTGTAGTCCGTGTTAAATCTAGGATTGTCGTATAGGATTCTGAAGATTTCTTGTGCCTTCGTTATAATGTAGTCAAATTTTTAATCTAGGATTGTCGTATAGGATTCTGAAGGCTTCCGGTTCCTACGTGATGGTGTAGTCCGTGTTAAATCTAGGATTGTCGTATAGGATTCTGAAGATTTCTGGTGCCTTCGTTATAATGTAGTCAAATTTTTAATCTAGGATTGTCGTATAGGATTCTGAAGGCTTCCGGTTCCTACGTGATAGTGTAGTCCATGTTAAATCTAGGATTGTCGTATAAGATTCTGAAGGCTTCCGGTGCCTTCGTGATAATATAGTCTGTCTTGAATCTAGGTTTGTCGTATGAAAGTCATTAGCACATAGTCGTGAACTTCGGGCCTTGTAAGACTCTACATTCATCTGTACACTTCAGTGATAGCAAAGTATGGAAATATTTTCAATTTTTTATTCTGCTTTTAATTCAAGCGTTTTCCTAAAATAGAAATCCACATTGTTTTTTGTATACGATCAATGCTTTTAGGTCAAACCTGACGTCTTACTGTAAATAAAGCAAAACAACTGTTGCCAACCTGACTACAATAAGGTAGCATGTGCCCCAGACGACACGGGCGATGGATTGTTTTCGTTCCGTTTGGAATTTCGGAGTGCCTCACCTCCTCCCGCGTCACCTCCTTCCCTTTGTTTGTTTCTTGTCGACCCCTTTCATCTCTTGTCCATTTTCTAATAATGACAACGAAACATAATCAGCTGTCTAATGCGTTATCTTTCAGAATGTCACAGGTTTAGGTCTCTCTATGTTATCTGTGACAGGTGACGGGTAAGGCACTACTTACGGTATAACGTTACGCCAAGAACAAGAGTTAATTGTTCAAAGAAGACAAAATGAGGTAAAACATACTGGGTGGGGGCTTAGAGAATATTTTAAATAATTAAAAAGAAATTATGGAAATTTAGACATTTATTTCTGAAAATCTGTTTCTGTAAGAATAGAATTTCATTTATCATCTTTATTCATTCCTACTATTAGTTCACACTCTCCTTACATATATCTTGTACGAATTTTCAATCGTAAAAAAAATACTTTTTATTCTTTCACTCAATTTCAAATACGTTTTTTTAAACTTGTAGTGGATGAAGCTTGATGTTAATACAGTTTTTCAAATATTAATTCATTAATTAAATTTAACGAATTAATTTTAGTTTTATGCGGAAGAAAAGCTGTTCACAAAAGGGGCAAGGTATGGAATATAGTTACTTCGTCTTATATAGTTTAAAATAAGTGATAACATATGATTTCATAAAACAGCTGATATTATGTTATAGGTTATGTGGTAGAACAGCTGTTTTAACGCATAGGTTATGTTATGTTATTGAATTGTTATTACTTAATAAATAGTAACTAAAATAATTTTTTTCATTGTTGATCCAAGTAGGAATTGACATTTAAGTTTTTTATATTATTTGTTTTAATATTAGTTAAGTGATGTCCGTTTGGCCGTACAAATTTTCCTAGTCGATTGCGAAATTTTAGTTTAGTAAAGCGTAACGTGTTGTTTTAATATTAGTTAAGTGATGTCCGTTTGGCCGTACAAATTTTCCTAGTCGATTTCGAAATTTTAGTTTAGTAAATCGTAACGTGTTGTTTTAATATTAGTTAAGTGATGTCCGTTTGGCCGTACAAATTTTCCTAGTCGATTTCGAAATTTTAGTTTAGTAAAGCATAACGTGTTGTTTTAATATTAGTTAAGTGATGTCCGTTTGGCCGTACAAATTTTCCTAGTCGATTTCGAAATTTTAGTTTAGTAAAGCGTAACGTGTTGTTTTAATATTAGTTAAGTGATGTCCGTTTGGCCGTACAAAATTTCCTAGTCGATTTCGAAATTTTAGTTTAGTAAAGCGTAACGTGTTGTTTTAATATTAGTTAAGTGATGTCCGTTTGGCCGTACAAAATTTCCTAGTCGATTTCGAAATTTTAGTTTAGTAAAGCGTAACGTGTTGTTTTAATATTAGTTAAGTGATGTCCGTTTGGCCGTACAAATTTTCCTAGTCGATTTCGAAATTTTAGTTTAGTAAATCGTAACGTGTTGTTTTAATATTAGTTAAGTGATGTCCGTTTGGCCGTACAAAATTTCCTAGTCGATTTCGAAATTTTAGTTTAGTAAAGCATAACGTGTTGTTTTAATATTAGTTATGTGATGTCCGTTTGGCCGTACAAATTTTCCTAGTCGATTTCGAAATTTTAGTTTAGTAAAGCGTAACGTGTTGTTTTAATATTAGTTAAGTGATGTCCGTTTGGCCGTACAAAATTTCCTAGTCGATTTCGAAATTTTAGTTTAGTAAAGCGTAACGTGTTGTTTTAATATTAGTTAAGTGATGTCCGTTTGGCCGTACAAAATTTCCTAGTCGATTTCGAAATTTTAGTTTAGTAAAGCGTAACGTGTTGTTTTAATATTAGTTAAGTGATGTCCGTTTGGCCGTACAAAATTTCCTAGTCGATTTCGAAATTTTAGTTTAGTAAAGCGTAACGTGTTGTTTTAATATTAGTTAAGTGATGTCCGTTTGGCCGTACAAAATTTCCTAGTCGATTTCGAAATTTTAGTTTAGTAAAGCGTAACGTGTTGTTTTAATATTAGTTAAGTGATGTCCGTTTGGCCGTACAAAATTTCCTAGTCGATTTCGAAATTTTAGTTTAGTAAAGCGTAACGTGTTGTTTTAATATTAGTTAAGTGATGTCCGTTTGGCCGTACAAAATTTCCTAGTCGATTTCGAAATTTTAGTTTAGTAAAGCGTAACGTGTTGTTTTAATATTAGTTAAGTGATGTCCGTTTGGCCGTACAAATTTTCCTAGTCGATTTCGAAATTTTAGTTTAGTAAAGCGTAACGTGTTGTTTTAATATTAGTTAAGTGATGTCCGTTTGGCCGTACAAAATTTCCTAGTCGATTTCGAAATTTTAGTTTAGTAAAGCGTAACGTGTTGTTTTAATATTAGTTAAGTGATGTCCGTTTGGCCGTACAAAATTTCCTAGTCGATTTCGAAATTTTAGTTTAGTAAAGCGTAACGTGTTGTTTTAATATTAGTTAAGTGATGTCCGTTTGGCCGTACAAATTTTCCTAGTCGATTTCGAAATTTTAGTTTAGTAAAGCGTAACGTGTTGTTTTAATATTAGTTAAGTGATGTCCGTTTGGCCGTACAAAATTTCCTAGTCGATTTCGAAATTTTAGTTTAGTAAAGCGTAACGTGTTGTTTTAATATTAGTTAAGTGATGTCCGTTTGGCCGTACAAAATTTCCTAGTCGATTTCGAAATTTTAGTTTAGTAAAGCGTAACGTGTTGTTTTAATATTAGTTAAGTGATGTCCGTTTGGCCGTACAAATTTTCCTAGTCGATTTCGAAATTTTAGTTTAGTAAAGCGTAACGTGTTATCCGGAATATTGGTAATCTTTTCTTCAGTACGATCTTGAGCAGGACAAGGATTGTTGGTCTGCTATAGTCTGTATGATGTATCTGGTCAACTTACTGGAGCTCACTCGTTTGGGAAACGGACAGTCTGCCAGCGGCGGTTTATGACCCCTGTCACGAAGCAGGGGCCGCACAATATGCCAGCCGCAGGTACATTGTGGGAGTTACAGTGGATGTGGGGGAGGGGGTTGCGAGAGAAGAAGAGAAAGCTCTGACTCGTATAAACTTCGCACAAGTGTGCTTGTAAATGACCCATGATTAAACCATTCTTAAAATACTATTGTCTTACATGACCGGATGAAATGCCTGATGTAATGCTAATAGCTTACATTATTTTAGTCACCTCATTTGTTATTTGTTAGTTTTATAATTTTAAATAGTTTAGATTATACTACTTTGCTTTACTTTACATACAAATTGGTTAATTTAGCCATGAACGTAAATAACACTACAAACAACCAGTCCATATACTTAAAATGATCACCTCAATGTGAAACCTTGTGCAAAAAAAAAAAAAAAAAAAAAAAAAAAAAAATATATATATATATATATATATATATATATATATATATATATATACATATATATATATATATATATATATATATTAAATTATATATATATATATATTATTTATTTATTATTATATTAAATTATTTAATATTATATATATATTATATTATATATATTATATTATATAAGATATATATATTAAATATTATATATATATAATATATTATATAAGATATATATATATATATATATATATATATATATATATATCTTTTTCATAGAGCCTCCTAAGAACCTTTCTAAAAGTAAATACTTTGTGTGCCAGATGTTAAAATAGTAAAGTCATGTGTTAATTTATGTAAATAAGCTGTAAGTTTTTGTTCATGTTGTTTGGTGTAGTGTGTTTACATCTAATATTTCACAGTTTACTTTACATTATTTTCATTTCTTGAGGGTTTACCATAGACAATGGCAATGGGTTAGGTTAGGTTATTCTGTCTCTTTATCTCACTTCCCTTTTTCAGAGAGTGAGGGAGAGCAAGGGGGCTGGCTGGCAGTAAGTCCTAAAATGGATTAACTACCTGGCTACCCTCGTCAAACCAAAGTGTGGCTGGCAGACTGTCCTACACCCCACTCGTCGGTCCGGAATACCGGTTACGTCACAGGTTACGTCAGAGGATATAGGCCTGGTACACATAGCTATTAAAATGAGGTCTAGAGGCCGGGGTGGTCAAGCAATATTAGCACTGCCTCAACAGTCGTGTCACTGCTGCCATAGACGGTCGAGGAGGCTCCATCTTGTTGAATGTAATACCCTTCCCGGTGTGCTAAATGTAATAATTGGAAGTATGAAGTATTGTTACACGTTCCAGTCAAGGTGGCTAGATAATTATACCCACCTTGAGTTCTAGCATAATCACCAAATCCCTGTGGTATATGAAATACACGACGATGGGGCTTAACGTCCCACCCCTAGAGGATTTCATCCCCCAACTAACTACATCCCTCAAAGATCGAGCAGAACGCTCCTACCATCCGCATCTGTCGCCAATAGTCACAGATCCGACACTGCCTAAGAGGCGCAGGAATCGACCTGTGTCCCTTTTTTATGAGCCCCCATCAAGGTCGAACATCTAAAAGCCACGCCTAACAAACAGTCTGACCCACCAACAGTCAAATCTTTATCAACTTGCTCTGCACCAAACAACCAAGTGCAAAATTTAGATGTAAATTACCATCACAAAAGCCTCTAAAGCGACTAGTCCCCAACCAGCCGTCAGAATAAAGCTAAAAACAATTTTATACAGCTGTAAATGTTTACAAGAAAACCAACAGCGAGGCAGCGACGAAGACGCCAAGGACGTTCCGGCTTCGTAGACGTTCCAGCTGTGGCCTATAATTGGATTACACAGTTTCAAATGGATACTTTTCTGTGACCTTTTACAAATTCATAATACGTATTAAATTAGACGTGTATGTGTTTTAGCGCAAGTTTTTTCTGTAATAAAGCTGAAATACTTTCAGATCTCTATGAAATACACAAAATTTAATCAGGTTAAGCAAAATCTATCTGATAAAATACCCTGATAAACGTACGCTTGCGGGATATGTGGGAAGTATGTGTAACTGGGAGTGGTTAAACCTGTCTGTTTGAGGATCCCGGTGACATTATGCTGCTTCTTACGCAAGACATGATTATTTATATTTTCTTAGGCTCCTGTCAAAGGATTGCTTATGTTGCAGTTTTAATAATTCGGAAATTTAATTAAATTAACTTACTGTAGATTAGTAGTTCCTGAAGATCGCGGAAGCAGAACATGTCAGGATGAACCAGACCTTCTTGTTGGTCAGGTATGCTGAGCCAGCTTCTTGATCACGAGGGCTGAACCAGCTAGTTGGTCGGACCACTGATCCATGACTGTGCCAGGTTCTTGATCAGGGATGCTGGCGAACTTCTTGTTCAGACCGCTGATCCAAGACTGTGTCAGGTAGTTGGTCAGGGTTGCTTAGTTAGGATGCTGAGTCCTCTTTTTGGTTATGGTTGCTTGTTGGTTATGGTTGCTGAGCCAACTTGTTGATCAGGTCTGTTGAGCTATCAGGACTGCTGAGCCAACTTGTTGATCAGGACTGCTGAGCCAACTTGTTAGTCAGGACTTCTAAGCCAACTTGTTGGTGAGGACTATTGAGCCAACTTGTTAAACAGACCATTGATCCAAGACTGTGCCAGGCTTTTGGTCAGGTTTGCTGAGCCAACTTGTTGATCAGACCGCTTAACCACGATAGTGCCTGCTTGGAGCAATAGGTTGGAGGTACTCAGCCAAGTGGTTGGCCAGGGCTGCTAAGCCAACTTGTTGATCAGACCGCTGATACAAGTTTGTACCAGCTTGTTGGTTAAGGCTGTTGAGCCAAGGTTGTTGATCCAAAACTGTACCAGGTTGTTGGTCACTTCTGCTGACCCAGCTTTTTGGTCAGGTCTGCTGACCAGGCTTGTTAGTCAGACTTCTAATCCAAGACTGTACCAGACTGAGCCAGCTTTTAGAGTATTTTGTAATTTAGTAAGTAGGAGTTCCAACTTCTAGGTGTTCGAGTTGAGCTAATAGCGCAAATATATGTAGGTATAAACTGAAATAGTTCTGAAAGTTTTCACTAGCCTAACTAGTCTAGCAATCCGTCTAAAAATAAAAAAATCAATTCTCTAGTCAACGAGAGAGTATTTGATCCAATGAAATAGCTGATTTAATAATTTAACAAGTAATATAAACAGAAAAAACTTTAAAGTCAATTCCTGCCTAAAACAACAAAGAAAAATTTTATTTTACATTTTATTAAATTAATATTAATATAATATAAATATAATAAAAATAAAGCTACATAACCTACGCGTTAAAACATGTTCTACCTCATAACCTTAAACAAAATCAGCTGTTTTATGAAATCATATGTTATCATTTACTTATAAGTCAAATGGGACGAAATAACTATATTGCATTCCTTGCTCCTTTTGTAAAACGTTTTTCTTCCTTATAAAACTAAAAATAATTAATTAAATTTAATTAATAAATTAATATTTGAAAAAACCTAAAAAAAATCTAAAGTTTTTTTTTTTAATATTTGAACTTTAGTGGGCGAATAAAAAGTATTTATTAACGACTGAAAATTTTGATATATATGAATATATAATATTCTTTTGGAAACTTGATTTGTTGATAATGTTAAAGTAACTTTAGGCTACTATACGTATTGAGAAAAATTATTAATACTACTAATAATAATACATAGTATTGCCAAAAATAGCTATTTTAAAGTTTTGCTATTTTTTTATAGAATTGTATTTGTATAGAAATAAACTGTTTTTACTAGTTGTTTTATTGTCTCTCTTAATGATAGAGTCAAGAAGCATGAAATGTCTCACACTGCGCTTGCGTTGCAGGTATACCAAGCGTTGTTCAGACCTCTGAAGGTGACGAGGCACCAGTTCAAGAAGGTACTGGACTGCATGAAGATGATCCGACAACTAAAGTACCAAGAGGTCTACGCGCAGGAGAAAGTTACCAAGGTGGACAGTTTGTCGCTCGTACTCTCTGGCAAGTAAGTTGCATATAGTAATTGTGTAGCTTCCCTATTTAGCCTTTGTTTGTGTAGCTGTTGATTATTAATGCGTTGGAAAATGGGAAATGCGGAGTTTTGGTTTAAAATAATATAATTAGAATCTATAAAAACAGATTTAGGTCTACACAGCCAAGTGGCCTTGTGTGTGGAACACCTTACTCCTAACTTAAAGTCCCTGGGTTCGGTAACAAGAAGGGTAGAGAGTTGAGAGGTTTTTCTCGATCTCTTGCTCATGGAGTATTCTTTCCGTATTTACCCCTGGATAACAACCCGCTTCTTCCTTTCCTTTTAACTGATCCAAGATCTTGGCCCAGATCGTGTTCCTCCAAAGGTCTTGGCCCAAATCGTGTTCCTCCAAAGATCTTGGCCCAGATCGTGTTTCTCCAAAGAATTTGGCCCAGATCGTGTTCCTCCAAAGATCTTGGCCCAGATCGTGTTCCTCCAAAGATCTTGGCCCAGATCGTGTTCCTCCAAAGATCTTGGCCCAGATCGTGTTCCTCCAAAGATCTTGGCCCAGATCGTGTTCCTCCAAAGATCTTGGCCCAGATCGTGTTCCTCCAAAGATCTTGGCCCAGATCGTGTTCCTCCCAAGATCTTGGCCCAGATGGTGTTCCTCCAAAGATCTTGACTCAGATCGTGTTCCTCCAAAGATCTTGGCCCAGATCGTGTTCCTCCAAAGATCTTGGCCCAGATCGTGTTCCTCCAAAGATCTTGGCCCAGATCGTGTTCCTCCGAAGATCTTGGCTAATCGAAACACCCTCGGCACATTTCTTTGCCGCCACAACTGACATAGAAAGCCTCACTTTTCTCTGAATCTCTTGCCTTTCCTCCATGACAACCCAAAACGTTTTTGCAGACTTAACTCGTCGTAAATGTTTGTCCCAGACAGTTTCCCACACTTCGGTCGCTGTTCTTGTGTTCTTTCGACAAAGTTGCTTATTTTAAAATGAGTAATCACTTAGAATTGTAAATTATTGAGGCCTTTACATTTCAAACCACACAAGAATAATTTGCCTGGGTGTTTACAGCCCGTTGGCACGTCATGTCACACCTTTTCCAGGACTTTGCGCATTGCGGTCTACTCAATCTGTCTCGCCGTACGTCCGTACATCTGGAGACATTCAAAACAGCTTTACTTTTTCGATCAAAGTCTTCCGATTAAATCGCACTAATACTTCTCGCCTGTACATTACCAATGCCCCCTTACCTACTTGGACAACACCTTTACTTTGTTAGCCAAATCTCTGTGAGGTTAGCACATTAACCTACAAACATTTATTTCTTTATATATATTTAACTTAGAAGCACTGTTTTCTTGTATTCACTCATTACTTGCACTTTAATATACTAAAACAAGAATCTTATTTGGTATATTTGCGAGTCTGCTTTCGAGGGCGTATTAGTTACAATGCTATCATTAAAGCTCCAAAATGAGAGCACTGTAATTTTTAATAAGCTCTCGAACGACTAAATAAATTATATATATATATGAAGGTATATAATCTGCCACTCATAAAGACACATAATAAAGAAGCCTCTTAATATTTGACTTCAGAGTAAATATTTAAACAAATTACCATAAAATACATATTTTCAAAACTGAACTGTACACTAATTTCAAAGTTCCCTCTAACTACGTTGTCAGGAACTTGTATTTATTGACAAACGCGTTCCTGATGGAATTTCCTCACAAGTTTCTGTGATGCTTGTAATACGTTTACGGAAAGCTTTCAACTTAATTAAAGTGTACTTGTTTTGAATCAGTTTGTATTTCGTAAATACAACATCAAGAACCTTCACCGTTATTATTATTATTATTATTATATTTTATTTTATTGACGAAATAATTATTTATCTATTTAATAATTAGAGTAATTTATTAATTTGATATTAAAAAAGATTTTACTATCGTCAGTTAGTATTTATTTATCTTTACTCGTCTTATTCGCACAAACACTGGAAAGTGGAACGAGGGTGAAAAATGTACCCTTTGAAAGTGTTGAATATAAATTTATTTGGTCCACGCTTTATTCTTTATCTGAAACACTACCCCATGTATAACGAAATATTACAACATGTAAAACGAAGTAATTGACCAAGAAACACGAAATATTACCCCATGTAAAACCAAATATTACCCCATGTAAAACGAAATATTACCCCATGAAACACGAAATATTACCCAATGTAAAACGAAATATTATTCCATGAAACACGAAATATTATCCAATGTAAAACAAAATATTATTCCATGAAACACGAAATATTATCCAATGTAAAACGAAATATTGCCCCATGAAACACGAAATATTACCCAATGTAAAACGAAATATTATTCCATGAAACACGAAATATTATCCAATGTAAAACGAAATATTGCCCCATGAAACACAAAATATTACCCAATGTAAAACGAAATATTATTCCATGAAACACGAAATATTATCCAATGTAAAACGAAATATTGCCCCATGAAACACGAAATATTACCCAATGTAAAACGAAATATTATTCCATGAAACACGAAATATTATCCAATGTAAAACGAAATATTATTCCATGAAACACGAAATATTATCCAATGTAAAACGAAATATTATTCCATGAAACACGAAATATTATCCAATGTAAAACGAAATATTGCCCCATGAAACACGAAATATTACCGAATGTAAAACGAAATATTATTCCATGAAACACGAAATATTATCCAATGTAAAACGAAATATTGCCCCATGAAACACGAAATATTACCCAATGTAAAACGAAATATTATTCCATGAAACACGAAATATTATCCAATGTAAAACGAAATATTGCCCCATGAAACACGAAATATTACCCATGTAAAACGAAATATTATTCCATGAAACACGAAATATTATCCAATGTAAAACGAAATATTACGCCATGAAACACGAAATACTACCCAATGTAAAACGAAATATTACCCCATGAAACACGAAATACTACCCAATGTAAAAGGAAATATTATCTCATGTAAACTGAAGTATTAACCAATGTAACGCTAAATTAATATGACCCCATGTAAAACAAAATATTACCCTAGGAAACACGAAATATTACCCAATGTAAACGAAATATTATTCCATGTAAAATGAAATATGAACCAATATTAACACTTGATATTACCCCATGTAAAACGAAGTATTACCCCATGAAACACGAAATATTACCCAAAGTAAAAAGAAATATTATCTCATGTAAAACGAAATATTAACCAATGTAACACTACATTAATATGACCCCATGTAAAACAAAATATTACCCTAGGAAACACGAAATATTACGCAATGTAAAACGAAATATTATTCCATGTAAAATGAAATATGAACCAATATTAACACTTGATATTACCCCATGAAACACGAAATATTACCCCATGTAAAACGAAATATTACCCCATGAAACACGAGATACTACCCAATGTAAAAGGAAATACTATCTCATGTAAAATGAAGTATTAACCAATGTAACACTAAATTAATATGACCCTAGGTGACACAAAATATTACCCCATGTAAAACAAAATATTACCCTAGGAAACACGAAATATTACCCAATGTAAAACGAAATATTATTCCATGTAAAATGAAATATGAACCAATATTAACACTTGATATTACCCCATGTAAAACGAAATATTACCCCATGAAACACGAAATATTACCCTGAAAACACGAAATATTACCCAAAGTAAAAAGAAATATTATCTCATGTGAAAAGAAATATTAACCAATGTAACACTACATTAATATTACCCCATGTGACACAAAATATTACCCCATGAAACACGAAATACTACCCAATGTAAAAGGAAATATTATCTCATGTAAACTGAAGTATTAACCAATGTAACGCTAAATTAATATGACCCCATGTAAAACAAAATATTACCCTAGGAAACACGAAATATTACCCAATGTAAAACGAAATATTATTCCATGTAAAATGAAATATGAACCAATATTAACTCTTGATATTACCCCATGTAAAACGAAGTATTACCCCATGAAACACGAAATATTACCCTGAAAACACGAAATATTACCCAAAGTAAAAAGAAATATTATCTCATGTAAAACGAAATATTAACCAATGTATCACTACGTTAATATTACCCCATGTGACACAAAATATTACCCCATGAAACACGAAATATTACCCAATGTAAACGAAATATTACCCCATGTAAAACGAAATATTACCCCATGAAACACGAAATACTACCCAATGTAAAAGGAGATACTATCTCATGTAAAATGAAGTATTAACCAATGTAACACTAAATTAATATGACCCTAGGTGACACAAAATATTACCCCATGTAAAACAAAATATTACCCTAGGAAACACGAAATATTACCCAATGTAAAACGAAATATTATCCCATGTAAAATGGCATATTAATCAATGTAATACTATTACACCATGTATCACGAAATATTACTCCATGTAACAAGAAAAAACTCACAGTTCTCAAAATTACGACTACCTACGTTTTTTTAAATTCTTCCTTGGTAAAGCTTAAGGATTATACTTTCCTCCTTTGTAGTAGAAGGTGTGTAAGACACGACTGCTGGGTAGGTGGATACTTCTTGGTGCCCTCTTTTCAACGATTCACTCAGAAATCTTTGACCAACCAGCACCTCTTGTCCTTAACTGAGCTCCAACTCCTTTTTTAAGCCTCAAATACTTCAATGTATTTGCTAACGTAGGGCAGCCTTTGTCTGCTGTACTCCTTCGAATTATAATTCCGAACTTTACCCTAATTAATCTCTTTAATTTTAATAATTTTCCTTCATCAAACTCACTATCCTCACCCTCTCGCTCTGACTCAAAACTCGACCCTCCACCCTTACAACCCAAATTTAGACTCGTTACTCGCGTTACGTTTTGTTTTAAAGCGTCCCCTTTAACCGTTATTAAAGTTGCCCTCTTTCACCAAACTAATCAATCCAAACTATTTTAAAGATTTGAGTTTTCTGTTTACTTTATCGCCGTGTGATCGTTATGAGCCATAAAACCTTCTAGTATCAAGACTCTTCCTGCTACTACAACACACCCTCGATCCTCCCAAGCTGGAGAACTTGTGCAATTTGTAACTTTTCTAACCACTCTACCAACTTGGCACATTCTTTTACAAAACTTCTAAACGTTACATTGCTTTGCGAGAAAAAAATCTCTAGCTATAAACAATCTTTATTTATATTTATTATATATACAGTCTCGCTCCTCAGCTGTTGTAGGGTTCACCTCGTCAATGCTAGTCATGAGATTCTAGCGAAACGTCGGAACTGCTATTTTATGCACCGCAAAATGAACGGATGTACTCCAGATAATAACAATTCGTCATATTTTTCCGGAAATACTTGAAATATGTATCAGCATATATATATATATATATATATATTACATGAATTATTCTTGCAATACTGTTTTTTTTTTTTTTTTTGTATTTACTTATCACTCGCACTTTAATGTGCTTAAACAAGATTGTACTTGGAATATTTGTAAGTCGACTTTCGAGAACATTAATTACGTGTCCTCATTTTGGAGCATCATCTATTGCCATGTGTGTGGAGTTTTAATTGCCATGTGGTATACCGGTATTGTTTTTTAGTTTTGGTTTCATTGCACTGAGGGAAAATTTTAGTTTGTCTTCGGGTTAATTTTGTGTATTAAGTTGAAAAATCATTTTTTAATTTTATTTGTATTTGGTCGTTTATTATATTGTTTTGGTGCCTATAAATTTGTAGTTGTTACCAGATTCTCATTTTGAGGCCTGTTTGTACTTTTTTTATTAGATGTATGTTTTCTAATTTGGCTAAGTTTGAATTCTAAGCGTTTGGTTTGATGAATGCTTTAAGGTGCTCTTTACTAATTTTTTTGTTTGGCCAATGTGTGATTTGTTACAGCCTGGACGTTCGATTTTAAATACTGTATTCCGTTATTAAGTGTGGCACATATTTTTTTCCGATTGGTTTATTTTATTGATTATGTTTCCTGTATTTTTGTATATTATGTTATTATTAGTTTTTAGTTTTCTTAAACTATTATAGTAGTTTGTGTGTGCGTGCGTGCGTGCGTGCGTGTGTGTGTGTGTGTGTGTGTGTGTGTGTGTGTATGTGTGTGTGTGTCCATAAAAACACACGACCCCAACGGACATTGGATACGATATGTTGACGATAGATTATAAATCTCACAAAATAAACCAATAAATAATATCTCCTAAAAGAAATGAACAGCATACACCATAACATAAAACTCACCGTAGAAGAAGAAATCAACAATAAAATAAACTATCTAGACCTAACAATAACATCGAATACTCAATTTTTAAGAAACCTACACAGACCATAAACACAATACCAAACTACTCAAACCATCCCCACAACATAAAAGAGCTACTCACAACTCACTCTTACACGGATGCTAAGAATACCACTAAAAAATGAAGAAAAAGAAAAACAAATAATATATCACATAGTCAACCAGAAAATATTGAATACAATAAAAAACAATAGCTAAATTAAAATTTAAAATATTAACTAAATTAAAACAACCTATACACGAACCGCAAACAACTAGAAAACATTCACATACACAGAATAAAACATTAAAAGGAATAACTAAAGTACTAAAAAAAAACAATATTGACATAACATATAAATATACAGGAAGCATAATCAATCAAATAAACCAACCAGAAAAAATGTGTCCCTCACTTAATAACGGAATATATAAAATCGAATGACCAGACTAACAAATTAAACATTGGCAAAGAAAAAATTAAAAGACAAATGTAAAGAGCACCTCAAAGCATAAATCAAACTAAACACTTACAATTCTATCTTAACCACACACGCGATCATAAACAAGCATACATTTCCAGCATTAGAAAACATATATGTAATTAAAAAAAGGCCTCAAAACGACCATCTGGCAACAATTACAACTTTAAAAACACAAAAATAATACAATAAACGAACAAATACATTTAAAAATGATAAATTATATATATCCTTATATATATCACTTACACTTTAATGTACCTAAACAAGAATCTCACTTGATATATATATATGCGAGTTGACTTTCGAGAACGTACCAATTTTCATTAGTATTAAGTATTCTCATTTTCGAGCTTTCTAGGAGGCTTTTAAAAAGCTCGAAAACGAGAGCACTGTAATTAATAAGAAGAGTCTACTACAAGTTGGTAAGATTCTTGTTTAAGTACATTAAAGTGTGAGTGATAAGTACTTACAGGAAAACAGTGTTTTAAATATCTTTATATAGCGATGAGTGTATACATGCCTCCACACTCACGCGCGCGCGCTCACTTTAATCTACTTAATTAAAAATGTGATATTTTTTGCGAGTAGGCTTTCGAGAGCACTAACCCTCTAGTATTCCAATCTAATTACTCGTACATGACAACAACGATGACAGAGAAGCTCGACGTTTTCTAGCACATATCGTCTTAACCGATTATCTAATAGGCACTGATGTCATATATCATGATAAATAAATAATGGCAGTCCCAACAGAGATCAGCTGTTTATTGTTATTGTTCCACTTTCACTCGACGTCTGGACACGCCCGCTCCAACACCGCATGCCTTGCTTTGGCAAACTCCACACGTCGGGTTAGGTATGTTTGTATAAGGCCAACCCAGGTCTTCTGTCCACTGCGAACCCCTCTCCTTATCCCCTTTATATGCTCAGGTGTTAACCTTTATTCCGTCAAACATATTGCGCACAATATGCCGTGGCGAAAAGAAAGGTGCCGCAATTCTATGCAAGTGACGAATAGTTTTGGCTTATCACACACGCCAGAAGACCGACCCTGTCACTTGGTTTTAAATTGTTTAAAGAATTTTTATTTCTTTAATTAAATCATTTTATTCCTTTTAATAAGATTGCTTATAAACCTTGTATATTAAACTAATTCCTTTTAAAATATTTCACTTTGAAAATCTATATTTTGTTACATTAATACTTATGTTAGTGCTTGTTCTTCAATAAATCACAAATTGTTAGTTAGTAGGCTATTTCACAAAAATGCTCTTTTACAATTACTATATAGTATCATTTGCTTTCACAAATTTTTATCATTAAAGATAAGTTGGCTTTTGGTCAAAACCATTTTAATGATTTGCATTAATTTATCTATTACACACTTCTTTGTAATTAAACATATTTATATTTTTTCCAATAGAATTTACTTAATTTCTAGTGTTTTTTTCTTAGTATTTTGTAGCGAAAATTTAAGGATTTTTTTGAAAACGTAAACAGTTTTTAAATACCGTATGGGCCAAATTAAACAGTACTGAAACTGAATCAGCTGCAGTCGCCTTCTCTCAGATATAGGGCCATTCCTGGACGTTTTATAGGAGACCTCGGAAGATTTTGTTGTGCCCGAAACTTGCTCGTTCACAATGGGTCCAGAAAGATGGTACAATCATCCTTAGACCACTTGGCTTTCCTTTAAGAAACTTTTGCAACCACTTCATCTCAGAACAAACTTACCTTCCCCAGCCCACTCCCCCGATTGGGATTGATCCCGGAGAAGATTTGCCTTGATGACCCTCCAGCCATCATCCTCTAACTACAGTAAAAATAACCAAGTGTATAAGGAGCATAAAACAACTACTCCTCACCAAAATGATAAAACACCTTCAAGAACGATGCTAGTGTTGCCTCAAATTGAACGAAGGTCATATATAGAACATATTTATACCTGAGTGTACCCTAACCGATTTACCGTATTTTTACTTGTATGTTTGTAGAACTATGTAAATAAAATAAAATTTGTCAACTGTTACAGTACTGTTTATTTTGACCCAATGGGTAATTAGTTTTTCAATTTCCGTAAATGTTGCTTTTCAAGTTGAACGGAGATAGATGTGTTTTAAAGCGGGGAAAATGCAGGCACCATCTTTAAAACACCCGGGAGGTTTGTCTGCCTCTTTTCAAGAGTTCTCTAATTATAAATAGAATCTCAGATAACAGCTTGCACGCTCCCCTTCCCTAGATAGAAGTGTTTGGCGTTCATCGGAATCACAATAAACAATACAACAGGGTAATCGGTTTCCCCGTCACTAGGCCGTCGCCATGGCAACGCCCAGGTAACGCCGCCCAATGCAATTTGGCCAATAATTCTATTACATCTCGATAATGACATTTTTCGTGGTGCTTCTGTTCGAAGCTCGATCCGACTGCTTACTGAAGGTGGAAAGTGCGCGCGTCTATTTACAAAGGTGAATGTTTTGTATTGACATACAGTATTAAGGTTACACAACATTAAGAAGGGTTTCAGTATTCAAAGCTCACATCGAGTGTAAGTAGATATGAAAAAGAACATTGTGCTCTGAAATCGTCGCTAGTCAAGCTTTGTTGAGATAATTTGAACAAGTAGGCCTAATATAAACAAAAATTGTTAAAGTCAATTCCTACTTAGGTCAGCAGAACAAATTTTTATTTTGAATACTTTTTATTAAATAATTACAATAAATAAAATAACATACCCAATCCATAAAACAGCTGTTCTACCTATAACAGAAAATCAGCTGTGTTATGAAATCATATTTGATAACACTTATTTTAAGCGAAATAGGACGAAACAACTATATTGCATACCTTACCCCTTTTGTAAAAAGGGTTTCTCTCTTCTAAAACTAAAATTAATTAATTTTATTTTATTAATTAATTGATATTTACAATAAAACTGTATTAACATCAAGTGTCATCCACTAAAAGTTTTAAAAAATCTATTTGAACTTGAGTGGATAAATAAAATAGATAAGATTAAGGTAAAATCAAACCTCCATCTGGTAGATGGTGTAGGGGGGGGTCAAGGAGGAGACTACCAGTTACAACTCCTTTAAGATGGAATATAGTTGGGCTAAGGAAAAGAATCAGAAAGGCAAGCAATTGGAAACACGAACTACATGCGCCACAGCCATTTGAAAAAAAAGGAGAAAAATAAACGAATAAGTAAATAATTTTAATAAGAGGAATAAAAGAAAATAGAAAGCTATGAGATGGTAAAAGCTTTTGAGAAAAGAGATTCGGAAAAACTCATGCTCATGCTAAAAAAAGAAAAAAACAGAAGGAAGAAAAAACAAGAAAGAGAGTAGGCAAAAAGGAAAGAAAAAAGAGTAGGAGAAGAACAATCAAAGAGATTCAAAGTAAGAGAACAAGCTGAAATGAGATGGCAAAATGAAAATGCTAGAAAAATAAAGAAAACTGGAAAGAAGCAAGGATAAAGGAGGAGGAGAAAGCTAGGAAAATAAAGGAGGTTTAAAAGAAGGAAAAGAGAATAAAGGTAAAACAAATAGAAAAAGAGAAGAAAAGGAAAGACCGAAAAGAAAAAGAAGTTTAGAAAGAGGGGAAAAGAAGTTGTTTATGGAGAAAATTACGGAGAATTGTAGAAGTCATAAGGAGGACATCGACCAGCATATCGTGAGCATAGACACCAGACTGTCGGCATGCGAAAGTATGGTAGATAGACAATAGATCGTGGTCTCAGGTTGAGAAGGGGGAAAAATTTCATCTGGTAGACGGAATAGGTGAGATCATGGATGAGAGATTACAACCGCTGAAAGATGGAATATAATTAGGCTAAGGAAAGGACCTGGTACAGTGAACAGAAAGAATCGCTACTATGATAATGTAAAATCACTAATAGCTCATTTATAATCAGCAGGTGCAAACGAGCCTGGATGATATCGTAAATTATACCTCAGAGAACAGAAACGTATGGGCCAGAGTAGATTAAAAATCTTTCCGCAGCTCCAGATCCTGGCTACTGAAGGACTCGCAGCCCTGTACTTAACTTTTCTACCGTCATTGGTAAGAAACTTTTGCTTGTATGTTTTCCCGAGCCAGTTTCTGCTAGAACGCAGGTTTGTTTCCTAGCGCCCCGTAAATACTGAAGATTACTTGATATCCTTGCTTTGGTCAACAAATATATTCTGTGACTCAACTTAATCCCTCATTCGCAAAAGAGTATATACCATACGCGACAAGATAAACAGTACTGAAACAATTGTAAGATTTTATTTTATTTCATTTAGATAGTTTTAAAAAACACATACAAATAAAAAGAGGCTAAATCGGTTAGACTCGGGTATAAACATATTTTATATGACCCCCGTTCAATTCGAGGCAACACCTCGTGCTGTCCTTGAAGGTTTAACATCGTTTTGGTGAAGAGAAGTTGATTCATGCTTGTTATACATATGGTTATTTTTCCCGTAGTTGGACGACGGTGGTTGGTGGGTCATGTAAATCATCTCCTGGATCATTCCCCAGACATAAGCGTCAGATGGTGTAAGATCGGGGGAGTGGGACGAATAAGAAAGTTTGTTCTGAGGGAGATGAGGTGGTTGCCAAAGTTTCTTGAAGGAATGCAATGTTGTCTAAGGCAGTGTAGGTGGTTACGCGAATTAAATAAAACCATTGTGAACGAAAAGGGAGGTTTCGGGAACAACAATTCTCCTATAAAATAACCAAGAATGACCCTGTTGGCCGAGAAGGCAACTACAGCTGATTCAGTTTCAATATTCTTTATTTTGGCGCATGCGGTATGTTTCCCAGACCTGTTTCTGTGGGAATGCAGGTTTGTTGCCATGGCTAAACATTCATCACTGCCTTTACACCGAACATCATCTGACGTGCTTGTTTTTCTCATCAAATTCTGTTTTATATTCCTTCAACAATTTATTCAATAATTCTGACATTATAAGAGCGGCAGACTTGAGTAGTCTATGTAATTTATAAAGGATATTGCATCTATTCCCAGTGACCCCGTTAATGGGTTGTGTTTACTGAGGTTCAGTGCCAGACGGCGCCCGGCTTGTTTATCCCGTGCGGCGTGCGTGAGAGCGCGCAAGCAAAAATTCAACTTATGAAAGCTATGTGTGTAAGTTTATTGGATTGAAGCGAGAGCACGGCACTGTACTACAATAACCTGGGGAACCAATTTTGTCAGTTTCTTGTCCGACGGTATTGAACCTTTCCAGGTTAGCGTTGTTTCTTATCTTTCACTTGGTTGATACGCGTCCAACAGATGTATCGTAAACAGAATTATAGAGGTGGAGAGTATAATCCTACTACTGTAGGATTCCGATGGGTGTGGTGGGAAAGTAGATTGCGAAGGAGGACGCCTGTGGAAGGTAACGTAAGAAGGAGGTTGCGTGCTACAAGGTGGTGTAGAGAAACGGGTCGAGCTGCAGGACGCCAATGGACGGTGTGGTGTGCACTGGGTCGCGCTTTAGAGCACTACTGGGTGGTGTAGAGAAACGGGTCGAGCTGCAGGACGCCAATGGACGGTGTGGTGTGCACTGGGTTTCGCTTTAGAGAACTACTGGGTGGTGTAGAGAAACGGGTCGAGCTGCAGGACGCCAATGGACGGTGTGGTGTGCACTGGGTCGCGCTTTAGAGCACTACTGGGTGGTGTAGAGAAACGGGTCGAGCTGCAGGACGCCAATGGACGGTGTGGTGTGCACTGGGTTTCGCTTTAGAGAACTACTGGGTGGTGTAGAGAAACGGGTCGAGCTGCAGGACGCCAATGGACGGTGTGGTGTGCACTGGGTCGCGCTTTAGAGCACTACTGGGTGGTGTAGAGAAACGGGTCGAGCTGCAGGACGCCAATGGACGGTGTGGTGTGCACTGGGTTTCGCTTTAGAGAACTACTGGGTGGTGTAGAGAAACGGGTCGAGCTGCAGGACGCCAATGGACGGTGTGGTGTGAACTGAGTCGCGCTTTAGAGCACTACTGGGTGGTGTAGAGAAACGGGTTGCGCAACACGACGCCAATGGACGGTGTGGTGTGCACTGGGTTTCGCTTTAGAGAACTACTGGGTGGTGTAGAGAAACGGGTCGAGCTGCAGGACGCCAATGGACGGTGTGGTGTGCACTGGGTCGCGCTTTAGAGCACTACTGGGTGGTGTAGAGAAACGGGTTGCGCAACACGACGCCAATGGACGGTGTGGTGTGCACTGGGTTTCGCTTTAGAGAACTACTGGGTGGTGTAGAGAAACGGGTCGAGCTGCAGGACGCCAATTGACGGTGTGGTGTGAACTGAGTCGCGCTTTAGAGCACTACTGGCGGCTGTAGAGAAACTAGTTGCGCAGTATGACGACAATGGACGGTGTGGTGTGAACTGGGTCTCGCTTTAGAGCTCTACTGGGTGGTGTTGAGAAACTAGTTGCGCAGCATGACACCAATGGACGGTGTGTTGTACACTGGGTCGCGCTTTAGAGCACTACTGGGTGGTGTAGAGAAACGGATCGAGTAGCAGTACGCCAATTGACGGTGTGGTGTGAACTGAGTCGCGCTTTAGAGCACTACTGGCGGCTGTAGAGAAACTAGTTGCGCAGTATGACGACAATGGACGGTGTGGTGTGAACTGGGTCTCGCTTTAGAGCTCTACTGGGTGGTGTTGAGAAACTAGTTGCGCAGCATGACACCAATGGACGGTGTGTTGTACACTGGGTCGCGCTTTAGAGCACTACTGGGTGGTGTAGAGAAACTAGTTGCGCAGCATGACACCAATGGACGGTGTGTTGTACACTGGGTTTCGCTTTAGAGAACTACTGGGTGGTGTAGAGAAACGGGTCGAGCTGCAGGACGCCAATGGACGGTGTGGTGTGAACTGAGTCGCGCTTTAGAGCACTACTGGCGGCTGTAGAGAAACTAGTTGCGCAGCATGACACCAATGGACGGTGTGTTGTACACTGGGTTTCGCTTTAGAGAACTACTGGGTGGTGTAGAGAAACGGGTCGAGCTGCAGGACGCCAATTGACGGTGTGGTGTGAACTGAGTCGCGCTTTAGAGCACTACTGGCGGCTGTAGAGAAACTAGTTGCGCAGTATGACGACAATGGACGGTGTGGTGTGAACTGGGTCTCGCTTTAGAGCTCTACTGGGTGGTGTTGAGAAACTAGTTGCGCAGCATGACACCAATGGACGGTGTGTTGTACACTGGGTCGCGCTTTAGAGCACTACTGGGTGGTGTAGAGAAACGGATCGAGTAGCAGTACGCCAATTTACGGTGTGGTGTAAACTTTGTCTCGCTTTAGAGCACTACTGGGTGGTGTAGAGAAACGGGCTGCGCGGCATGACGCCAATTTACGGTGTGATGTGAACTGGGTCGCGCTTTAGAGCACTACTGGGTAGTGTAGAGAAACGGGTCGAGCAGCAGGATGCCAATGGACGGTGTGGTGTAAACTGGATCTTGCTTTAGAGCACTACTGGGTGGTGTAGAGAAACGGGCTGCGGCATGACGCCAATTTACGGTGTGGTGTGAACTGGGTCGCGCATTAGAGCACTACTGGTTAGTGTAGAGAAACGGGTCGAGCAGCAGGACGCCAGTGGACGGTGTGGTGTAAACTGGGTCTTGCTTTAGAGCACTACTGGGTGGTGTAGAGAAACGGGCTGCGGCATGACGCCAATTTACGGTGTGGTGTGAACTGGGTCGCGCTTTAGAGCACTACTGAGTAGTGTAGAGAAACGGGTCGAGCAGCAGGACGCCAATGGACGGTGTGGTGTAAACTGGGTCTTGCTTTAGAGCACTACTGGGTGGTGTAGAGAAACGGGCTGCGGCATGACGCCAATTTACGGTGTGGTGTGAACTGGGTCGCGCATTAGAGCACTACTGGTTAGTGTAGAGAAACGGGTCGAGCAGCAGGACGCCAATGGACGGTGTGGTGTAAACTGGGTCGCGCTTTAGAGCTCTACTGGATGGTGTAGAGAAACGGGCTGCGGCATGACGCCAATTTACGGTGTGGTGTGAACTGGGTCGCGCTTTAGAGCACTACTGAGTAGTGTAGAGAAACGGGTCGAGCAGCAGTACGCCAATGGACGGTGTGGTGTAAACTGGGTCTTGCTTTAGAGCACTAGTGGGTGGTGTAGAGAAACGGGCTGCGGCATGACGCCAATTTACGGTGTGGTGTGAACTGGGTCGCGCATTAGAGCACTACTGGTTAGTGTAGAGAAACGGGTCGAGCAGCAGGACGCCAATGGACGGTGTGGTGTAAACTGGGTCTTGCTTTAGAGCACTAGTGGGTGGTGTAGAGAAACGGGCTGCGGCATGACGCCAATTTACGGTGTGGTGTGAACTGGGTCGCGCTTTAGGGCACTACTGGGTAGTATAGAGAAACGGGTCGAGCAGCAGGACGCCAATGGACGGTGTGGTGTAAACTGGGTCTTGCTTTAGAGCACTACTGGGTGGTGTAGAGAAACGGGCTGCGGCATGACGCCAATTTACGGTGTGGTGTGAACTGGGTCGCGCTTTAGAGCACTACTGAGTAGTGTAGAGAAACGGGTCGAGCAGCAGGACGCCAATGGACGGTGTGGTGTAAACTGGGTCTTGCTTTAGAGCACTACTGGGTGGTGTAGAGAAACGGGCTGCGGCATGACGCCAATTTACGGTGTGGTGTGAACTGGGTCGCGCATTAGAGTACTACTGGTTAGTGTAGAGAAACGGGTCGAGCAGCAGGACGCCAATGGACGGTGTGGTGTAAACTGGGTCGCGCTTTAGAGCTCTACTGGATGGTGTAGAGAAACGGGCTGCGGCATGACGCCAATTTACGGTGTGGTGTGAACTGGGTCGCGCTTTAGAGCACTACTGAGTAGTGTAGAGAAACGGGTCGAGCAGCAGGACGCCAATGGACGGTGTGGTGTAAACTGGGTCTTGCTTTAGAGCACTAGTGGGTGGTGTAGAGAAACGGGCTGCGGCATGACGCCAATTTACGGTGTGGTGTGAACTGGGTCGCGCATTAGAGCACTACTGGTTAGTGTAGAGAAACGGGTCGAGCTGCAGGACGCCAATGGACGGTGTGGTGTGAACTGGGTCGCGCTTTAAAGCACTACTTGGTGGTGTAGAGAAACGGGCTGCGGCATGACGCCAATTTACGGTGTGGTGTGAACTGGGTCGCGCTTTAGAGCACTACTGAGTAGTGTAGAGAAACGGGTCGAGCAGCAGGACGCCAATGGACGGTGTGGTGTAAACTGGGTCTTGCTTTAGAGCACTAGTGGGTGGTGTAGAGAAACGGGCTGCGGCATGACGCCAATTTACGGTGTGGTGTGAACTGGGTCGCGCTTTAGGGCACTACTGGGTAGTATAGAGAAACGGGTCGAGCAGCAGGACGCCAATGGACGGTGTGGTGTGAACTGGGTCGCGCTTTAAAGCACTACTTGGTGGTGTAGAGAAACGGGTTGCGCAGTAGGATGACAATGGACGGTGTGGTGTGAACTGGGTCGCGCTTTAGAGTACTGGGTGGTGTAGAGAAACGGGTCGAGCGGCAGGACGCCAATGGACGATGTGGTGTGAACTGGGTCGCGCTTTAGAGCACTACTGGGTGATGTAGAGAAACTAGTTGCGCAGTATGACGCCAATTTACGGTGTGGTGTGAACTGGGTCGCGCTTTAGAGCACTACTGAGTAGTGTAGAGAAACGGGTCGAGCAGCAGGACGCCAATGGACGGTGTGGTGTAAACTGGGTCTTGCTTTAGAGCACTAGTGGGTGGTGTAGAGAAACGGGCTGCGGCATGACGCCAATTTACGGTGTGGTGTGAACTGGGTCGCGCATTAGAGCACTACTGGTTAGTGTAGAGAAACGGGTCGAGCTGCAGGACGCCAATGGACGGTGTGGTGTGAACTGGGTCGCGCTTTAAAGCACTACTTGGTGGTGTAGAGAAACGAGCTGCGGCATGACGCCAATTTACGGTGTGGTGTGAACTGGGTCGCGCTTTAGGGCACTACTGGGTAGTATAGAGAAACGGGTCGAGCAGCAGGACGCCAATGGACGGTGTGGTGTGAACTGGGTCTTGCTTTAAAGCACTACTTGGTGGTGTAGAGAAACGGGTTGCGCAGTAGGATGACAATGGACGGTGTGGTGTGAACTGGGTCGCGCTTTAGAGTACTGGGTGGTGTAGAGAAACGGGTCGAGCGGCAGGACGCCAATGGACGATGTGGTGTGAACTGGGTCGCGCTTTAGAGCACTACTGGGTGATGTAGAGAAACTAGTTGCGCAGTATGACGACAATGGACGGTGTGGTGTGAACTGGGTCGCGCTTTAGAGTACTGGGTGGTGTAGAGAAACGGGTCGAGCGGCAGGACGCCAATGGACGATGTGGTGTGAACTGGGTCGCGCTTTAGAGCACTACTGGGTGATGTAGAGAAACTAGTTGCGCAGTATGACGACAATGGACGGTGTGGTGTGAACTGGGTCGCGCTTTCGAGAGCTACTGGGTGGTGTATAGAAACGGGTTGCGCAGCAGGACGCCAATGGACGGTGTGGTGTAAACTGGGTCACGCTTTAGAGCACTACTGTGTGGTGTAGAGAAAGGGGTCGCGCTTTAGAGCACTACTGGGTGTAGAGAAACTAGTTGCGCTGTAGGACGACAGTGGACGGTGGGATGTATACTGGGTCGCGCTATAGAGCAATATTTTGTAAACACAGTAACCCTTTTATGAACCATATTCTTGTAGGTCTATCCCAGAGTAATGTATTCGTAAGGATTGTTGTCATGCAAGACTCGTCACGGATATTCATTGCCACCATCCCCCCAGGCTTCCCGTAAGCCTTACAGACGTCAAAATGCTCTCTACCATACAAGCTAGTGTATTCCAGGGAGGCAGGGGGTTACAGATAAATGCCATGGTTGGTTTCAGTTTGAAAAATATGTTTTTGAAAATCCGACCTTGTTAGTGATATTCTGTGCGTAGAATCTGTGTCCAGAATGTGGAGTGAATCATTGGTGAACAGTTGGTAGACAGTATTGGAGCTGCAGCTTGTCACAGTGAATGTAGCGCAGGCCAAGCGTAATTAAATGCCGATCAATTGTGATAATTGGAGTTGGGTTTGCTCGGCCGAAGGTCGGGAGTCGACATCACAGCACAGACTTTTAAATGAGTTAACTTGTAATTCGTATGGTCTCACTTTGGGTTTATTGCGTTGTTTGTTTTTCCTATGGTAAATGTTTATCGCATTGCAGCTTGCATAGTTCAAAACCTATCTGTGCAGTTTTCCATGTTGCAGTTGTAAAATCAAACGTAGGTCGCAATCTATGTGTCGCTGAATCCGTGCTAAAGGTCGTGTGTCAATGTAACAGCCATAGGAACTGGAAATCTTTTAAGGTCTACACAATCAAATGTTGGGAAGAGTGAGAGTAGGGGGAGATTTTAAGGAGAAGGAGGAGAGATATTAGGTAGGCTGTAATATATGTCACTGAATGTACAGTAGAGCCTCGATTATTCGCGGTTGATGGGACCGAGACCCCCTCGAATTACACAGAAATACGTTCCTGTGCATTAAAAAAATAGGAGCTTCAATGAACCCTTATACTATAATTAATAATACACAAAATAAGTTTATAGAACTGTATTGATTACAGTACTTACATAAATTAATGTTACTTTGGAATACGTTGTTCTTCACAGTTGCTACATTTTTTGGCAAAAGTTGTTATGTTTCTTCTGCATCTGCTTATCAGATCGTTTCCGCGCTACGGTGTCGCGTAGACGTCTTGGCAGAAGCGCATCAGTTGGCGTGGGGTCTGTTAAGTGCAGTTTCCAAGGCGAACGTTCCTTCACCGTGACTAATTTTCCCTTCTTGTACTGTCTCGATCGAACCTTCATCTTTATTCTCGTCATCACTGCCTTCAGTAGTTTCTTGTACCGTTTCAATAGTCGTGACATGTGTTATCGTTACTTACTTATTTTCATCCTTTCTCACCCATTGACTTACGTTCGTATCACCGACAACCTGGAAGTTACATGATAATAAATGTCAAATCTGTTTCTTTTTGTGGATCAATATCATAGTTAGCAGAGTAATTATGACTCAGGATTTTATTCAATGACTTATTGTCTATCCTTTTATCTCGTTTCATGATTGAGCTATCCAGTACAAAACTCCCCTAATTGTAATTTTTTTAGAAACCCTACTATGCTCCCTTTCTCTTCAGTCAATTCATAGAGAGATTATTAAAGGTAACGTCTGTACTTTTCCATACATTCCAGAACAAACCCCTGATCCATTAGCTGGCTTAGGCAGATAATAGTTGCGTGTACAAATAAGGCACGGATATCATCAGAACACAGGTGATCATCATCGGGATCCGGCGGTGCATTGTCTAGCAGTCAATAATTCGAACTTCCTTTCAAATAAATAAAATGGTGAAATAGAAATTATACTCGAATTTAACGGAAGAGCGAAAAATCGACACTTGAAATATCGAGACTATATATTACTGAAATACCTGAAATTTACTCCTGGTACGCAAATTTCCTTTCAAATAGATAAAATCGTCTGAAATAGAAATATGCTCGAATTTAACGGAAGCTCGGAAAATTGGGACTCGTAATATCGAAACTATATACTGTATTACTAAATTACCTGAGGTTTATTTCTGGTACGCCAATTTCCTTTCAAATAGATAAAATAGTCTGAAATAGAAATATGCTCGAATTTAACGGAAGAGCGAAATATCGAGACTATATATTACTGAAGTACCTAAAATTTACTTCTGGTACGCAAATTTCCTTTCAAATAGATAAAATAGTCTGAAATAGAAATATGCTCGAATTTAACGGAAGCTGGGAGAATCGGGACTCGGAATATCGAGATTATATATTACTGAAGTACCTGAGGTTTTCTTCTGCTACTTAAATTTCCATTCAAATAGATAAAATCGTCTGAAATAGAAATATGCTCGAATTCAACGGAAGCACGAAAAATCGGGACTATGAATATCGACACTATATACGTATTACTGAAGAACCTGAGGTTTATTTCTGGCACAATCCTTTAACACGCGATTCTATAACATTTCCTCATTCCCAGTGCCAGACTGGCACCTAATCCCTTTCCTTAGACCTACATTTCCATCTACTCTTCCATATAATGGTTAGGTAGGCCCTTCTTCTTTATATCCCTAACAGAGAATATTTCTGCTTCAGTTAGGCCCCCTTTACACGTGAGTCACGATTCACACAGGGTATTATGTTACGTTAAGTTTCCCACCTTGGAGCTGCAATACAAATAGTTTTACTATTTACAGCACGTCCGGAGAAGTCGATCTAACCACCTGTTGTGGGACCACTAACCTACAAATTTAATTCTTCCACCAAGGAGTTTTCTCTGGTTTATTTGATCCATTTTAGTTTAGTTCTGTCATTGTTAACTTTTAAATTTACCTGTGTTTGTAAATCTACGCTTTTTATACAGCGCACTTCTCAATACTGTAATTATTTGCATAATGCACTTTATAATACCTCGTAATGTAGGAAATCTTCAGGAACACGGGGAAAATAATAAACAACTAGAAATTCGATAGTTACGATCCTCAAATTTTACAATTTTGAATCATGGGACATAGTAACTTCACACTACATTAAATAATGTTTATACTACATTATACAATAGCTACTAAGTGTCTAATAGAATAGACTTGGTTAACAAAAATTGTTATAGTCAATTCCTTCTTAGGTCAACAAAGAAAATTTTATTCCAGTTACATTTTCTTAAATGATTACAATTAATATAAATAAAGCAACATAACCCACGTGTTGAAACAGCTGTTCTAACATAACATATAACATGAAATCAGCTGTTTCATGAAATCATATGTTATCCATTATTTTAAGCCAAACGGGAAGAAATAACTATATTGCATACTTTGCGTCTTTTGTAAAAAGTGTTTCTCCCATATAAAACTAAAATTAATTTATTATTAAATTTAATTAATGAATAATTATTTTCTAAAAACTGTATTACACATCAATTATCATCGATTAAAATCTTTAAAAAAATGTATTTGAACTTGAGGGGAATATTAGGTACTTTATTAACAATTGAAAATTTGTATATATTTATGTAATAACTTTACAACTGTGTTTTCTTGTATTCACTTATCACTTACACTTTAATTTACTTAAACAAGAATATATATCCGAGTCGATATATATGCTTATTTGATATATATATGCGAGTCGACTTTCTATTCGAGGATCATCACATATATATTTTTAAGGAGAGTGTGAACTGATAGCAGTAATTGAATAAACACGTGTAACTAACAATATTTTTTACAATAGATTGTTATTCAATTCCTTCTATTAGCTCACACTCTCCTTATATATATCTTGTACAAATTTTCAATCATTAATTAAATACGTTTTTATTCATCTAATCAAGTTGAAATATATATTTTTAACCTGTAGTGGATGACAATAATTGATGTTATACAGTTTTATTCAAATATTAATTCAATAATTAAATTTAATTTATTAATTTTAGTTTTATGTGGGTGAAACTTTTTTCACAAAAGGAGCAAGGTACGCAATATAATTATTTCGTCCTATTTGGCTTAAATAAGTGATAACATATGATTTCATAAAACAGCTGATTTTATGTTATAGATTAGATGGTAGAGCAGATGTTTTAAATCATAGGTTATGTTACTTTATATTAATTGTAATTATTTAATAAAAAGTAACTAAAATAATATTTTTCTTTGTTTACCTAAGTAGGAATTGACTTTAAAGATGTCTGATTATATTACTTTGTTTTTTGTTATGTTCTCACGATTATGTTAAAGCTCATATTTTATTTGTTGAGTTTATACAGGTCGTAAATTTTAACTGCATTATGCTGTATTATTCTTATTACGCTGCCAATTGTTTTTTTTTATTCTTCTAAAAAAGAGCTGCAAGCAAAGGAATGAACGTAAATGAACGTTTGACTCTGTGCAGTTTGACAGCAATTAAGTGCTTGAGTTTGACGCCAACTCGTGTCTCGTCGCGTTTCATAGCTCCATAAACTTACACGGGACTAATGAAAATATACAGAAAGCGTAAGGGTCTCGCCAATCTAGCAGAAGTGTTTGCAATGTTCGGTTAAAAACATGCATAGCAATCACTCGCTTGATTGACATTCTAGAGCAGGGGTGCACAACCCTCATGAGGCCCCCGGCATAGTTTTTTGCGTCCCGCGGGCCACTCTAAAATGTTGCTTTTGAATGTAGTAAAATTTAATGCTATTCCATAGGGAAAGGCATAAGCGAGTACATTCTGTTCATATGTACATTGTACAACCAATACTGACGTGGTTATGGAAATCTTTAACCTTAATGTACTGTACGTGCTCGTGATGAAATTGATATTTTTCTTTCTGATCGTGGTATTACGGTATTCGAGTTTAAAAATGGAGACCTGTTATGTGACTTAGCATTATATGTCGATATTATGCATCGTAGGAACGAACTGAATACCAAACTTCAAGGCAGAGACAATTTAATTCGCTCGTCAGTGAGTCTTATAAGAGGTAACTATATGAAGCAACTGTGGCGTAATGTTTATTTTTAAATAAATAAAACCTCTAAACCACAAATAACATTTTATTTAAACCTTATGTACATTTCGATTGCCCAGCAATCATCTTCAGAGGTATTTAAAAAATACAACTTTTTTAAATACCTCTGAAGATGATTGCTGGGCAATCGAAATGTACATAAGGTTTAAATAAAATGTTATTTGTGGTTTAGAAGTTTTATTTAAAAATAAAAATTTAAAAAAAAAATAAATAAAAAAAAAAAAATCTTATAAGAGGGTTTGAAAAGAAGTTATAAATAAGTGTGGGGCATCCAAATGGGAAATGGAGTTCTGGTTAACTTCCCTTCGCTTATTGAGATGAATTCAACAAATGTTGATAACATCTTGGACTTCTCGAAATATACCAATATAATACAGTGTTTGAAGGAAGATTTTGGAAACAGATTTCACGATCTTAATAAATTTGAAAAGTTATTTGAAATCTTTGCATCGCCGTTCAGTGTTGATTGAATGGATGCACCAGACAAAAGGAATTTATTGATCTGCAGCACATGATTCAGTTAAAGTAAAAATTCTGTGAAGTTCCATTATTAGATTTCTACAATAATTGCTTGCCTGTAGAAATGGTTAATCTGCGAGAAATATTTTTAAAAATTTCGTGTTTGTTCGGTGGTATTTTCATTTGTGAGTAGGTATTTTCGTTAGTGTAATCTACCAAATCTGAAGCTCGTTTAACTGACATTTAATTGAAATCAACATTGAAAATAGTAACTACAGACATTAAAATAGACATTGAACTAATATCGAAAGAAAAACAGTGTCAAATTTCTCACTAAAATAAACACTTTTCAGAATTCATTTCATGTTTTTTTAAAATTTTCAAGTTAAAAGTTGTTTTATGTTTTGAATCCTGTTGTAGTATGATTAATAAGTGTAGTAAACTTTAAATACTTGCTGCAAGTATCAATATTTTAACGTTAACACGATAGAGAATTTGATATCTGGATACGTTGTTACTAGGTAACAATTACTAGATATGTAGGTTATAAATTATAAAGTGGCTGTGTATGTATGGGATGTACGCTTACATTATAATTTAAAATTATAACTCGAGAAATTTTAATCATGCGGCCCGACCCGAGAAAAATGAACACTTAAATGGCCCACTGTTCCAAAAAGGTTAAGCACCCATGCTCTAGAGACCCGCACACACGCACTATCCTAGACGAAATGCTTCTGAGCATGTTTTAAAGCAAACAATAATCTTCCACTTACCTTCATTTCATGCGATCACTTATTGTGGCTATTATTGTTTTAGAAACGAGTGTGAGAATTTTTTGGTTTTACATAGGGAAATAAAACCCTTTGGTTTGGGAGATAAAGAAGCATATCTTAGATGTGGTAAACCTACAATTTTCCCCTTTTCATATTGGGGTGGGGGGCTTGTTAGCCAGAGCCTCCTCTTCAATTCGCCACTGATGAAACTTTCAAAGAATCATCTGAGAGGCTCTATGGCCCAACTGAGACTAACAGACCTTAGTATTACCTCTATAGAGCACAAACGTGCTTACCTGATTATGATGAACAAATAAAACTCTTTGCTTCAAAAAAAGTTCTAAAGTAAAAGTTACATAATTTCGTTTTAAAACAATACAACTAACCTAGTTTTTATTTCAAAAATAAACTATGTAATACACATTATAAAACCACATAGTTGCTTTTTATAACCCATTTTATCATTCTTGTTTAACATTTAGCGTTTCTGGAGGGGGCGGCAAAAATCAAGCTTACCCCCTCCCCGCTCGTTAAATTATAGATCTGTCTGTGACAGAGTAACAATTTGTTTTACTGTATTCTTCCACTCGGATGTAGTAGTTCATACAAAAAGCACATTTGGTGGAGCGCTGGCATCCAGTGGGATTTTTGTTTATAATAGTCACCCAATTTAGCCTCAAGATAGTAGATTGCAATCTCTCAGTCTTTCTGTTACAAATAATCAATAATGATTATTATAGAGCTAAAATTTCAACTAATAGCCTAATTTTTACCTTTAACTAATTAAAATAAAAAATCTAATAAAATAAATAACTGATATACAATCAAATAAGGTTACATTTACATAATACAATTTATCTTTTACCTATTATTGTGGAATTTACCTTTTAAATCCAAAAGATATGAAAGTTAAATTTGAATCCCTACAATACTGGGGTTTGCTTTAAAACCAGGAAATATGTAAGATACATCGCCATCTCTTAAACTCAGGCTTAATCTCAGTTACGTTTGCTTGTTTTAAATTCGGAATTTCTGTTTAAAATACTGAAAAACAAAGGTTAGTTTTGCATTTAGTAACTATGGATCTAGCATTCCATATGTATGTGCATTACCTTCGTATCTTGTAAATATGGAAGTTACTTTTGCATTTCCTCAAAATGGAGTTTATCTTTCTACTCATAAATATGGAGGGTACTTTTGCATCTCCTACATTATGAGCTTATCTCTTGTATTCTGAAGTAGGGAGGTTATCTTTACACTTCTAAATACTTATTAAACTTTTGCTATTACTTGCGACCAGACTTTTTGTTAACTAAAGGTTGTTAAATCCTAGGATTCTGAAGAAGTCGTAAGACAAAAACGTTTCCCCTAAGTGTAAGTTAACAATCTTTAGATAATAAAAAGTCTAGTCGCAAGTAATAGCAAAAGTGTAATAAGTAATGTACAACCAGCTCGTCATGAACAGCAACACGATTTCGATACTTCTAAATATTTATATTTCTTTACTCCATTTAATTTAAAGGGTTCCTTTGTTTTTTCTAAATGTGGAGAATATCTTTTCATCTGAAAATATGGAGGTTTTCCTCCCATAATCTAAATATAAAGTTTATCTTTGCATTCCAAAATGTGGAGAGTAGTTTTGCACCTTCTAAATACTGTATAGATGTTTCCTTTGCACTTATAAATATGGATGTTACCTTTGCATCATTAAATATAGATCGTTTCTTTGCATTCCTAAATATGTAGTTTATCTCTGCATTCCAAAATATGGAGAGCAGTTTGGCACCTCCTAAATATAGATGTTTCCTTTGTGCATATAAGTACCTTTGCAACTCTCAATATAGAGCATTTCTTTACATTCCTAAATATGGTGTTTATCATTGCATCCCTAAATGTGGAAGTTTCCTTTCCATCACTGAAAAATAGGGAGTTAGTTTAACTATTAAAAATGTAGACCTGTCTTGCATCTATTAAAAAAAATGTTCTGTATCCCATAAATATTTCAGTTACTTTTGTGTTTCCTAATTATAAAGGTTTTTTTATCGCCTTAATTTGAAGGTTTCCTTGAAACCCTAAAAATTAAGTTTAGTTTTCCATCCAGTAAATATAGATTTTACATTTGCACTACCCTAAATAAAGATATTACTTAAGTACTTCTCAAAGCAGTGGCAGATACAGGAAAATATTTTGGGAGAACCTGGTGGGTGGGGGACAAGGAAAAATATCTAGGAAATATAGTAGCTATAGTATAAACTACTTTAAGCTTCTTCTATCTGAGAGAAATAGTTTTAGGCTACTCTGTGACATTACACAATCATTAATTAGTCTCACTTACCATATATTTACAATACAAACCACATATTTATTACATTGTGGATGGGTGTATTTATTATTAATTTATTGTATTGATTAGTATTTACAGTAGTGATTATTATACGCTTGTAAACATATTCTACTAATTAATAAGTAGATTTAAATCAGGGACGAACACAAACATCGGAAATGGCATTTTGTTTTACATTTATAGTGTTATTTTACTGTTTAAAAATGTTCACATATTTTTGGAGGCTTGAGCCCCAAAGCCCCTCCCCCAAAATACAAAGGTTAGCATTGGAACCCGTAATTATATAGAGGTATTTTTGCATTCTCTGCTGTTTAACACTATTACAGTACACTAGTGTGTACATATTCTCAGTTCAAGTATAGTCACAGAGAGCAGACGACCTGATATTGATTGAGCTTTGGTAAGAGGTTTATTTTTCAAGACATCAAAGGGGATTGCAGTTTAATTAAATCTGCGGAGATTATGCAGTGGAAACCGCACAGTACACAAATACATTCAAACTACCAATCTCTTGACAAAGTGTTACCTAACCTTCATTAGCACTCTATTGCCTTCTGTACTATCTCAATATTTACAGGACAAAATATCTTTTACATCAGCTCTAAAAGTTAGTTGTTTAAAGTAGGTTATTATTGAATGGCAATGAGGGACATAGTGCTTATAAATAAATAGGAATAAGGTTGGGGAATGAAGCTAATCAAGGAATAATTGCGAGGAGCTGTTACCATAAAGTATACATACTTTCTTTTGTGGTGAAATAGGTGTCCATCTCCCATCTCTACGAATGGGAGAGTAGGTCTCAAAGGATTCCTACAAATGTAGGTATGAGGCTACAAATAGTATCAAGTTAGTGACATGAAATTGATCTGGTGTTGGAAGAGTGAGAAAGATGGCTTACATGATTGGGGCATAACCCTGAAACGTTTCTGTCAGGACGACGTAGATAACTAGTTATATCTTGTGTCATTTGTATCTAGAAGGATAGGAAATTCTAATGACTCTATAATTAAATTATCCCCATGTAGCTAAATTGTCCCCATGGACACACAAAGACTGTGAATTATGGACCATTTACAAGTATATGTGGTTTATATATATATATATATATATATATATATATATATATATATATATATATATATATATATACATATATATATATATATATATATAATGTATATATTGTAATGTATATATTGTTCAAATTTTCAATCGTTTATAAAATACTTTTCATTCATCCACTCAAGATCAAAAAATACATTTTTTAAAACTTACACACACACACACACACACACACACACACACACACACACACACACACACACACACACACACACACACACACACAGTATTGAATGATAATTGATGTTAATACAGTTTTTCAAGTATTAATTTATTAATTAAATTTAATGAATTAATTTTAGTCTTATATGGAAGACACCTTTTCACAAAAGTGTAAGGTATGCAATATAGTTATTTCGTCCCATTTAGGTTATAAGTGATAACATATGATTTCATAAAACAGATGATTTTATGTTATAAATTATGTGGTAGAACAGGTGTTTTAATACATAGGCTATGTTACTTTGTTTATGTTAATCTTAATTATTTAATAAAGAGTAACTAAAATTTTTGTTCTTAATTGAACTAAGAAGGAATTGACTTTAAAATATTTGTGTTTATATTACTTTTATTATTTACTATGTACAACAAACAATTTTCTGCATTGTTTTAGATTAGTGGTGTCACAGAATGGGCGAGCTCTACACATAGTGTTCCCTCATCAATTCCTTGATTCACCAGAATGGTTTGGAGTTTCTACTGATGAGTATTTTCAGGTATATTTTTTTATCAGTTCTGTACAATTTGCATTCTACATTTTCATTTTGTATAGAGAAATGTAATCAAACTCCCCTCTGCAATTAAACATGGACCTTATTGTTTAGAATTTATTCCAAATTCTTAAAACTATGCCCTTACATCAAAGTATGAGGTGGCTTGTTTATCACCTGTCCTTAATGTGAAATGAAAGTTGGTGGTTGAGTTCTTTTCATGATAAGGTTTAATAATCAAAGCTTCAAAAGCCTAACCTGTAACTAATGGCTCCTTTACCATTACCACCTAATGTTTACTAAATATTTCTTTCATTTCCAATTGATTTCTTTTTTCAAAATCCAAAAATTTATAACTCAAGCAAATTTACTGAAATGATTTTAACCATCCACAAACATTTTAAGGTTTCCATAAATGTCTATCATAAATAATTGTTTTATAACTAAGTGAAAACATTTGAACAACTTACTCTGTTACATGTTTCAAAACAGGTATTTTCTTTTTAAAGCCATATTGCTACAGCGGTTTTTAATCAGTGTGGTGACATAAGATCGAAAACTGCCAATTCCAGTGTGTCTTTGTTAATAAAACAATGTTTTCAAAAGTCTCACCATAGTTATAAAACTATTATTTTAGAATGTAATCAGTGAAATCAAGATTATTACATCAAATTCTAAATTTTGTTACCTTTTTCGCTTATCATTTTACAAACAAGTATTGTGTATTTTTCTTTCTCTAAGCCATATTGCTCTTGTTCACATTGGAAATTTTCCAAGTGTTTGTGTTAAGGTTAGTGTTTCTTAATTAGTTTTATTTTATAATATTGGATTTCCTGCCACGATTATTGTGATATACCATACATTAATATTTGAAAATATCACTTATTTATTTTTGGGTTTTTTACTTTTTAAAAAAACATTTTGTAGTAAAATAATTTCTTTCACCTTACAGTTATTACATTCAGTGTTGTATTTTTTATCATCTTGCATTTTTATTGTTAATATAAAACAATATGTTTGGGTTTACACAAATTTGCATATGGATAATACAAATCTGTTATTAAATTGTATTTCAACTAACAAGCACTGTTTTTATTTTGCAAAGGTTTCTGTTACCGCAATGGAAGATTCTAGAGTTCTTCTGTGGCACAGAGATAAACTAAAACTTTCCATAATCACAGATCAGTTTCTTCAGGCTGTGTTCGACCATATCCTTGGCAGGGATGTCGTCAAGAAGCTAATGCAGGTTTGTCATATAATTGACCAAAAGATTGTTACGCTTTAGAGTAGTGTATTTGTTCATTTAAGCAAGGCCTAAATAATTGAGTACGTAGAATAGTCTGTAGGAATGGCTGAAAGGTATGCTTTAATTATTTCAACATATAATGTAAAGTAATTCCAGGGTTAGTTTCAAAAAGTAAACTTACTTTAATTATTCAAGTTACATTTAGTAATAAAGTTATTAACTCACAACCAGAATTTTTCTATGGGAATGAAATAAAAACTTAAATTGGAAGGAAAATCAAATATAAAACTGGTTTTTAAAATGTTTAAGTGCAATAAAATAAATCAAGTAATTTACTTCACTTGAATAGGGCAATGGTGCTTTTGATTTTATAAATAAATTACTAAAGATGTCTCTTCACAGAGATCATTTTCTCTTGAGTAGTAGATTAAATTTCGTATAACAGAAGATATAAAATCATCAAAAATTGCATCGAACAAGTATCAGTTCTTGGATTTGAGTTTGTTAATTTTCCAACAATGTTTTTTATAAATTCAGATTCATTTTATGTACTTATTAGTTTTCCCCCACAAGCCTCTCTAGGATCAACCATATTTTAGTCAAATAAAACTATGTTTCTTCATAAGAAGCATACGTTTCCAAACTTTATCATGGATTCTATCAACACCCCATGGCACCCCAAAAACAACAAATGAAGAATTTTGTAATAGACTTAATAAATACCCTCCTTGCAGTTCTTACTTATTCCCAATGGCTATTAAAGTAGTTTTAATTAACTAGAAAATAGAGTTAATAATGATGTTGCAGTTCTACTTACATACAGTTGGGTCTAGACCAAACCACTTTTACTTTTAATTAATTCCTGACAGTATCTATTGTTGGAATAAATGTGTTCAACATTTTTAAAAGCCAGTGATCATATTTTTTCACAAACATTGTATTATGTATTTAAAATAGCAACTTTATGGAATTAAGCTTGATGAAATTTAATTAAGTTTTATAATCTTTTATAAAATTTGTATAAGTGTTATTATGAGAATATTTAAAAATATACAACTATAAATAGTTTAAAGAAATAATCAAGAAAAATCTTAAATGTTTTAAATATCGTCTTTTATCTTCCATCTTACAGGCTATAATGAGTCAGCCCTGGATGTACAGTTTACAAGTGGTAACTTTCTGTTACTATTTTATAATATGATATAATTTCCAGATATAATGGTCAATGAGGAAATGACTTACTCAAAAGTAAAGCCTATTCTTAGACTCCAAAAACACAATTACCTATTTTACTAGTACATAAAACAGGGGCGTACCCAGGAAGCACTTGCCTCCTCAAACCAATTAATTTTACCAGAAAAGTATTAACCTATAAAACAAATTTATTCCACTCAAATACTAGGAAAAAACCCAAAATTGACTATTATTTTTGTGAAACGAAATTACAAATCACGGCTTTGGGACCGGAATAAAGTAACTTCATTTAATATTTATTACACTTTTGCTATTACTTCGTGATACGGGGCTGAAGAAGTCGTAAGACGAAAACGTTTCCTCCAAGTGTAAGTTAACAGTGTAACAACTTTTAGTTAACAAAAAGTCTGGTTGCAAGTAATAGCAAAAGTGTAATAAGTAATTTACAACTAGCTCGTCATGAACAGCAACAAGATTTCGATATTCATTTAATAAACATAGTTTGTACAACTTTTTGTATTTTTTTTATTTTAAAATATATATACAATTCAACAAAACAATAAATAATATATAGATATACTATAAATAGTCAGTAATTATTCTCTGAGACCTGTGTGCATTACATAAGAATATATATATAATAATTTATATATTTAATGCCTTACAAAGTCTGAGAGCTGTGAATTTGTTTATCATTTTAACTCAAAAGCCACCTGGAAATAACATTTAGTGTGCGGTATTTTAATTTGAATACACAACTCCAATTAAATAAAAACCAATAAATTACATATTTAAGAAAGCGTGCCTTATGCCTGACCTGATGAATAATTCCATCATATAATTAACATTTTAAATAGCTCTGGTTTGTTTTTTTTACACTTCATCGTAATGTTTATATTTTGGCACCATGAAATGCTACATTCAAACAAAATCATTGAAACTGTTTCTTAGTTTCCCGCCCTCCATAATCTATGGAAAATGTCTGTTTTAAAAATAAATGCATTCTGATGAAACATAACTTACGCCAACTAACATTTATCGACTGAATTAGGATTGAAACATATCTAAAACCTCAGGTTGTAATTCGCCAATGACACTTTCCTTAATACATGCTGTTAATTAGCTTCCCGTCAATCAGCTTCTGAGAAATATCTACAACAAACCTGGAAGAATGTAAAACCTACCAGGGTTTCAGTAAAGACAGAATTGGCTAGTGACTATAAACAAAGACTTTTGCAACAGATGTTTTTTTTCATCCAAATTGCAGCTTAAAACTATAATGTATTGCAAAAACATATAATGCAGTGCTGTCATGTTATATTTAAATGGCATACCATCACAGTATGTTCTTAGAAAGTTCTATTGCTTCTCAGTTTTTCAGCATCATATCAAGGATGTGCTTTAGTGTTTGTTATATTTAAATTGATGGTTGAAAACTTGAGAAACTCTTAAAAGTAATTTCTTTTTTTTATCAAGTTTTTACCCCCAAAAGGGCTGATCTCTTGAAGTCTCATAAACTTTCTGTAAAAGGTCCCAGAGAAGTAGGTTAGTGCTAATTTCTGCCAGCGATAGCTCTCTCACCAATTCTTCAAGTTATTGTCATCTACGCTCCAACCCTTAGATGTTGGTTAATCACAAAGGTGAAATCTATTTAAGTAGCTTTCTAACAACAATGCCAAGTTAATAATCTCACTCCAAATGTTTGCCTTGATGTACTAGCTTCTGTATATACTAGGAATGTTAAAAGTAAAGGAATTATTAAGGGCCATGATAGGCACTCTAGGTACTAATGTGTCACATATTGTGTCCAATTGTTTAAGTGTAAACTAGTAATTCAATTTTGAAGTCTCTATTGAAAAGATAAAAGATTAAATGTAAAAGACTTGGGCGTAATGAATCATGAAAATATATATAGAGATAAATTATAATTAATATTAATCTTCACTAATCTTGTATATATAATATAATATAAATAATGACAGAGAAAACAATAAAAGAAGCAATTAATTACTTATTGCTATTTATCAAGAAATCTTAATACTTTTGTTTTTCCTCTATTCATCTAAATGTACTTCAAACACTTCAATAAATTTTCCACGTAAGATTTTATTAGATACGTCCTGGGTGTAAAAAATTCATGAATACATATTAAATTCGTAATGAGAATAAATATCTTTACTTTTCACCAGTTATAATGATTGAGCATTTTGGATCACCGACATTTGCATTCGGTAATGTCCACATATCCACAAACTTCATATGGAAGGTTTCATGTAATCAAACTGTATTTAAAGGAAACATGAATCAGATATGTCAGACGTGATGGATAACATGCGTTTGCTTCTTAGCTATTTCATTTGATTAAATACTTAACTGCTTCCTCTTAAACCATCAATCATAAAGCCATCAAGACATATTTTCAACTTCGAATATCAAAGAATTCAAATTTTTACTGTTTTTGAGCACATTCTACTACATTTACAACAGTAAAAAAAAAGTTGGCAATTGAGTAATTTATTCCACTTTTAAAGAGATATGCTAACTTTTGATTACATGATAAAGAACTTGCTTAAATTATTCTTTTCAATCTGAATAAATAAATTAAAAAACCCACTTATAATGCTAAACGAGACACTACTGCACCAATGATGTCCTAGGACAGCAAAAAGGTGATATCTTCATATGATGGCCCCATTGTGAATGAAAAAGAGACACTCGTGGTTGCTTTATTTTTTCCATTCCATGAGTATCTCTTTCTCACAGTATTAATGAGGTAATTATATGGAGATATTGTTCATATATATATATATATATATATATTTGTAGATTATGCAACACTGTTTTCTTGTATACATTTATCACTTTCACTTATGTACTTAAACAAGAATCTTACTTGGTATTTATGCGAGTACTTTCAGAGACTAGTAAGTGCCTCCATCTTCCGGCATACTGCTAGCAGTATGCCGGAAGATGGAGGCACTTACTAGTCTCTGAAAGTACTCGCATAAATACCAAGTAAGATTCTTGTTTAAGTACATAAGTGAAAGTGATATATACATATATATATATATAAAATACGTTTTCTTGTTTAATAATTTAAAACAACATAGGTTATTCAAACACAAGAATATTTATTAATTTATATTCAAAGCTTTTCGTTTGTAAACAGTACTAACATCATCAGGAATGAAAATTACAATATTGTAATTTAAAATATTATTGTAATTTTCATTCCTGATGATGTTGGTACTGTTTACCAACGAAAAGCTTTGAATATAAATTAATAAATATTCTTGTATTTGAATAACCTATGTTGTTTTAAAAAAAAAAAAAAATATATATATATATATATATATATATATATATATATATATATATATATATATTCTTGATATTTTACGTTATCCATTGTTTTTCCGTTGCACTGACTTTATGAAGTTAATATATTACTATTGTAAGTAATTTTATCCACCATTAAGTGCTACAATAGTAATATATTAACTTCATATATATATATATATATATATATATATATATATATATATATATATATATATATATTTTAGGTTAGTTTTGGTTGGTAAAGATTATTTAGATTTTTTAGATTTTTTGGACTAGGAGGCTGACAGACTTACCTTGGTAAGAGTCCACACTGTAGTCTTGAAATAGAAACACATAAAAGCACTTAAACAATGATATATTTCAACCACACAATGGTCTTTGTCAATCGAAGAGAAAACACAAAAAGAAGAAGAAATTCATTCTTTTTGTGTTTTCTCTTCGATTGACAAAGACCACTGTGTGGTTGAAATATATCATTGTTTAAGTGCTTTTATGTGTTTCTATTTCAAGACTACAGTGTGGACTCTTACCAAGGTAATTCTGTCAGTCTCCTAGTCCAAAAAATCTATCTATCTATATATATATATATATATATATATATATATATATATATATATATATATATATATATATATATATATTAAATATGGTGATATGTTTTCTTGTAATATAGTTAATAAATTAAAAATATTTCAACAAATATATTCATTAAAAGTATTCTTGTTTTTGAAATATTTTTAATTTATTATATATATATATATATATATATATATATATATATATATATATATATATAAGTTGTTAATTGCAACAATGGACAACATGAAATATCACGATATATATATATCACCTTTTATAATGAAATAGACACAAAAATTAACAGAAGAAAGAGTAGTAATTCATTAAATCAAATCTAGGCTCATTGAACTGAAAGTACTCTAAACTGACTTGAACGATTAGCAGTTAGTCTATTTACAAAAAATAATATTTAAAAAAATAACAAATAATAATAATAAAATAGTAGTATTCCTTATTAAAAATAAGTCAAATTTAGCCTGAATTAGTTGCTTTTATTACTTAAAAAACAATTCAATATTTAAAGATTTTTATTCAAATTTTGTTATTTCAAATATTACTAACAGCATAATAAAACATTTATAGAACATTTAGAAGACCTTAAAAAGCTATTTACATATATAATCATTACCTTAGAGTATCCAGGCTAATTGCTTTTTGTTAGTAATTGTAAAAACAATTATTTCGTTAAAAACAAATCTTAACAATAACAGTAGAACATATTAAAATCTTTAAAAAATATAATTGTTGACCTGTGCCTAGACTAAGAAGGTTTAGCAGCCATGAATTTAATTTAAAAACTATGATCTTTGGATTACGGAAATTGATTATGTATTTTCAAGGTGTTAAAAATAGTATATTTTAATATTATTCAACTTTAGCTACTAGTTTACACATAAAAACTGGGTGTATATTAATATGTGACTCTTACTTTTCTATTGAATGGCATAGGCTGTTTCAGGAGACAGCTGTCGTCATTAAACGCCAAAATAAACGCTATTATTTTGAGTCCAAAAACATACGTCCAAGTGTTTAGGTTTCATATATTTTACAAAACAAGTAGTTATTTTTTAGTAGTTATTGAGACAAGTTTGGTACTAACAATAGATATCTTGTTTTAAAAATGTTATGAGCAATTTCAATTTCAATTAACCATATTTATTTAGATTACTTTTAGTTACTTATTGAGAAGGCAGTAAATGTGGCAATTATTGCTGTGTCTGTGTGCTTACAGATGCCTGTTGTTGCTTCTACGTCTTTTAGTGAGGTCTGCTATAATTTTTTTTGCTTGTATATATACCTTTTTTATATTTGCTTTAATGCTTTCCTTTTATATATTTGCACACTTCTTCATCTGTTTATTTATTGCCTATGTATATTTTGCATGCTGCATCTCACTGCAACTGTTAGGTTTTTTAGGCATTCTTATAGATAATTTGAGGTTTTTATAATGAATTTGTTTTAGATTGTCTGTTTAGATATTTATCTTAAAATAAAATTCAAGTGTAAGCGACATGAATATAAATTCTCTTGGGTTATTTGTTCAGACATATTTATTATCTATTAAAAAATTTTCTTTAGTGAAAATCATCACTGTTTAAAATTTACACTCCCACAAATATAACAGTGTCTGACCTTAATTGTCCAGAATATTAGGTACAAAAAATTCTTATTATTTTCTTGTTTGCGTATTAAAACACAAGGCATTTTTAGAAAATGAGACATTTTTTATTTTAATGGTTTTATTGGCATCAATTTTTATTTTCTATGCTGGTATAATTGTACTTAAATTATCTGTACTCTGGTAGCTTAGTCAGAAATTTATCTCATTGTTAGATATTAAAAAAATTCATTGTCTTTAACTTTTGTCAGCTGTTTTTTATTTCTTAAAAACAAGGAATGAAAAATGTGTATTATATTTAGTTTTGAAAATTAGATTAAGAGCAGCAGAATTTTGGAAATGTTGAATATTTTTTAACTTAATTGAGCATTACCTGAACAACTTCTACTCAGTACAATTAATGTTCAAAATTAAATAGTTTTGTAACTAATTTTGCTGCTTGATATTTCATGCATAAAACATCTGACAAAATATTGTGACTTGAGCTTTAAGCAGGGCGTAAACTGAGACGCAAGCGGCGAACAAACGCACGGCAAAAAACTGTGCCCCCATATTTCCTAACAGATCCGCGTGAGCTGAGGCGCATGCATGTTTGTGTCTGGCACACATATGGCACAGTTTGTGGCACAAACACAGATTTGATGACACACACCACGCAACTAGGGATCCAAGATGTCGTTAAATGACAGTTTGATTCAGCTGGTAATGGACAAACACTCAACAGTAGCTCACATATTGTATCTAAATCTTATATTTTTAAAATCTTTAATACCACACATGTTTTGACATTTAAGTTGTCTTATTCAGTAATGGACAAACACTCAACAGTAGCATGCAGTAACAACACACACATGTTTCAGCATAAATGGTCGATATAGGTTGATGTAGTCAGTAATAGACAAACACTAAACCGTAGTTTACATATTGTAAACTGTGCCGTGTGCTGCGTCTCAAAATGCGCTGGTAAAAGATTCGTGTGTTGCACTGTAAAACGTGGCTTGCGTGTGCTGCGCCGCCTGCATCTCAGCATACACCCTGCCTTAAATGTAGTCAATTTCAGCATGCACTGTAATAAAAATATAACAACGATTTTTTATAATCATGTTTTTTGCTTTTTTCATTTTGTTATTGGTTATGATATACTGGGCATCCTGTGTCTCATATGGCTGGTTCACCAAAAGCAACATTCCATATTTTAAAAACTTTTCTGAATTTAATTCAGTTCTTAAATAGCATTATTTGATTTAAATTCATTAATTAAAAAATAGCAAATCAAAACCTAAGGATGACAATTTTTCTCAACAAATTGCAAAGAAGTAAAAATAAGGATATATTGCCTATCATTGGGCAGATATCGTCTCTTTTGTAATTGCATTTCTTTCTTTGCAGAAGCAGAGCAACACATTTAAAGATCATGTCTACATCAAACTATTACAGTATTATCATTTAGTTAATTAGAGCTGTTTACACTTTAAACATGACACTGATGTTTTCTGAAGTGTTGGGTTTTGAGCCCGCACTGCAGCCCAGTCCACACTAGCGATCTCAAGGTCAGAGACACAGTTAAAATTCACGAACTGTACTAACACAACCAAAACGAAGAGTAAAAAAAGAAATAAAGACAGAGTGTGGTATTTAGACATTTCTGTTATTTTTTAACACATCTTGTACTATTTTTAGTTTATAAAATAATATAATGTCAACGCATTTCAGTTTTTTTTTAATTGTTAAATAGTGTTAAAATTTGATGTGAGAGAAGATCTATGTCACTTTTATTATAGATGTTGTGTGAGTGTAGAACTATATAATGCAAAACTCTCGGTACTTGAATCTAATTTTAACTATCATGTTGCAAGACTTTCCATTTCCAATAAATGTTTAGCTGTATGTAGTACAGTTTATTGATACCTTTGTGAATTTAAGTTAATCCTTTTAATGAAGCGTTAAGAGTTTCCTAATTTGTTTTGTCTATTATGTATTGCTTCTAGCTTACAGAATAGCTGTTGTCTCTCCTCATGTTTTATCCTCTGTCCTTTTAAATTATTTCTCTTAACCAATAGTCATTAATTTACATTTGTGGTTTCCTTTAAATATATACAAGTCAAAATTTCTGTTTATTTAATTTATATTTAATATCTTTTGGTGTTTGTATATTAGTTTGTTTTAAAATACCTTATTTTATTTTAAACTTCTTTATATTTTTATTTGAAATATAAATATTTTTGTTTTTTATTTTTATTTGCTGTAGTTTTACTCTTGTTTATTAATAGATTTATATATTTAGTACTTTTTTTATTGATAAGAGCTGTAATTCTAAAATTTGCTTTAGAGCATTCTTATATTTTCACTATTCAACATTATTATTGGATTGTAAAATTCAACCCTTTTCGGGTCAATAAGGGGTTCTCAAACTTTTAATGTCACTATTATCCATAAGTATCAATTGTCATATAAATACACATCCCTGCATTAAATCTATAACACTACTGATTAAAAATTAGTTTTTCTATTCTGTACTTAGACATTTTTTAATCACCTCTTTTCTTGTCTATTCATGATAATCAGTGATTGATTCAAATGACTTTTATTTTAAATCAAACTCAATTTTTTAATGCAATATGAGTAATTGTTTAATGATACAGTAAACTGTCAGTTAACTTTTAATTGGTCATTGATTTAATAATTTGTTCATTTTTTTTGTTGATTATGTCTTTTATTTGGTATTGGGTGTGTAGTTAAATGTATTATTTACAAATCTATTACCCAAACACTTTAACTGATTCTCACAATATAAAATACTTTTAAAACAAATTTATATTGAATCATATATTGATTATAATTAATCCGTAGTAAAATATTATAACCATTAACTTTGAAAATTTCTTTTAATTTAATTATGTACAGTTTGTTTTCAATGAGGGTTATAATTGTCCTCACAAATATATTGAAAATTTAAAATATTTAAAATTATAATTTGTGTATTATAATTAATTTTCAAAACATGTTGATATTGTGAGCCTCACTTTAAAAACCTCTGATTTAAGCAAATACATAAATTTTATAAAAAAGTAAATATCAATCTAAAATGTTTAACTGAATGTGCAATTTTAAATAATTATTCAAGGAAATTGGTTTAGGTTTAATATACAGGTTTAGGATTAGGTTTTATATCATTTTCCTTTAGAAGTCAGCGAGTAATGTTTTTATTGGATTATTTTTACAGTTGTAAAATACTTATTATTATATTCTAACATAATTTTAAAAAATAACAATTGCAGTTGTATATTTTGCTATATTGTTATCTCTGCAAGGTTAGTTGAAAATGAAATAAATTTTGAAGTATATTAAATATAAAGTACTGAGCGTGTTTCTAAAGTAAGGGCCGTTTGTTTATATTCCCTCATAGTTCGCGTGCACGCCGCAACGAGCGCTTGCGTCGCGTCCCAGCATGCCTTGGCAACAACTACGTTCAGTTACAGCTGTGTAGCTAACTTGTGCATTGTGTTCTGTGCTTGCAAAATGTTCAAGGTTATCGAATCGCCCGCCCCTTGCGAAGTTCGTTCGGTTGTACGGTTTTTGTCGGCAAGAAACATGTCTGCTGCAGAAATTCACTGACAGATTTCTGAAGTTTACGGTGCTAATGCCATGTGTGAAGGAAAATTGCGTAAGTGGGTTCGAGACTTCAAAGATGGCCGCGACAATGTCCATGACGAAACGATTTGCTGTCTTCAGTTGAAGCAAAAATTCGTGACAACAGACGCTTCACGATCACTACTCTCTCACACGAATTTCCGGAAGTTTTGAGGTCTGTGATTTACAAAATTGTTCATACAAAATTAAACTTTAAGAAACTGTGCTAGCGTTGGGTCCCTAAACTCCTGACGGAGGAGGACAAACAGAAAAGACTCGAGAGTTCCTTGAATTTTCTGACACGTTATGGCGAAAATGGTGACGACATGCTGAGTCGGATCATAACTGGAGACGAAACGTGGGTTTCGCATTTCACTCCCAAATCGAAACAACAAAGCATGGAATGAAGACACACGCAATCTCCCGTAAAGGTCAAAGCCAAACAGACTTTGTCACAGCGCAAGATCATGGCGTCCGTGTTTTGAGATAGGCATGGTGTTTTGCTGGTCGACTTTATGGAACGAGGAACGACAATAAATGCAGAAGCCTTCTGCCAAACTCTGAGGAAGCTGCGTAGAGCGATTCAAAACAAGAGACGTGGTATGCTCACAAAAGGAATTTTGTTTCTGCACGATAATGCAAGGCCTCGCACTGCCACTCAGACCCGAGCTGCATTGGACTCTTTTGGCTGGGAAGTTTTGGACCACCCACCCTACAGCCCTGACCTTGCGCCGAGCGACTTTCATCTCGTCCGTCATCTGAAACATCACTTGGGCGGCAGCTGTTATGACAATGACGACGAATTGAAAACGGCCGTGAATTCTTGGTTATCACAGCAGGCGGCCAGTTTTTATGAAGAAGGTTTCCAAAATTTAGTTGTTCGATATGATAAGTGTTTACAAAAACTTGGAAACTATGTAGAAAAATAGATAAAAGTATGTAGATTCCAAAAATAAAATTAGTTTTTGCAAATTTCTTTTTGTTTTTATTTTATTTTCAAACGGCCCTTACTTTAAGAATACCCCTCGTACATAAAATTCGAAATGAAGAAATGTCAGAGAATAGTAACTGATGTAAGAAATAACAAAATAATTCTAATGTAATTTGGTTATTATAAAAATGTCAAAATATTGCCACTGTTTACTAATGCGAATTATAAAAATCTTGTTTATTTATTTACGGAGGAAAAGTCCCTACCTCTTGCTCGTGTTCTGAATTTTTCTCATCAGATGTTAAAATTGAAGTTTTCAAGTAAATTAAAGCAAATTATGCTCTTAGTTAAGTTTTCTTTATAAAAGAAAGGACCATAAACTTGCATTAAGATATAAAAAGAGGGCTTCCAGGATATCTCAAGTATGTTGCAAGAAATGTTGCAAATTTTAATTTTACACCTTAAATTCTTTAGTATTTTTTTCACTTTATCATTTACTTACAAACAAAAATGGAGCACAGTAGCATAATTATAATCACTAAACAACAATAACTCATGCTCGGAATTCAAACAACCTTGATATACATTTTTCTAGATGATGTTACAAACCTGATGATGCTAACTGTGTTAGAGAAATGTACATCAAGGTTTTTTAAAATATTTATAGCAAGGGCTATTGTTGTTTTAATGATTTTCTTAGAAATTCAAACTAGTTACAGAAAGGTATGTTTACAATGAAAGCCAAATCTTCAACTAATGTAACATTTCTACATAAAACTTCTTATAGCCTTATTACACTTTATAATTCATCAATTGCCTTTTGATTCTTACACTTTTGTAATTTATATTAATAAGATCTTATTAATAAGATCGCCATACCAAGTAGTTATATGGAGATCATGTGAGATGTGCATTTGATTGATTTTGTAGACAACTCTTCGCCCACTGTATCTAAAATATCATTTGGCTTATGGAATACTTCCACTTTAGATAGTATACTAAATAACTACTTAATGGGTTAAAAAAATAACTTAAAAAATTTTACAAGTTGGGGCTAAAACAAACAATGTAAGTTGAAGTATTAAATTTAAAAAACATTAAGTAAAGCCTTTTACTAAGTACCCTAAGTACTGAGTACTTAGATTCTGCTAACTATTATACAATTGTAAAGTAAATTTTGCTGAATCAGAATTCAAGTTTATAAGTGAAGTAAGTTATTAGTGATGCACATTTTTAAGGATTTTGTGATTTTACAACTACGAAAATATTAAATTTTTTATGTCTTGGAAGTTCATCAATTAAGTTTAAAATAATAAAACTACACTGTTTTATAAGTTTTGTAAAATATTAGTTTTGTTATAAATAAAATGTTTTTTTGTAATTTCATATAATTGCTGGTTAATACGCATTTTGTTTGATAACAAAACGTTTTAATTTAAAATTAGATATTGTATGTGCATGTATTATTTTATATATTATTATTCCTTATAATATAAAATAGGGCACCTAAAACACATACTATGATAGTGAATCAAATACAAACCAGAATTTAAAAAAATGTTTTATAGCATATTAAAAGTAGAATGTTAATTTGTTTACATTGTTTTTTAATAGATAAAAACACTTTTTAGTGAGTATATGATTTTTATTCCTGTTATAAAATGAAATTGATTATGACTCAGTTTAGTTGCACAAATATTTTGAAATAATGTAGCGTTTTATTTTGGAATAAAATTACTTACTAGCCAACGCCCACCTTGGCAGGTTAGCCATTAGGAGGCATGCTAAATAGAGGTGGGCGATCTCTCTGTAGTTGTCTTATTCTTCATTAATAAGGTTGGCTGCTAGGGCCGGCCACTGGGGTAGGTGGGCCGCATCCATCCTGGGGTGTTGGCACAGCGACAGGCCGCATCTGCACTTAACCCGATGCGATGAAGATAGGCTGCCAGGTAGTCGTGGCCAGTGGTAGTTCTGAACGCAGCTACTGTTACATCTCTATGCACGTTTTGGGGTATAGCTTAGCCCAATTCGTCCCTATGCTGGCTTGCCTGTTGCTTGTCCTGGTCCAGTTGTTTACCGCTTGTTTGATTGTGGTCTTTGCAGAAGATTAGGACTGAACGCAAGGTGGTTGCTGGAGTGCAGTGCCGTTGGGGCACAATGCTTCTTGCACCTATAGTCTTCGCACCACACGTGTTCCCTGGGTGATTTGCCTCTGTCCTCCGACCAGACATTTTAGAATAAAATTAAAACAGTGTTTTACTACCAATTGCTGATATCTGATAATTGATAAATGAACTGTATTATAATAAATATAGGCCTAAATAAGGAAATGGAATTAACTATTTGTATATTATAAAAATTCATGAATATGATTTAAATGTAGTGCAGAACTACTCAGTATATGTAAAGGTATTTCTAAATGAGCTGATGAAAGCACGGCTCCTGAGTGGTACTTTCCCTTGGAAAAATCACACGGTTTCTTCTGACTTGTCTCTTAACCTTGCAACAAAAACTATACATTAGTGTTTCATTCTAAATCGGGTTTCGCTATTATATATATAACTTAAATATAGAACAGCCAAGAAATTAACTTAGATTTGACAATTCTGGCCTTTAACAAATCCTTCCATTAAATTTGTCTTTTGTAACAACATGAATATAAAGCAATACATGCAGACTATAAGGAGTATGTTCTAAAAGAAACACAAAGTTACCTGTTTAAGGAATATAATTGATTTTGTAATGATCTGTAAGTTTTATTATTGGTGCCTAAAACTTGGCATGAGAAGTAAAAAAGTATTGTTTTGAAAATTTCATTCATATTTCTTATTCTCTTAATCCATGCTGATCTAGTTACATGCACACTGTGGACACTAGCGGGTACAAATTAGTTCCTCGCGTCAATTGAGCTTTATTTTTCTACAAAAATATTCTCACTTATAAAGCATTAAATATAATTTTTTTATACAGGTGCAATTTTTTTATTCGTTATTTTGTGCCTTTTGTATTTATTATTTGTTAATTGATTTTAATGTGTATTTTTAATTAGTAAAAAGAAATTAAAATTCACTTATGGTTTGAAGTTTGCTCTAGATTCTAGGCTGTTCATTTCATATCTACACAAGAATACACTAATTACAACTATGACCGACACCGAGTAAAAGTTATACTGACTTTTTGGAGCATGCAATTATCTTTAGATGTCTGACAAAAGGTCAACGGGCTATAAATATCTTTCTTTATTTATGCTATAAGATTTGAGAGTCGATAAATATTCCTTAGAAAGCACAGACACCTAGTGACGACATTATAATCAAACAATGACTACTTTCATGATTAGCTTGGCTAGTCTTTATATTCGCTACTAATATATTGTCATGATTAGCTGACCTAGACCTTAAACCACAATGGGTTAACATTCTTTTCTTCTGCCTAGTAGAAACATTGTTCTTAACCCATCCACTATGGGCCTCATGCTCTTTGCCTCTGTCCAAGTAATCAGTCATACAACTTTGTTCACTTTATTTAAGTAACGCAATAATTCTAGTTTATATTTGATTTACTCTCTTATATAGTTTACCAATAACATTTACATTATGCACCTACAATTATGAGACAGAGGTAGGCTTGTACTTAGTAGCGTCACTTCACACGCTTTAGCTTCTGCACATTGGCATTTTTAACAGGTGAGCGAGACAATGTCTGCGGCCAATAGTCACAATGGACATCTAGCAAATGGCTTTGAAGATGCAGATGACAAACCTATGTTAATTGTAAAGAAGTCAGGCGATGGGCCAGGCATCACGGCTCTCATCAACCGACAGTTACAAGGTAACGTGTTGTATAGTGTTGTATGTGTTTGTAAATATGTATATACAATAGTATATGCTTTTAGAGACGCTATATATTGGATTACAAAGTTCTTACATTAGGCCAAATCAATTTAGGCTTCATTTAAAACAATGAATCCTACTTTTTATCAAAGTAAATAAAACTTTGAACTTTGTTTTGAAGTTATCTAACTTCCAAAAATACATCTGCCGATAACCAGGTCTGAAACTCAAACAACTACATGGAATTTGATACAAGGTTTTTCTTATCCAATGAAGTAAGTTTTTAATATAAGCACTTTAAGGTATAAAAGGAATACACCAGAAGTAATTAATAAATCTTAATAAAATCTATAGAGGTATTTAGAATAGGAAATATCTTTCGATGGACAGCAAAATTCATTGAAAGAACTACTTTGCAGCTCTGTATATGGATCTGTAATTCTTGAATTTTGTAGTGCATTACGTTTGGTGAAACTTAATTAATCACTTTACATTAATAACAAAGCTATTAATTAAGGTCTATAATTATTCCTTTTACTAATTTAAAAAAATACTCAACTAAGTGAATACGTAATTGTTTACTTGCTGATGCGTTTCAAAACATTCGTTCCTTTTACGAAGCTAACCCTCTACTCTGGTCAGCAAGTAAGCAATTACCATTAAGTATTTTAAAGTTAAGTATTTTTAAAATTAGTTTAGTCAGTGAATTCAAGATGATTACATCAAGCATATTCCTTTTATCCTAGATTAGTGATAACATGATTATGGAGTTTATTGTCCTTAATCATATTTATATTTATAATCATATTTTTCACTCCCTATGTAGAATAATATTTGAAAATTTAAAAAAAACAGAATTAATCTGTTCTCAACATTTAATAAACAGAGTATTTAATATTACTTGACATAGTAGCCTAATATTAGCTAATGAGAAATAAATTTTACTCAGATTTATATAGAAATTTTTTTTAATTTCTTAAAGCTAACATTATTTAAATCTCAACAATTTGTTTTTATTATTTCTTAGAGACCTTGAATATCATAGAAGTCTGTTCATCATATGTGTTTGACGTGAATTCTCCATAACTCATTAGACACTCACTATCGCCCGATCGTTCTACAACTTTGTTTTTGCATTATGTCTATTGAATTTGTATATTTATTTCACTCTTGTTACAATTACAAAACTTGTGTATCTGACCTGACTTTACACTCAGACAAATGTTTCTAAATTTATCACACCCAAAAAAAGTTTAAATGTTTTTAGGGTATAAAAAATATATAAACCACTGAAAAAAATTAGTTTTATTTTTGTCATCCTTACAACAATATTACAAAAATATAGGTGAAAAAACCCCAAAACCACAAAAATTAACTAAAATAAGTTACCTAAGATTAAATCCTTTTGTACATTTCGATGACAAAGTCATCATCTTCAGAGATTCCATTACAAAAGTACAATCTAGAATACAAAGAAATTAATAAACTAGACTGACCAATTGTTAATTTCTTTGTATTCTAGATTGTACTTTTTTAATAGGAACCTCTGAAGATGATGACTTTTTCATCGAAATGTACATAAGGATTTAATCTTAGGTAACTTATTTTAGTTATTTTTTGATTAATTTTTGGGGTTTTTTCACCTATATTTTTGTAATATATTGTACCACTGTGCTCTCGATATTGTATATCTTACAACAATATAATAATTTTAATTAGGATGAAGCTTTAAACAAATTGAAATTTTATTTTTATTCGCTAATTCTGGGTACTAGCTGTAAATAGCCTATTTCAATTGCAGCGTGCTGTTAAATTAATGGTTTCAGATCGGTAAATATAAAAAAGAGTTCTCTCAAAATATGACTACTCATTACATACAGACTAGTTTCGATGACAGTGTCGCCTACATCAATGATTGGCTAGTGAGTAGTTGCCAATCACTGATGAAGGTGACATCATCTTTTAGACCAGTCTGTATGTATTATTATACTATAGTGTGGTGATATTTTGTGTTGAATCTTTTAATATTTACCATTGTGAATTGTTCTCACTCGCTATGCTCTAATTAACTTAATAATGGTTTTAGAGTTATTGTAAGTTGTAGATGGTCTACATAACTTAGTGTATACAATGTTGCAGTTTTTGTTTCATGTAAATTAGGTAGATTGGAAAACACCATTTACATTAACTTGTGATATAATTGTTCCTCACTTTAAATTATTGTCAGATAATAGCATTCCTAGTCTATTTTATTAAGTTCAGTTTTGTTTTTGCTATAAAGGATATCCAGAAAGGAAAGATACAAATGTAATGAAAATTATATAACACTATATCAGGCACGTATCCAAGGGGGGGGGGCGATGGGGCGATCGCCCCCCCAACCCTCAAGAACTTTGGGCTAAAAATCGACAATATATTATTAAATTAAGACTTTCTATTAAATTAGACTTTTACTTAAGTTAATTCGTCTTTTATTGTAAATAAAAAATAAAAATTTAATTTGAAAATGTGACGCGTTCCCTCGACATACCCTCGTAAACGTCTAAACGTTTTAACAACAGGTAGTGCTAGTGAAGCTTAGTCTCGTACATATGATTTTCAATACGTAATTTTGCAAGCGTAATATTCGCAGTTGACTCCGGAATTGTTCGTGTTGGAAGAATAACTACTTATATTAATTAATAAACCATTTTTATAATAATAGCTTATTATGAAATTAATAATATTCTCTAGCCATAAGTGTTATCGAAACTGGAATAATTATTCATTAAAAAGTCTAATTTGTTACGAATCTTCATCACGCTACCGATTTCTAAGCGTAGAAAGAACTTTTTCTGTTCTATATTTTTACATACACGCATGCGCGCACGCACACACACACACACACACACATTATATATATATATATATATATATATATATATATATATATATATATATAATGCATCGATCGCCTCCCCCAAAGCAAGTCACTGGATTCGCACCTGCACTGTATAATTAATTAGCATCGAGCATGTAATATGAGTTAAATATGTCCTTAGATTCCTGGCGTTATAAAATAATCTCATCTTAAAAGATAGAATTTTTTTTTTTAATTGAAAAGAGATCAGCAACTTACTGTTACTTATCACTCTTTAAGATTCATGAATAGTTCTCTAAAGTGTAAAAAACAATTTTAGACAATATTATCAAAAAACTGATTGTGCTTTTGTTGTCAAACATGTAGAATGATAATTCAATCAAAATTTAGTGACTGTCACTAAACTTTCTTACATATTACAAAGGCAGTACTAAGTGGGTCATTTTACTTGTTTAATTGAAAGAACAAATGGCTTATTCTGTATGTGTTTATATTTTCAAGTTTCAACCGCCATTTCAATTTCATGAAAAAACAAGTAATATAAACAAAAAATGTTTAAAATCAACTCCTACCTAGGCCAACAAAGAAAACTTCTATTGTAGTTACTTTTTTTTAATAATTACAATTAATATAAATAAAGTAACATCACCTATGAATTAAAATAGCTGTTCTAACACATAGCCTATAATATATATTATAATATAATATATATATATATGTATATATATATATATATATATATATATATATATATATATATATATGTATATATATATATATATATATATATATATATATATATATATATATATATATTATAATATATAATATATTTCGCCGATCATCTTAACTCCACAAAACATGACTACATAGACATAACATCTAACCTACAAATTCTTCATAAACAACACCGAAATAACCAACGCTACACAACCGAACAATACGAAATATACAGGCACTTCAAACTACACCCTACAAACATACTCAATACACAATTACATTACAACTCACACACACTTTTTGACATCATAACTCCTAATACACACAAAATACACCCACACCACCAAAATATCTCACCCCCACCCTAACCTACGTAAACTTTGAGATCAGTTACGGTCTGAGTTGACAAAGGGACACATCTCCCGAAACGGCCGTCCTCAACAAGCAAAGTAAGTGCTACTATAGGCAAGTTTAAAACATTTAAAAGTGTTTAGTAAATAATAGTGTTATAAATTACGACACACTGAGGTATATGCAATGGAGCTTAGACTAGAAATGCTTAGTTGGACTACTTTAATACTGCTTGTGTTGATTGTTGTTAGAACAAGAATATCGATCGTTAACAGGTCAATATTATTCCAGTTACCTCTGAGAACACATAAGTTATGAAGCCTATGGGTAACAAACATTTACACTGAACATTTCTAATTGAATATAATGTTTATATTTTTAATTCTTTATTTATCTTTATTGTTAAAAATATTGTATTTTCCATTACAAAATTAAGACCTTCTAGGCAAATTTGTATTATTCTCCATTTATTACATTTTTTCTATTTCTCAACAGTCTTCTTAAAAATATGACAAATTAGTGGGTTTCTATTGTTTTTATTTGCTAAATTCTTTACATAGTTATATGTTAAGCTATTAACACGACAACATGACATTTTAGAAACTCTGGTCATATAGAACAACTGACAGCTTGCCATTACTGTTCCTATCACAAACACAAACGATATATAAGTAATTATTGCTTAACTGAGTGAGTACGTTTGAAGTTACATGCTGGCGTGTTTTCAAATAATCATTTCATTGACGAAGCCAACCAGCTACTTTTTGAGTACTCAGAAATGATTATTTCAAAACGCATCAGCAAGTAAGTTCAAAAGTATTGACTCAGTTAAGCAATAATTACTTATAAATTAGCTAGGGAATTCAAGATGATTAGAACAAGCAATAATCCATTGGCAAAACCTTGTACTAAATCCTACATGGTTATGTTTCTAGGTGTGAGAATATTGACCTTCGTTTGCTTTCTAGGTGTAATTCCAATCTTGAATATGTTTGATTAACTTAAGATCACATACATTGTCCCCAAAGCTAAGTTACTGATCCAGGTTTTATATTCTCAATATGTGCAGACAGAATATCTTATAATAATAATTTACATAATAATTGAATAATATTATATATAGTGTTGTCTTATTCATGCATACATCCTCAACTCTTTGATTAGCAACATGTACATGCCCTAAGGTATAGTCTGGGATATATTATTAAAGATTTTGAATTTTTTTCTAATTCTGTTTTTAATTTGTATTTAATTTTTTAAATTATTATATTATTTTTAATATTTATTGTGAAAAAATTTAATATTTAAGAAGGTTTATATTTTTCCAACATCAGTAGCAGTCCGCATTTTCAATTTTGAAGGTCAGATACGGTAATATTTTCACACATGAAGTAGTAATATTTGTTGGTTCTAGTAACAATTTTGTTGACCAAATCTCTATGAAAAAGTCTACTTCTTTAGGTTCTGGTGGCAAAACTACTTTGCTAGGAATGTCTGATTTATTTGTATCAAAATCATGGATTCTGGTAACAAAATTATTGTCCTCGATCCCGCACAAACTATGAAACGATCGGTAAACACGTGAGACAAACCACACTTATAGCACAAACTATAAAACTATCTGTAAACACATAAGACAAACCACACTTATAGCACAAACTATGAACCTATCTGTAAACACATGAGACAAACCATAGACTTGGCACACAAAAGAATGGTGACTATGTACTCTGTGTGGAATTTATTGTCCAGATAATATAAAATATTGCAGTACAATACATAGAAAACCCCATCGTAAACGTATGGTAATGCTAATCTGAGAGATATAATAGAACATACGCATATGGGAATGCTCCGGCTGCCCATAGTGTGATCTCACATACTGGTACGTGAATGCTAATCAAAGGGTTGAAAGTATTTTAGAATAACTTTAGAAATGTAGAAGATTGAAATTACTTTATACCAAGCAGAAAAGTATCTAATAAAATTTGGGGACAAATACATTTTTGTTCTAGAAATATTTATCGTTGTAATAGTTTGCTTTATTATATTTATAGTTTTTAGTTTATAGTTGGTTTCAGTAATCATCTTGATCTCACTCATTACATTTAGAAATAATTGTTGTATTACTAAGCGAAAAAACTTTACAATTGCTCAAGTGAGTAAATGTGTATCTACTCACAAAGTGAGTAGCAGTGAAGTTTTGTAAATGAATCGAAGAGTTTGAAGTATGGCAACACAGTGGGCTCTTCAAGTTTTTTTACTTAGTTATGCAACAATCGTCTTTGAATTTTAGTTTGTAGTTATACTTTAACAGATTTAATTTCTAAAATAAACTTCTATGACTGTGTTGGTGATATTTTAAGATTGATAGATAGTTAATACACAATTCTAAACACACTAATGTGGTAAACATACAGGTATCAGTAATTTGTCTAGGCTATATTTTAAAATAAAATGTGTTTAGGTTAATGTTTCTGGTTTTTCAAGAATCTGATTTATATTCTACAAATTTAGATCATTCTACCACACTTTAAAGATGTTAGTATCTGGTAAGTACTGAATGTGATGCTTGGCTCATTGTAGCATGTTGCTATTATTTGTGCTTTTTTTGTAAATTCCCTGACATACACTCTTCTCTGAAAATATTAAATCGATAGCTTTGTCATAGATAACTTTTTGAGTGAAAGTATCCCTTTTGAAAGAACTATTTGTCTAAGATATTTTCTCCTGTTAGCAGCTTTTGTTATTATTTATTATACAACATAAAACTTCTATAAAAGCATTTTATATGAAGATCACAAACAGAAATTTTAAAACAAACTCTGAATCCATGTTTAGAGAACCCATGTTGTATAATCAGGTGATTTATTTTATTAGTTGTTCATGATTTTTGTTACTTACGTTTGTAGATCTAGTGTTTTTACAATTCTTGATGTATTAATTAGACAGTATTGGAGATCAAGAATCAGTTCGAATCACAAAGAACGATTGGTGGTTTTATTTTATTCACCGTGTTAACCCATTGCTTCCTATTGGTGAAGTTATCTTGTTTCTAAAAAATGTATTTAGTATATGAACATTGGGTTCACATCATTGATTTTCGATGTTATTTCATTGTTTTGTTTGTTGAAAATTTTGTCTGCTTGACCCTTGTTAATGGTTTACAGTCTCTTCGCTTCAGGTAAGCACATGCAACATGTTTCTCATATCTAAGCAATTGTTTTTTTTAGCACAACACAATTTAGTTGCCATGATAACTTGTCAAGACAATTAACTTGTCCCACTAGATAGGATCGGTAATAATATAATCCACAATGGGTTTACTTAAGGGCTTTTTATATGATAAAAGAATGCACTACTTTGATAATTAAGTGAAGCTATTAATATAGTCAAGTTTAATACTGTTTAATTTTTGTGAATTGAAAGACAGTATACCTGAAATGATCTTCACGATTTACAGGTGGCATTAGCTTATAATGGTCTTTACTTTTATACATCGTCTAAATATTTGTAATAAATTTTAAACATTTGTACTTTTATTTATGTTCATATTTTCATACTTCTTGCTTTTACCATTAGTTTAAATGTACTTTTTAAACTACCAAATGTATAAGTATATTTTTTCTTGCTGCAGTAACATTTTTGTATTTCTATGTTATTTCCTTTATTGTAATTTTCTCATTTGTTGATTCCATCTTCATGTGAGCTACTAGTTATCACTAAACACTTTTAAATGTTTTAAACTTGCCTATAGTAGCACTTACTTTGCTTGTTAAGGACGGCCGTTTTGGGAGATGTGTCCCATTGTCAACTCAGACCGTAACTGATCTCAAGGTTTACGTAGGTTAGGGTGGGATATTATGGTGGTGTGGGTGTATTTTGTGTGAGGTACTTGTGTATTTTGTACTTGAGTTACGGTCTGAGTTGTCAAAGGGACACATCTCCCGAAACGGCCAGCCTCAACAAGCAAAGTAAGTGCTACTATAGGCAAGTTTAAAAAATTTAAAAGTGTTTAGTAAATGTATTTATTGAGAATTTTGATCTAATTTTTAAAATTCACTCTTCAAATTAACAATTTTTCATCCATATTCAATTTAAAATGTTCTATATTGTTTGATTGTATGAAGTCTGTTGTGCTTATAGAGTTTAAGTAATATTTTTAGGTTACTGGTGGATTTGTGTAGTTATAATTTGTGAGGTGCTAAGCAAAGTTTGTTGTAGTCTGTGAGTTCTTGGGATTGTTTGTGGAGTTATCTTCATTTTGGGGTTCTACATGTTGAGGTTTTTATTTAATATTTCCTTATTAGTTCACTTGAATCACAACCTACTAATTTTTCTGTTGTAACATTCCTTTGTGATGACTTGTCCTTGACTCACAGCGGTCGTCCTCAACAAGCAAAGTAAGTGCTACTATAGGCAAGTTTAAAAAATTTAAAAGTGTTTAGTAAATGTATTTATTGAGAATTTTGATCTAATTTTTAAAATTCACTCTTCAAATTAACAATTTTTCATCCATATTCAATTTAAAATGTTCTATATTGTTTGATTGTATGAAGTCTGTTGTGCTTATAGAGTTTAAGTAATATTTTTAGGTTACTGGTGGATTTGTGTAGTTATAATTTGTGAGGTGCTAAGCAAAGTTTGTTGTAGTCTGTGAGTTCTTGGGATTGTTTGTGGAGTTATCTTCATTTTGGGGTTCTACATGTTGAGGTTTTTATTTAATATTTCCTTATTAGTTCACTTGAATCACAACCTACTAATTTTTCTGTTGTAACATTCCTTTGTGATGACTTGTCCTTGACTCACAGCGGTCGTCCTCAACAAGCAAAGTAAGTGCTACTATAGGCAAGTTTAAAAAATTTAAAAGTGTTTAGTAAATGTATTTATTGAGAATTTTGATCTAATTTTTAAAATTCACTCTTCAAATTAACAATTTTTCATCCATATTCAATTTAAAATGTTCTATATTGTTTGATTGTATGAAGTCTGTTGTGCTTATAGAGTTTAAGTAATATTTTTAGGTTACTGGTGGATTTGTGTAGTTATAATTTGTGAGGTGCTAAGCAAAGTTTGTTGTAGTCTGTGAGTTCTTGGGATTGTTTGTGGAGTTATCTTCATTTTGGGGTTCTACATGTTGAGGTTTTTATTTAATATTTCCTTATTAGTTCACTTGAATCACAACCTACTAATTTTTCTGTTGTAACATTCCTTTGTGATGACTTGTCCTTGACTCACAGCGGTCGTCCTCAACAAGCAAAGTAAGTGCTACTATAGGCAAGTTTAAAATATTTAAAAGTGTTTTGTAATTTTCTATAATTAATTTTAGTTCATTAACTGAACCAGTATGTGAGTTTTTAATTAAATCAACTTTATTTGGTTTTTCATTTTTTTAAATTACCAGATAATCATTTCGAACCAAGCTAGGCTCTGTTAAAAATAACTGAAAGGGTTAAAATATCAATCTAAATTTCAATGCTACTTTTTTAGTATTATCAGCCATTCACCTCTTTGACAGCATCATCGACACATTTCCAAGTAGTCCCATCTACTTTAAGTACCTTACAATGCTTTATCTTCATATTTAACAATGGGATGCTCCCATATTACTCCAAAGGTTTTAAGTTTCTGAATGGTATAATGGAAAGTGATACCATCCACCTTATTAGGATTCATTAATTTTACAAACAAAATTTTCTTAGCACTGCAAAAACTTTATAACCATAACTTTTTTACTTATTTCTTACCAGAAGTCTGAGCCATTAGCAGACTTATTGTTATCTAGCTTGATCTAGTTTGCGTTCCTACCTTTGTAAAACTGTTACTACTATTCATTTTATAGAACAAATCAAATGACAATTATCAAATTTAAAGCAGATGCCATAGGTTTTTTATGTTCCACTAAACAAAAAAGATATGATTAGATTTTCTGGTGTGAATTGCATGACTGGGCAGTTTTCCAGCTTGAAAAATAAACAGATGTGCTAGATAAATCTCTAACTACATACTGTAAATATTAAAAAAGTGTTTTTCAGTAATTTGTATTTAGCTTCTATTTTCAGTTAGTTTATGTTTATTTTTCTGTTTTTTAATACATTGTAAAATAATTTTCAGATAGAAATACCTAATATATCGCATTCACTAATATCCTACTCAAAAATCTCGGTAACATTAATTTTTCTATACCTGGCAACATGTATTCTATTTATCTGAAGGTAGTGTTTTGAGTAACTTTTTCATTTTGTTACATATTTTTTTATTTTGTTGGATCTTAGGTCTCCTTAGGATCAATTATACACATTAATAACTTAGAGCAACCATGGTGTAATTTTTAATTATAAATAAAACCTTTTAAACCAAGGAGTAGTTAGTCTCATAGTAATTTCCTTGCTTTGCAATCGAAATGTATATTAGGACATGAATTAAAAGTATTTGTGGTTTAAGAGGTTTAATTTATTTATAAGCAATTATATATGTTATATTTTACCAAAAACTGCCTTCTCCCAATGCATGGTGTGAGCAAATGTTGGTGAAATTATTCCATGTTCATTTTTTCAGACAAAATCAGTTCTTGTAGTATTTCTCAAACCCTTAGTGTCAGATATATATTATATATTTTGCTTCTGTCTTGATTGAAAAACGTATGTGTCTGGTGTGGTTTTCTAGAATCGTGAAGACAACAATCAACTGAACTATTCGTTTTCAAAAAAATTCTCATTCTTTAAATATCATAAACTATTTGCAAATTTTTACTGTTTAAATGTTATACTGTCATCAAATGATTCTTTTTAATTTAGGTTTGGCTGCAGTTTTTTCATTAAACTTGTTTCTTAAATGAGTAGTATTTTTTTTTAGTACATAAGTATAACACATTCTTTTTGGAGTATTGTCTTTTCAGATTTTCATGTATTGCCATTTCATATTGCTTAAGAACCAGAGACGTAGAAGTTGTAATTCAAACATGATAAATCTTTTATTCAAATTCATAAAGATTTAGAATAATCCTTTATTCAAAGCTTTTTATTTTTAGTTTTATCTATTTGTTTTTTGTTTGTTTATTTTATTATTGTGTAGTTTTATCTGTAGTATATATGTTGTTGTATTGTAGAAGACTCATTGTGCAATGAGCATGCTCCGTTGTTGCGTAGAGCTTCAAATGAGCGTAGTCTTGAGTTAATACATTTAGCTCTTCATAATCCGCCTGCATGATAATGTCAAGGTAAGAATTCATATTTAAAATAAACTTTTTTTTAACGATAATATAGCCTAAGTAATTCTAACATGTGTAAGGTTCGTTTAAAAAAGGTTCATTTTGAAATTATAAAAATATATTGAAAGTAAATCTATGGCTTTTAAAACCCAAGGTTAGGGTAACCCAAGACCTAGATAATTATTAGAATTCTTTTACGTCATCCACAAACAACGGAAATATTATCTGAAAATTTAGGGAAAATAATGTGCTGCAAAATTTGTCTCCTAAGTAGAAACAGTGTGTTTTGATGTGTCCAATAAATGTAGAAATATCTGAAAATGATCCCACTTCGACTTTAGGTCATAAACGATGATAATAGTTTTATGTCTATGATCTAAAAACAAAACAACGAAGCTGAAAAAAGCACAGCTGGCCAAAAGTTAACAAAAACATAATTTGGCATGTGTTTTAGCTTGTCTGTTAATTAGTCCTGAAAGATGTTCTATGAAATGAGTAACTAACACATATCTCGATAACGTTAAACATTTTTTTAGGTTAATAACAGATCACAGACCAATTCATGTTTTTACAATACTCTACGCTTCGAATTTCTTTCCAAAATTCCTTTTCAAGAGCTCAATTTTATTAGTTTAATATTTAACCACAGATTACAATTTATAAAATTTATAACAATAGACATAAATTCTTTTTCTCTTTCTTGAAAAGGAATTTCGGAAAGAAAGACACCTAGAGTATTGTAAAAACATGAATTGGTCTGTGATCTGTCATTAACCTAAAAAACATTAAATAAATATATGACATATTATTCAAAATGAACTTTATCTGATAAACCACCTATTGTTTAAAACAGTAATTTCATGTGAATTGTGTTAAATTAACAAAACAAATTGGTTTAAGTAAGTTAGATTAAGTGGGTTGTAATTATTTAAGTAAAATTTATTATTTAGTTTATTAACACTAACTTAGAAAAAACTTTACTCTGATAGCTACTTTTATGTTTAATATAAACTTAAGTTGTAGAATTTGATGTAAAAGCTCTTTATAAAAACATGGTTTAAGGGAGAGTAGGAGTGTTTGATTTCAAGACCTCTTTGTAATATTTTGAGAAGATTGGCTGTTTCCGAAATCCAAAAACATCTGAATATTAAGTGAATAATGCATCAAGTGAATAGGTCAAAAAACTCAAACTGAATATTTATTGTTACTAAAAACTTTAAGGGAAAAATGGAATTTAGATTAATCAACTCCAAACTACTGTAACATAATTGTAGCAAGCTATGCATTGGTATTGCTACTATATTGTGTGAGCTGCAATATTCTATTGAAAATAATTTCTCTTAGTCAAGCTTTCTTTGTTTAAATATTACAGCACGATAATCAACTAACATAGACGTGATTTTATTGTGTTAGATTGTTTCGCACACTGTAGTGCTGTTGTTTTCCTTTAGGTATGCCTAGGATTAAGTACTATTACTGTGGTGAGTAAAAGTCTTGAATTTAGATGGTCCCCTTCCAGCATGTTTATTGTTATTTTTTATTGTTAGTTCTACTTCATTGGAGAATGTCCCACTGTTTTTAATTTATAGCATGACACAATAAATTAATGCTTAATAAGTCAGTTGTTAAGGACTTCCAAGTGTTAATTTACCTATATTAATTTGTGTGCGTGTACTATAAATTGACTGTAGATTTAATGTATTTTTTCAGCCTGAAATTCTTACAAAGAAAACATTTATTTAATAGAATTATACATCTTCAAATTGCCCTTCAACTCTGTATCTTGGTAGGGCTTGGTACATTGTTGGTTTTCCAAAGCCGAAATTATTTTTGTATTTCCTTTCCTTTTTAGAATTTACTGTTATTTTTAGTAATGTTATTTTTTGCTATTGTTTGTAACCGTCTGATGAATCTAACTGTGTTATCGAATTGTACATCAATGTTGTTTAAATATTTGTACCAAAGGTTATTGTTGTTTAATGGTTATAATTAAGCTTCTGTGCTCTGTATAGATTTTTATTTTTCAATTTGTCTATTTTTTTAATCCTTTCTGTTCCCCAAACATGTCAACTTAATGAATTTTTTCTTAACTAGAAGGACGAATAATGTGCTAAGACGAAGTTTACTGAATTCTCATCATTCACACAGCTCCATTGGTTAACCAAATAGACCATTTCCTCTCTCTACACAGATTTAAACCCTTTCTTCTCGTGCAAGTCAGATCTTGTGCAGTATTTTTTAAGTTGCTGCTTCTGCTAATTAAATTAATTTAATAAACCTTTAAATAACTCTGTTCCCTTTTCATTTCGTAGCTTAAACTTTTTTTCTAACATAACTTCATACTTTATTCAGTTATTTAATTTACTTTATCCTTCTTCAGTTTTTATTTCAAGGTGTTTTATTCACTTTTTTCTATTGTGTAGCTATAATCGAGCTATTACTGCTTTTCAGCAGTAATTGTTAAATTCAAGAAAGTTCATTTCTTTGTCCTTAGTCTAATTAATTATTCCCAAAAAATTATTTTTATTGAATTTTTTAATGTATAGCATTAATTCTTAAATTTTGTAGTCCATTGAGTTCGGTGAATCATCACTTAATTAATATTTTATGACTATCCGAACTTTAAATTTAGTAAATTTGTTAAAACTTACTGAGACAGAACGTTTTCTCAGACACTATCACTGACTTCTCATCAGTGAGAAGACACTGATGAAGATCGGCTCATAGAGATCGAAAACGTTCTGTCTCTGTAAGTTTTAACAAATTTACAAAATTTAAAGTTCGGATAATCATAAAGTTTAGCAAAAGCTATTATACCTTTTCATTTTACTTCATGTGCTTACTTTCTGCCTCAGTCGACAGGTTGGATGAAGATGATAGATATCCAACAAGTAAGTTTGTCTAGTGTGGGAAAATAATTCAAAATCAAAATAAAACAATGTAACTTTCTGTATAAAAATTACTTTTTTAAAACTAATTTCTTGTTATTTTGAAGCACTTCAGGTATCGAGCGGTTTTCCAAGTTGTCAAGGCATTGACTGCTAGTGTGTTATCAGGTCTAAAAACATATGAAATTAACTTCTTATGAGGTCTGGAGAAGTATTCAGACCATATTCAGGATATTGATTACAGCATTTTAGTTTTCTTAGAAACTCCATTGTTACCTATGTGGTTGAGCTTCTTTCTTGTAAGAAGTAAAATCTTTAATGACAGCCCTTGTTTGCTCTGGAAAGCTTGACAAAGTCTTGACAGAACATTTCAGTACATTTATTGTTTCACAACAATAAAAATAATCAATAACAATACTCCACAGCATCTCATATCAATGGTACTATTACTTTTCATATTGTTTTAGCCACTTCGGAGTTTTGGGGAGTTTTCTCATTTTTTCATTTCTTTATCACTACAATATCTGATTGATTTCGAGAGTATGGGGATATATTTTATAACTAGTGAATGTTGAACAAAATTATCAGCTTTGTCTCTAAACAGTGGTAAAAAAAATTTAGTACCTGCCTTGTTTCTTACAATCTTAATTCAATAAGTGAAGCTCCCATCTTATACACACTTTAGACAGCAGAAACACTTTTGTACATTTGAACAACTTCAGTATTTAATGTCAGTTTATTTATGATTTCATCAAATGCCATTTGTTTCCACTGTCAATAATTGCAGGCATGGCATCAGCCATTTCATACAAAATTTCTGACCCTTTTAAAAACATTGTTTCAACAGGCATAACACTTTACACAATTGATAATTGATTTCAACTACAGTTCATTTTTTTCATATTTTGTTTCATTGTCAAGTTTCTTAATAAACTTTCACAATAAATTTATTGCTCTGATAAATAGAGGATCTCCAAAACAAATTAGTAAATAATAATTTGACAATGTTGAGTAAGGCAGAAATCTCAACACTGATATTATAATGCCAATTTAGGAAAACGTTATATTGAAAAAAAAATTAGTTTATTTGTCAAGTTCTTAACAGAAGAGTTTGTTTAGTTTAATGAAAACTTTTTGCCATCCTGCTGGCATATTAACTAATCCCAGAAGGTGAAGTATAGTAAGGCAAATACTGCCTTTTGATTGGTCGTGTAGCTCTTCCCACTCCACCAACAACAAACTGTCAACATTGCAAATCGTAGCACCGTGTTCAATGTTTATTATGGATTGCCTACCACCAAATTACCATTATAAAATAATGGAGGGAGGAATTCTTCGAATATATGGCTTAAATACAAAGGCATTAGCTCTCATTACATTCGGTGAATCTTTATTAATCACTTAAACTAGTCTTAAACTACTGTTTAAGTGATTAATACAATAATATAGTAAAAATATGATAAAAATATAGTCTTAGTGACGTTGGTTTCTTCAATTTTTTTTTTCAATTGTTTTAATACATAGAATACGAATATCAACCTTTTTTCTGCGAAAAATACGGAAAGTTACTTTTTTCACATTTTAAATGTTAGTCTGTAATGGCATGTAGGCCTATAGCTTGAAACGGGAGCGTAGTAGCTAAAGCACACAGCACTACGTCAGATTTTGTCAAGACTTGGTTTTATACATTACTATATACCTATATTAAAATATACCTACGAAGTATCCAGTCAGGATAGATTTGGTTATAATTTTATTCAACATTACTATGTAGGTAAATAGATTTCAGTTGTTGGTGGAGTGGGAGAAGCTACACGACCAATCAAAAGGCAGTATTTGCCTTATATTGCAATCTTCACCTTCTGGGATTAGTTAATATGCATCCTGCTGTGTTATTTCTTGTCACTGATCTGTATAACTTTCTTTACTCCTAGAACTTTGAAGAAATAATTCAATCTGTGCTTTGGCAAAACCCTCCTTCTCTAGCAACACCAACTACTTCACTATGTATCTATGGTCAAGGACTGTATTCCACTTGAGATGAAATGCTTTATTTATGTGTGTTATCATATATTAAACTTTTATAATGTAGCACTTTTGAAGTTAAATGAAGTGTTTTGTTTAACCTAAAATTTCAAACATGTTCTTTTACTTTGAAACTGAAAAAAAATACATATATGACCTTCATGATATGACTAAAGAATTTGGTAGAAACTATTTTAATGTTAAATTTTCAAAGTCATATGTTGCTAGCAGTAATATCAGCTTGTTGATATAAAAAAGTTGAATACGTTTTTAACAGATGCCATTTCTTAAAATTTTTTATTGTTGTTAGATTTAATTGCTGAAAATATAAGCTGGTGGTAATAATTGTTTCAAAACCTTATATTTTTAAGGTTACCAAAATATTTTTGAAAATGTATAGTTTTCAACTACTTTTTGTAAGGAAAAAGTTACTAAAAATTAATAACTTTAATAAAATAAGATATTTTTTAAAAGTTCATAGAGTACTATTACTCTGTTTATACTTACTTTCTATTCTTATGGTGTCCGACAACACTACTACACACCTTTTGACCAATTTGTATTTGTCAAACTCTATCTTGTTCATTGGTTAAATATCTGTAAACTGTATCTGTCTACAAATGCAGATTTAACCTTTCTCTGACATTTCACCTTCTTTTTTTCAGTCATGTCTCACCTCTTGAAACCTTCGATGGATTTCATCCTCTGGAATGTTTTATTTGAAAATGAAATATATTTTGTTAGCCTTTATCAAGCCCATTTGTGTTTTTCAGATAGTTTAATGTAATATTGAATCTTTATTTTTTGTATAAAAGGTTTGAATGAGATGCATGCTCTGTGTTTACTCAGTCAGCATTAAGTCTCTTAGCATGATACAGTTTCGAGAAGATCATATAAAGTATGCAATTTATATGTCTTTATTTGTTTAAAATTGTTTGTTAGGGGCTATATTAAAAGGTCTATCTTTAAACCAGTTCAAAAAACAAATTAATTAAAATTATCTCCTTGTTCAATTATTGCCTTTAAGTTTTACATTATGTTCTAGTTGCATTACTGAATGATGAACTTTTAAATTCTGTTATTTTATGTTAAATTTTGTCATGTAAAATTGCTATTGTAAGAACTCTCTCTCGTCTAATTTTATCCCTTTTGTTTCCTCTGGTGAACTTCCCTGTCATTTCAATTTGTGTTCCTTCACAACACGCCAAACTTTCTAATATTTTTTCTGATTTGAATTTTCTTGGTATCCATAATTCTTCCCAAGTCATACCTCAGCCAACAGTTTTAGTATTTCTCTTTGTTGCCCTTTATATATATATATATATATATATATATATATATATATATATATATATATATATATATATATATATATATATATATTATACAATAAAACTCTTCTTAACCGAACCTCGCTTAACCAAAAACCTGGGATAACTGATATGCTAGGGCAGGTATGGAATATTTCTGTAAATATGCCAGATGACCCAGCCGGCCAAATCGGCCTGTCCCATGATTCATACACCAAAGCTGTAAACATCCTAGATTGTTTAAAAAAAAGAGAAAAACAGTGTTATTGCTAGCAAGCCCTTCAGGCACATGTAGGCTACTTTAATGTCCATTGAAAAAGAGGCAAAACCAAGAACTGTTAAAAATATTGCCCTAAATTCCCTACCAGTCTATTACATAGCTCAAAAAAGCGCATGGTGTCAACAAAGCTGTTTTCAAAATGGTTTCATAAACAGTTTGTTCCGAAAGTTAGGTGCTTTTTTAATAAATGAGGCTTGCCAATGAAAGCTATTATATTTCTCTATGAAATCCATTTGCCTATGACTTATTTTATAAAATACAACTGCTGTATCATTTCAGCAAAAAAGTTTGTGTTTTACTTGAAGAACTATATCTTAAAACTATATATATTGTTTGTACTTACCATTGCCTAACAGTAATTTCGGCTTATCCGAAATGGCTCTGCCCCCATTACTTTGGATAAGAGGGGTTTTACGGTATATATATATATATATATATATATATATATATATATATATATATTTGTTGATTCCATCTTCACGTGAGCTACTAGTTTTCACTAAAACATTTAAAAAATTTTTTTTAAATTAAAAACACAAGTGTTATATATATATATATATATATATATATATATATATATATATATATATATATATATATATAGAGAGAGAGAGAGAGAGAGAGAGAGAGAGAGAGGTGTGTGTGTATATATATATATATATATATATATATATATATATATATATATATATGTATATATATATGTATAATATATATGTATATAATTAATATTAATTGAAATGTTTCTAATATAAATATTTTATCAACAAGAATATTAACTTGCTTAAAGACCGAGTAAGCTAATATTCTTGTTAAAGAAATGTTTATATTACAACAATTCTATATAAAAATGTTTTTCTGTTATAAATAATCAATAGATAACTACATTATATATTCAAGGATATATTCAATAGGACATACTGTTCAAAGCCCTATGCCAATCACAGTGTCGGTATTCAAGAACAAAGTTATCTTTAAATAGGTTTGTTGTTGAAGATGTTGATACTGTGATGAGGCTTTGAAGAATTGGTTTGTCCTAGTAAGTATATCATTGTATGTGTAATCTCCTTGTTTATTGATATTGGTATAAATTATTGTAATATGTTCATTATTTTATTTATGACTAAATTAAGTATAAACTTTGTAAAAGGTATATTAAATTATCTATTTTTAAATGTAAATTTGCTTTGTATTTTCTAGCCAATGACCCAAATGCGTGGCGACTGGGTCGCATTGAAGAGGCAGACCATGAGACGCCAGTCTGACTTGATCCAGTTTGGTCCAAAAGCGACTCCAGTGTAAGAACGATTCCGTTCAGCCTTTGAAGTCATACATTACTGACAAATAATCGATATTGTAGAAACTGTATCTTTCTTAGTATATTTTTGTTTAGAGTTAAAGGTGCAATAAGTGCATTTGTTCGTTCATAGAATAAAATCAAGTTTGTTCAAGAATAATAAATGTGATAAATCTATGTTTACAATTGTAAGTGTTAATGTATGAAAATATAAATTGCAAATGTTAAGAATTGGAGAAAAGTAGTCTAAATAGTTTGGTAACCAATCAGGTTAGCTAGTTGAAAGCACAAATACTCTACCATTCCGAGAATCCATGACATTTTTTTAATGTAATTTTATTTTTGTTAAATTTACTGTATTAAAAATATTCTGCAAGGAAAGAAATTGTTTTAATCAAATTTCAAGGGAGGTATGTATAATTAGCAACAATATTGTCTTTTATGGTTTCTGCATTACAAGGCCCCATTATCAGTAGCATAATGTTTGTAAATCAGTTAGACTACTTACTAGGATTGGTGAATTGTGCTGATTTGCAGACACTATGAAATTGTTAGTACTACCAATTTTGAAATTAAATATAGTTATTTCTTTGTATTTATTTTTACTGTGTATTTTAGTTATATGATGGTTTCAACTTGTACTTTCACTCTAAGGTTATCCCTTTGTTAAATATGTCCCATTTAAACTTTCCATAACAGACATTACAAATACCATATGTATTTTTGTTTCTCTTTTCTTCAACTTAATTCAGTATTGAATATTTAAATGTTAAACTCTTGAATTTTGTAGTCCATTACGTTCGGTGATACTTAATTCATCACTTTTACAATAGTTTATGACTATCCGAACTTTAATTTATTTTGTAAATGTGTAAATACTTACAAATTTGTAAAAATGTTTTTACAAATTTACAAAATAAATCAAGGTTTTGATAGTAATAAACTAATGTAAAAGTGATTAATTTGAATGTTCCTAAATTATTTGTCAGCTTATCTAAAGAATAGCAGATTAAAACAAAATCTCAAATGATACAACCACAGCTTGACCCATAGGTCAGTTTATTAATTTCCCTTATTTATAACTTTGCTACAACCTTAAAAGATGGATTACAATTTTAATCTTCTTTAGACATAATATTGCAGTGTTGCAACTGCATATTTAACTTCATCGAGTCAAATTTCTTATGGAGTTATTTAACTCTATATAATCCAGACAACTCTCAACTTGAATTAATTAAAGATGGGAAAGGCCAAAGGCTTCAGTCTTGACTCGCATTACCACGGGGTTTTCCTAAAGTGATATATTCTCTACTAGAGTCATGAAATGGGGTAAATAAGACAAAACATTATGATGGAGTTATTTTTATATCTTCTGTCCTCACTGTAGTAACTCATCTTCCATTAATCATTTTCTACAGAAGATAATCAATACTTCCTTAAATACACAATAAGTGTTTGAAACATACAACGGAAAGTTTTATATTCTTCATAAACCTCGACCTACTTACTTTACTTTATACACAAGTAATATATACCGTATGCGCCAAAGTAAACTGTACTGAAACTGTTATAAGGTTTTATTTTATTTCATTTACATAGTTTTGCAAACACATACATGTAAAAAGAAGCTAAATAGGTTAGAATCTGGTATAAACATGTTCTACATGACCTCATTTAATTTGAGACAACACTCGTACCATTCTTGAAGGTTTTGCATCATTTTGCTAAAGAGGGGTTGTTTCATGCGCGTTATACATATGGTTATTTTTTCATGTAGTTGGACGATGTTGGTTGGTGAGTCATTGCGGAAATGTTTCTCCTTTATCATTTCCCAGGCTTAGGCATCAGGTGGTGTAAGATCATGGTAGTGACCTGGGTAAGGAGTTTGTTATGAGATGGGGTTATTGCCAAAAGTTTCTTAAAGGAAAGCAATGTTGTCTAAGGCTGTTTGGCTGGTTACGCCATCTAGTTGGAAACATTGTGAATGAAAAGGCAGGTTTTGGGCACAACAAAATGTCCTGAGGTCTCCTATAAAATGGCCGAGAATGACCCTATAATGCTTACTCTACTACAGCTGATTCAGTTTCAGTACTGTTTATTTTGGTTCATACGGTATAAGAAGTATTAATAAAACTCAACCTAAATTATAAATTGTAGGTTGTATTAAAGACAATAGGAAATATAAACATATATATTTTAATTTTGCTGTGGATGATCTTCTGTTAGATTAAACGAACTATTGTTAAAATTTTACTAATGAAGCAGTATTTACTATAAGTTAGTCTATGATATTGAGTAAAATCTTTCTAAAAGCACCTTATTGTTTTATAAAATTTAAATTGCACTAGAATATAACACACTTTTCCTAATTAGATATGAACAACTCCTGTTCAGAACTACATATAACAATAATGTAATCACGTTTTATAATAAACCTTTATCTTCACAACAAAGTGACATTTCATCATTATTAATTTTCACTATCCTGACTATTATACTAATTGAAACATCATTTTCAATAATAAGATGTTGAAATGTTTTACAATTATTGTTAGTCTAGACTCGACCACCTACTTAATGTGTCTTACACTCCTTTAGTCCTTTTTTCTATATCTAGTGCCTTCCCTATTGGACAGTTTGAGATTAGGAAACATTATATACATTCTTATAAACGTAATTACACCTTTCATATAATTTTTTTAATTTAATTAAGGTTTTAGTGATCTTAGCAAAATCAAATTAGACAATAAAATAATACTATGATATACCTGTAACTTGATAACTTATTTTATTTATAACAATATTGTTTAAGTTTATAAATGAGTCATTTTTAATTATGTTTTAAGTATGTACTAATATAACTAATTAATTATGGTTTTTAAGTAACTACCTTGATATTTTTATATGTTTTTAACATTTTGTATAACTGATGTAGGCTCTAGAATCTAATTTAATGTATGTTCATGTTGCAGAAATAACATATAAAAAAATGTATCGATTTATTTGTTCAATTGTGTCTTGAATTACAAGAAGGACAATTTTTAAAATAGACATATATATATATATATATATATATATATATATATATATATATATATATATATATAATAAATATAAGTATGATATTTTTTAAATAGTTGTCCATTATTTTTCCATTGCACTGACTTTATGAAGTTGACAATGGTCAAGTGACCGAAAGGTGCCTCATCACACAAGGTAAAATTATTGCACTTTTGCACTTATATGAAGTTGATATATTACTATTGTAAATACTTTTATATCCTCCACTAAGTGCAATAATTTTACCTTGTGGTGCACTTAGTGGTGGATAAAAGTATTTACAATAGTAATATATCAACTTCATAAAGTCATTGGAACGGAAAAATAATGGACAACGTAAAATATCTATCTATATATATATATATATATATATATATATATATATATATATATATATATATATATATATATATATTTATTATTTTATTTCATTCTCTCATATTTCTTTTTGTGTTTTCTCTTCGATTGATAAAGACCACTGTGTGGTTGAAATATATCATTGTTTAAGTGCTTTTATGTGTTTCTATTTCAAGACTACAGAGTGGACTCTTACCAAGGTAAGTCTGTCAGTCTCCTAGTCCAAAAAACCTAAATAATCTTTACTAACCAAAACTAACCTAAAAATATATATATATATATATAAGCTGATACGTATTCCTTCACAGATGGAAAAATATGATGAATAGTTATTATCTGGAGTACATCCGTTCATTCTGCAGTTCATAAATTCGCAGATCCGACGTTTTGCTAGAATCTCATCCAGCAAGGACGAGGTGAACCAAACAACAGTAGACTCGCTCTTCTACTGTTGTTGGGTTCATCTCGTCAATGCTGGATCTGCAAATTTATGAACTGCAGAATGAACGGATGTACTCCAGATAATAACTATTCATCATATATATATATATATATATATATATATATATATATATATATATATATATATATATATAAGAATTTTACAAAGTTTTACATACACTCTTCAAACTATCATTGTTTTTTACAAAAGTTAAATTCAACATTTTTTCTAATGTTGTAAATTGTATCACTGCCGACTACTGGAGTGGGAGTTAATTCCTGAGATTAGCTGGATAACTGAAGGGGCTGGAGTAGTGAAAGGTTGAATTAAAGATCGGCTACTTTATTCATAATTTGTATATGCAGTCTTATAAATACAGAAATACTCCGTACTGATTATTATATCTAATATTCTTATACTTTAAAATTGTTTGTGGTGGGATAGCATTGAACCTTACTAAAACATGGGGCCTCATACTGTTTTCTTTTAGCAGGGTCTTCAACTTTATTGTCTGCCAAATTTTGACTTTGTAGTATAAAAAATAAATAAAATAATTAATACAAAGTGACTTCATGAAAGGAAATATTTTATAGTATTCCCAAGTGAAATTGTAATTGTTAAAGTTGTAACGTAACCAGAAATAATGGAAAAGTTTTTCATTCGATTCAAATTATTTTCCTATGTGAAATGTTACTGATTTTTTCATTTACTAAGTTGAGATCTTCATCTGAAACTTCCTGAAAAATACTTCACAGACCCTGAGTCCTGAAGATCACAAAATTATTTTCATATAATTTATTTAAGTTTATTTTTTACTTCAAGCTTGTAAAGCCATAACAAACAAATAAATAATAATAATGAACGAAAAAGATAACTTGTAGTTTTTGTATTGTACATCTTGAGGTTTTTTAAAATTATTTTTATTGATATCACGATGAAAAATACCAATACTTACTGATATATTTCAGCAGATGTGTTTAGTATTAACTAGAACTTTATTAAACAATGCATTGATCTAGTGTGAAACTCGCCTGCTAAAAAATATCTAAGTTGTGGTTTTTTGCCAAGGGATATCAATAAAAAGATAATGTTTGCTTTGTAAAAGTTCTTTTATGATATGGCATACAGATGTAATAGATTATTCGTGTCAATAACATTTCAATAGATGCCACTGAATAAATGAAACCAAGAAAACAATTATACTCAACGTAACAGTGGGAAAAATCTGATTTTGTAAACTTACTTGATCCCTATTTGTTTGATGTTTCTGTAAAATTTGAGGTTAAATGTTCCAAGTTTAAAAAAAAAGTTTCAAAATCAAATTATTTTTCATAAAGAAATCTATAACATTTTGATTGTGGTTCGAGATAGATGTCATAAACATGTCTTCCATCACTTTCAAGACATACAATGGGATTGATATGGTTGGTTGGTGTTGTAGCTGTACAGAATCGAATTTTATGGTGTGCTTTAATTATCTTTGCAAAGTCTATGGCATTACCAGAGTATAAATCTTCCTATGTAGGGTAGTTGAAGTGGTGAAGGCCTACAGCAACTGCAAGGGAGTTCAAGACTGATATATAGTGTAAGATTTACATCGATGCAGTTGCCACAGTTTTTATATTTGTTGGTCCCATCTGCTAGGATTTTTATGTATTTTGGTTCTTAGTCTAATGAGATTGGATTTCCTGTCAATCTTGTGATGAGTTACTTGATTATTAGCTACTAGGGGAGGGGGCAATTAGTTTTGATTTTGCAAAAGCATTTGCATCTGCCAACGATATTAGGATTGTATTTAATTAGGATTCTGATGTTTTTCTAGGGAAATGTCTCTATTGGTTTATCCTTTGGGTAGTAGGAGCGAGATGAAATACCTCCCACAGACCAACAGTTAGATAATCCTTCTAGAAGGCTCTGGGAACCCACCTCCTCATATGATGATGGGATTTATATGATGTGCTAAATTAGATAGAAGGTTATATAGGTTTATTTCATTAAAGTAAATCTACTTTCCAAGATGAAAAATACTGCTCTATTAATAGCTATTTTTTAACATAAACAAGTTACAATAAAATGCTTTAAAAAAAAGGAATCCCTAAATCTCATTTGGGAACTAACTAATTATTGATCAAATCTTCATTGTTTCAAAAACTCTGATTATAATTCAAATGTTTGCCATTATGCTGAATTTATTTCAATTGCCATGCTTGAACATATGATGAACCTAGGTAAATACTCTAATTGGTGTAGTTTGTTTTTTTTTGGATTAAAAGAGACTGTTTATAATCATTAAATGATATGTTGTTAACTTCTATAAATAAAATTAGTTTATCAATAAGCTCTCTTTGTTCTATAGTGAACAGTTTATTTTAAAAAATACAATGCAATGTTGTCTAGAAATTTGCTGTTATGTTTTATATATGATGTTATTGTTAGTGTAATTCCTAATATACTCATCTTCATTTGTTAGAAATATTTGTATATATTCAAGTACATTTGTCTGTCTTTCCTAATATTACAATATTTTCCTTTGTTCTCTCATTTTGGAATGACTCCATTTTGGAGTAAAATGTAGTTATTCCGAAATGTGTCAACAAAGGAAAGAGTACTATTCAAGTTTTGAAAGTGGAGTCATTCCGAGACCCATCAATAAAGGGAAATATTGTAATTTTAGCAATGTCAGAAAAATTACTATACATATTATTAGTTTTTTAAATTTTATTAATAATTTGTTTTATTTATAGTTCTAAACTAAAGTATGTTGGTTTATTTTGCCCCATGTGTAACTAATATAAAAACATACTTTAAATTGAAAATTTTAGGTGAATTTGTGAAGAATGTTTAAAATTTAAATTGTTTTATGGGTTGCAAAAACAGTCTGCAATGTTGTACATATGCAGTAAACATAAACAAGTTTTTTTTTATATATTATCCATCAATTCAGCATTTGTAATATTATTTCTGCTCTTGCTCCTGCTAGTTATTTAGTAAATAAATTAATTTTCACCAACAGAAACAAAATCATTCTTTGGCTGTTGGCTACCTGTTGGCTAGAAAGATTTCCCCTTTTTACATAAAGGATTAGACCATTTTATTGTTTGTTTACAGCATAATTAAACAAATTATAAATGAGAAACGTTATGTGACATCTACTGATCTTAGTCACCATTATACATTGTATAGAAAATGCTATTTTCTACAAGTTTAATGTCTTTGTTTTTTCATTTTATTGTAAATTAGGTTTTCAATTATATTTTATCAAAACAGTGTCTAACAAAATGAAATTATAAACTTTCCCTTCTTTATCATCTAATATTGTTATTTTTGGAGCGGTATATTAATTGACCTCTCCTAAATTTATCTCAGAATTATTCCGCAATTTCTTTTTACCACTTTCACCATAACCTCAAAATAGAATCTTCTGCTTGTAAAAACTGTCAATATACCATACTGTAAAAAGTATCAACTGTAGCTTCTATGATTACTCTCTATACTCAAACAGCACTGAATAAAATCTCAGAATTGACCGAATTGTAATTTATAAATATTCTTTATATTTAATAACAATTTAAGTCAACAAAATTAACAGTTTTTAATTAATAAATAATTTAGTTTGTATTTTTTATAAATAGTACTTAACATTGATATGAATTTGTTTTTGACACCTAATTACAGTAAACTCCCTATTATCCGTGGAATAGGGTGGCCTGGCAACGCCGGATAACGAATTCCCCGGATAATCTGCTATGAACAAAGAATACGCAAAACGATCGATAATCGATTATTATACCATAAGTTACACAAATAATGACCCCGGTCAATGCAATTCACAAATAATCTTCAGAGGACAAAATAAATACAGAAAATAATTTAAAATGTTGATGTATTTGACGGATTATAACATGTACATTTATATGTCTAACTATTTACAATACGTACATAAGTATATGTCAAAATTAAGTATGTATGTACATATGTAATTTCCTTTACACATAATACTTTCACTTTTTAACAAAAAAATCTGTCACTTTCGTCTGTTTTTTTGGGAGCATTGATTTAGCTTTAATGTGCGATCTAAGTTTCTTGAAAACCATTTTGTCGCACAGTGTCTACTTGTGTCACAAAGCCATAAAGATCGATAGTGTAGATGACAGACATGGATAATGCATGTGTCACGTCCTAGACTATTTATAGCCGAGATTAGCTGACATTTGTTTACAATCTTATGATACACATTAGGTTTTCGGGCGTCCAAGCATTTTGTCATTGTCTCTTATATACAGTAGTCTGCTCGCCCCATTTATTTCATTGGCCCGCTTTGGGATGCTTCCATTTCAATGTAAAAATTAGTACGTACATATCTATTCCCTTCATCTTAACTTCTATTAAGCCTTATATGTATTTACGTCATAATTCACCGTTTGGAAATTTAAACACATGAATCTGATTGGGATAAAATTTGGATATTTGTAAAACAATGGCAGACCCCGGATAATCCGCAAACCGGTTAATCCGCCCACAGATAATCGGGAGTTTACTGTACTTCTTTTGCTACTTGACAATTCTATTCAAATCTACATATCTCCCTTCTTCCCAGACACTATTAAATATAAATAAATTATGTTTAAAATATTACCATTGATTTTTCAGTTACCAGAGAATCGAGGATTCACTTGAAATAAATTACCATACACAGTACTTATTCAATTTTGTATATTAAATTATTCTATTACATAAACTGTTATGACACTTTTACACATAACATAGGCTATACTGTATCTTTGTCACTTCTCGTTTTCTTGTATGTGCAATAAATGTCTACTTAACATTTATGTAAAAATAATATTGGATGTTAACACAGTGTGATATGTCGTCTGTTTAAGCCTTTGTATAAATTGTCTGGCTTCAAAATTCTAAGAAATGGCTGTAATTATTTGTAATCATTTCAAATAATTTTTATAAAATTTATGGTCAGAAAATGAACTTTAAATAATGTAACTTGTAATATAGTTGGTATATTTAATTTCTTGTAATTTGGAAATTGATATAGTTTTATAATTATTTCATTGAAGAATAAGATTTTAAAACTAAAATAAATATTTACTAAAATTTGTATCTGTTTAAATTTAAATATTTCATATAATTTCATAATTAATATGATTTGACTGTGTTAACACTTTGAGAGCTGTCATGTTTCATATAATTCTTATGATTTAATGAGTCCATTGTTATATTTTTTCATTCATTAAATATAATTAGCCTACTATAATATAAAAGACAATTTTAATGTCTTTTTAGAAGTTTTGTGCCAGTTTGTTTCTTGCAAGATATTTAGCTTACATAGGAATTCACTATTGCAACCCAAGTCCCACCTACAATTTCAGCAAAAATATGCAAAATTGATATTTTTTTATCTACTCTACTTTGTTATCTAAGGTGTAAACAAAACAATCTATTTCTCCTACTCCCTCTTATCCGCCATTATACAAGGTCTTTTATGTTTTTGTAGATATCTGTATATTTTTACTTATAGTTAAGGAACATCTGCATAAGGGGAAATATTTGGCACAATAATTCAAAAAATATTCTGAAATGTACTGGGTTTTAAAGATTTTTTATGCAGTGTCACCAAGATCCAATCTTTTCTACTGTAAATATTCTTTTAGTCCCTGAAAAAAGTGAAATAATAATAACATCCTCTATCAATTGTGGTTGTTTTATTGCGTTTATTTTTAAAGTAAATCTACTCGTCTTCCTGCAAGTAGAGAAATTTTTATTTATAATTATGTATAGGCTAAGGCTCCTGCACTTAACATTATCCAATATTGTTATTGAGATTTTCATTCATAAATATTTTATTCAGTCAAAAAAATAAAAATTTTCCATTCAAATCATCACTATTAGAAAGTTAAATTCTTGTGTGACAAATGTACATATTGTTGTACTTTCACCTTTTTAAAATTACTGAGTTTTTCTATATTTAATAATAGTAATTGAGGTATCAAAAACAAAATATCAAGGTGGTTGAGTGGGTAGTGCAAAAGTTCTGGGTTCAGTTGTCGGTATCACCAAAACATTTCTCTGTATGTTTTCAGCCCCTGATCATCAGCCTGTAAAAATCTGTACCTAGGGTAATATTGGGGGTTAAAGTGTAGTGCTGGCCTCATCACCTTCTTTGAATACAATTTAATATAAGAAGGCAGCTCTAGCTTGTGTCTAAGAAAATTTCAATAACATTAACTTATAATAAATTTCTAAAAACCCTGAGATATTTTTCAATTTCTTCCATTGGTACTCCCTCTTTGTATAATATATACCTTGTTCAAATTTTCAGTTGGTAATAAAGTATTTTTTATTCATCCACTCAAGTTAAGATACATTTTTTTAAACTTGTAGTAACACTTGATGTTAGTACAGGTTTTTCAAATATTAATTTATTATTTAAATTTAACAAATTAATTTTAGTTTATATGGGACAAAAACTTTTCACAAAAGGAGCAAGGTATGCATTATAGGTATATCTCCCATTTGACTCAAAATAAGTGAAAACATAATTTCATAAACACAGCTGATTTTATGTTATAAGTTAAACGGCAGAACAGCTGTTTTAACACAAGGGTTAGGTTACTTTAGTTATATTGATTGTAATTATTTAATAAAATGAAACTAAAATAAAATTCTTCTTTGTTGACCAAAATAGGAAATTACTTTAAAACATTTTTGTTTATATTACTAGTTATAATACTGATACAACAGCTAGCTAACTAAAAGTCAAAACAGTGTGCATTAGTTCTGATTAATTTTTTTATAGCTGAATGACTGATAGAATATGAACAACCAAGGGTTACAAAACATTGAGCAGTACTGAAATCTGTTGTTTTGCTGAAAATTGAGATTAAATTTGTATTTAAGATTAATTACATCAATCTAAGCTATATTTAGGTTTCCCGTGGGTTTTTGGGATAACCTAAATTAAACTCAGAGATAGTGTTCAGTTTGTTAAGAACCAACAAAAAGCATAGTCTACCCATTTCTGAAGCTAGTGTATCCCCAAAGTGTTAATACATTCATTCATAACAAAGATGTTTACCTGAATTGTAAAAAGACAACTACTGACTTATTCTAACTATACACTCAGTAGTCACTTTATATGATATTAGTATTAGATGTTTTTAATTCAAAATTCTTTGCTAAATGAACAGCTGATTGCTGTTGTGATTGTATTTTTATAAATGCTTATTGTTATTTATTAGCATACACACTTACTTTATAATTATTAGATAACTATGTTATAAACAAACCATTGGGCAGTGTGAGTTTTTCTCCTGTTTTGTAATGCGGTGAGTTAGAAGTTGGGTATTACCTAATTATAGTGAAAATGTAACATTAGATTACATTTTATAGAATCGTGCCTTGCTAGATTCAAGATGCATGTTGTGATATGCCCAGTGTTAAAAGCGTAGAAGTACATTCAGAATTATATTACTAAACCATGCTTTTTAGCTTTGTTCTAGTATCATATTGCGTAGAATCTGTTTTTTTTTTTTTTTTTTTTTTATTGAAATACTTGCCTTGAAATACTGGAATAGGTTTGTGTAATATACCGTTTAAAATATACAATATTATATTTTTTTTAGTTTAGATTACAAAACATGTCATAATTTAATCAAAATTATAGGAGGTCTGTGTCCATAGGGGTAGAATGGTTATCCTAACCCCCTTACAAATGGTTTGGCTCTGGTTTAAGTTTCTAAACTGAAATTTTATTTCATTGAATTAACAGTCCACTTAAGAATGTCTCTTGTCTGATTTATGTGCATATACATACGTACTCTGATCAAAAATACTGTAAATAATTTTGCATTTCAAAAAGTAATAAACGTACATCGAATTCGATTTAATCTCTTTCAAAGTACTGTCCTTGGCGGGCAATGCACTTATCCCAATGTTGAATCCATGACGGGAAAAATTTCTGGAAGTCTTCTTTCGGAAAGGCATTTAGCTGCTCGGTTGTGACCCTCTCAATGTCAGGAATAGTGTCAAAACGTTTTCCTTTAAGCACAATTTTCATTTTTGGGAAAATCCAGAAGTCGCATTTTGTAAATCGAGTGAGTATGGCGGATGTGAAAAGACAGGAACACATCCAGTTTTCAGCCAAAAACTCATGAATGAGAAGCGAGGTGTGACACGGCGCATTGTCGTGATGAAGAAGAAAACCATTTAACCATTTTATGGTCTCTTCGTATGTCGTTTTGCAAAAATTGCAGTACGCCCTTGTAAAATTCAGAAGTCACAGCTGTTCCTCTTGGAACGAACTCTGATCGAACTACGCCATCACTACAAAAAAAAAGCACAATGAACAAGACCTTGATGTTCGATTTTGACTGATGAGATTTTTTAGGGTGAGGAGATACACTGGTTTTCTATTGGAAACTCAGCATTGTAGTCCCAGGGTCATATCCATAGACCCAACTTTCATCTCCAGTTACAATTTTGGGCATGAAGACTGGATCTGCTTGAAGACGATCATTCAACTATGTGCAGATTGACGTACGATTTTCCTTCTATTCATCACTTAAAAGTCTAGGAACAAATTTTGCACTCACTCGTCTCATTTGCAAATTATCGGTTAAAATGCGTTGAATGGAACCATACAAGATGTTAAGGTCTTCCGATAGCTCTCAAATAGTCATTTGCCTGTTTGAACGAACAATTGTTTCTAGTTTTTGTACATTGCCATCTGTTTTTGAGGTTAATGGACGCCCCAGCACTGCTCGTCTTCAACCGAGTTATATCCGCTTTTAAAACGGTCATACTACAAGTACACAGTCTTTAGAGTTAATACATTACCTCCAGAAACAGATTTTAACATTTCATGAGCTTCTTTTGCATTCTTTTGCAACTTAAAACAAAACTTAATGTTAATGCGTTGTTCAAAATCCATGATGCGCGACAGACACAATAAAAACGACCTCACTCTAACGGCTCTCATGCTATGCCAGTTGACTGACAAGCTCTAGCTTGTTGCTGCCTGCCTGTCTCAACAGATCAAGCTACTAGACAAATTACATCATATGAATGTAGTGTCAGCAGCTGCCGCTATAAAATTCATTCACCGTATTTTTTGATCACCCCTCATATAAATAAATAAATATATATATATATATATATATATATATATATATATATATAATATATATTGTAATATTTTATATATATATATATTTTTATAATTTTGAATAATTTAAATATATTTCTTTATAATAACAAAATTTAATAATACTAATCTTTAGAAAATAATAAAATGCTGGGCGCCAGTTAGAATTACAAAATAATTGTAACCCTAGCAGTAAAATTTAGATTCCTATTACTTTTATTTTTTATTACTTACCATTTATAGTAATAAATAAAACACTTTCTTATAATTCGATTAATTTTTGTTTAATTTAGTTATTTTAAATCTTATTCTAGTTACAATATTTTTGTTAATACACTTTCTCTGTTTCCTAATTTAGTTAAATATCACAAGACTCCTTCTTTCAGGTTATTCAGTGGGTGCTATGACAAATTAAAATTTAGTTTCTGTAATTAATGTTGTAATTATAAAAGAAACGCCTAGACCTAAAGTTATTAATTTTGAATTTACAATATCATAATAATTTACAATCTTTTCTTAAATTTAATTACTTATCTGGAGTTTAATCTTTTTGTCCAAATTTGTAGCCTTTTAAATTTATTTCTATAAACAAATCTTTCACAAACTCTGTTTTTTTTTATGCTTGAATTCTTCCTTTAAATAAGATTTTGGCCAACTAAGTCTTTACATCCAGTTCCAATGCAAGCTTCTCTAACAATGATTTTTTTCTAATTGAAATTTCTAAAGAAAAAATAAAACTTTGTCAATTGTTGAAACATCTGTTATTTAACCCTCTGATTATTTGATTTTCATGTCCTTACCTGGACAGTTAAGTTTTATCCTCTATGCAATAATTTTTAGGTCTTGTACATTTCTATACTTGGAAAACATCAGCTGTTTCATAATTATACTAGCTGCCATCTTGGTTTTAATATTTTATGATTATTTTTTTTAGGTTATGGCTCCATTGTTTACATTTTCTTTTTTTTCATCCATTTTTAATTTATTTCTTTTATATTCTGAATTATTGTTATTTAATACTTTTGTGTTTTTATGTAAAAACATTACAATATATATATATATATATATATATATATATATATATAAATTTGTATCTTTTTCTTTCACCTATCTTTGGGGCTACCATTTAGTCTTTTACTAGTTATTTTTCTCCCAAATAATTTTCCTTCTTATTTATCTATCTTTTTTTCAATCAAACTAATTCAAATATGATTTGCCAGGCCTACATACAGTTAAGAAATTAAAATTTATATTCATATAATGAGCCATGGTTTTAGTTGAATATAGGACACAGCTGCCTAAACTGTCATCATCATACATATTATGCCAGTGCTACTAAGTAGTAATGTTGATTATATATGTTAATATTTTAGTAGCTCAAAATTGGTATAAATGCTATTAAAATATTCATAATAAATTATATATGAAATTAATTTTCCTATACTAGAATAGTTTTATTTATACTGTTGTGGTGCTACATTTTAAATGGATTTTATATAATTCTGAATGTCTGTAATTTATTCTAGTAATTATAGCAGATATTATTATTCATTAATTTAAAAAGCCAATATCGGTTTTCATGTTTCCAATGCATCTGTGTTACCATTTTTTATAATTAACTGTGTATTGAATGAAACTATAACTGTAAGATAGTGTTTCCTGTCTTATACTTGTAAAAATTACATGTATGTATCTATGTAGCTAAATGTGTATAAACTGTGTAAATAAACATTTGAACACAAATATTCTTTTTATAATTTATTATTCTTTATGAAAGCACATTAAATCTAGATGTTTGCCAATGTTTTAATGCAATGGTTCGAAGTTAATGACATATGAGGCTAGATATAGGTAGCAAATAATATAATATGCACAGTGAGGTGGATTTTTGGAGTCGAAGCTGTAACTGATAACAAATGACAGTGAGAAACTAAGTCGTTTGAAGTAGAGTAAAATCTCAATAGGAAGTAACCCTACATAAAAAATAGACAATTTTTATAACATAGTCACACTAATAATAACAATAAGCTTTCAGACCATGAGGAATGCTTCAATGTGAATAAAATGTTAACATTTGCATTGATGTAGCAACTAGATTCATTAGAAACAAAAGATATATTGATAGCATTTGTGTATTAAATGTTGTGATTCATTGACTTTATAACTACTCCATTGTATTCTATCCTTTGCCTGTCTGCAGTGGCTCACTGAAGGAAGCTCCCCTTAGCCTGGTCAAACAATAAAACTTTATAAATAAAGTAAAAATTACATAAAAAAGATTATATGTTTTAAGTGCAATTTAGGGTAATATGAACGGCAGTATAAAATATTATTTAGCAAACTTGTAAATTGAATTCCCCGAGTCAGTACTTCCTCTAATGAACAGACTAATATATTTCTGCTAAATGTATCTTCTAATATAAATGACATATAATTAACAATTTTGAAGATTGCCAAGGTTTAATTAGGCCTTACAGTTTAAAACATGTTTCCCAGATGTCACCACAAAAGGAAGAGACAAAAAAAAAACATTGTCCATATTTCGGTTTAAATTCTGAGACCATTATAATAAACCAAATCAACTTAATAACAATGATATCCAATATATTTGTCAAAGGTTGTTTTGTTTTATCTGCCCATGGTCTTAGAATTTAGACAGTAATTAGAAAATTTTGTTTACTCTTATCATTTTGTGATTTAGCAACAAAAAAAAGAACAATGAATGTCAATAGTACAGGAATAAAAATGTAAAATTGCTAAAGGTACTGCTCGAACAATATTAAATAACCTACTATACTTAATTTGAGTCTTTTTAGTGCTGTAAATGCTTAAAACATGAGTTTAAAGTAGTAAAAATTCAATATTTTCTATGGAGGGTGAACCATATAATTCTAGCCCCTTCCTTGACAAAATCCTGGGTGCGCCGCTGAATGTCTGTAAACCATCTATGCCATATCAATGTTTCCAATTTGCCTTTGAGAAGATGCTCAACCAACCCTCTTATCTGGTACCTAGAGACAAACAAGTTTTGTCAGCAGCAACAATAACAATGTGTTTTTATGTAAGGATGTTTTCCCTTTGACCTTGAAAAAAAAATTTTTAATACTGCAAACATGGAATATTACTACTTCCTGAATTTTACCCCTCGTTTTTATTGTAGGAGTTTATGTTTTGGGGAAATGTGCATCAGACCTAGCCAATGTAGGTTTAATTTGAATTAGTGATAATGTTCTTGGTAAAACTATGTAGGATGACTTAAATGTTGATCAGGATATGAGAACTGTTGTGTATTTGGATACAGGAGGTATAAAAGAAATCATAAAGGATTATTCATATTGTAATCTTCATCTAAAACATCCATCATTAACATCCTCATTAAACTAAAAAGTAAGGCCACTATAGCCACACAATATTATTATGTTTCCAAGTGTTTAGATTTATAAATTGGACCCATGAAAAGGATTGAGAATAATGACACAATTTTTATTGCATCTAAAGAAGAATAAATAAAAATAAAAATAGATAAGATATTTAAAACTTCGCTGCAGTCATATATATATATATATATATATATATATATATATATATATATATATATATATCATTGTTCAAGTGCTTTTATGTGTTTCTATTTCAAGACTACAGAGTGGACTCTTACCAAGGTAAGTCTGTCAGTCTCCTAGTCCAAAAAATCTAAATAATCTTTACCAACCAAAACTAACCTAAATATATATAACTTCATATATATATATATTATAATAAAGATGATTATTTTTTCTTGATTTATTATAATTATTTAATAACTTCAAAAAGTTCATAATCAAGATGTATTTTATTCAACATTTACAATTTTGCTGAAGCTTTTCGCCGGTGTACAGTTCCAGCATTCTCAAAGACTACTAACATGGTTTGTAAAACTATTTAAACATTACTCTAATTGATTGCACTATGTACATAAACCACTGATAACTTATTCCTTTAATCTATTTGTTTTACATTAAATGAACTATCTGTTTGATAAAATCTTAAATTCTATCCAAAACATGAAAAATTATGTTGTGTTTAGATTTAAGTTGGGACTGTTCTTTAATAAGTATGTTATTTAATTTATACTTGTAGATATATAGGTTTTCCACAACATTCATTTTCAAACCTTTATTAATATGTTTGATTAAATTCATATTTTGTATGTCTGGAGAACTATGGTTATTTGTAATACAATGAGTAGCCATATTCGATTTATATATATCTGGTTTTATATACGCATTGAGATGTTCCTTGTAGCGATCCTTTATTTTCTTTTTCGTTTGACCTACATAATTTTTATTGCAATCTTGGCAATTTATACTATATATATATATATATATATATATATATATATATATATATATATATATATATATATTTTTTTTAGGTTAGTTTTGGTTGGTAAAGATTATTTAGATTTTTTGAACTAGGAGACTGACAGACTTACCTTGGTAAGAGTCCACACTGTAGTCTTGAAATAGAAACACATAAAAGCACTTAATTTTATTTCATTCTCTCATATTTCTTTTTGTGTTTTCTCTTCGATTGATAAAGACCACTGTGTGGTTGAAATATATCATTGTTTAAGTGCTTTTATGTGTTTCTATTTCAAGACTACAGTGTGGACTCTTACCAAGGTAAGTCTGTCAGTCTCCTAGTCCAAAAAATCTATATATATATATATTCTTGATATTTAACATTATCCATTGTTTTTCCGTTGCACTGACTTTATGAAGTTAATATATTACTATTGTAAGTAATTTTATCCACCATTAAGTGCAATAATTTTACCTTGAGTGATGAGGCACCTTTCGGTCACTTGACCATTGTCCAGTGGTTGACATTGGTCAAGTGACCGAAAGGTGCCTCATCACTCAAGGTAAAATTATTGCACTTAATGGTGGATAAAATTACTTACAATAGTAATATATTAACTTCATATATATATATATATATATATATATATATATATATATATATATATATATTGTAACATTTTGAAGTAGTATACATATAAAAGGCACTTACCAAAATAAGATAAATATATAAAAATAAATTCAATATGTAAAAAAATTACTAAAATATACCAGGAACGAATTGTAAACATAACCTAATTTCACTTATGTAGAAAATGCACACGGCCACATTTTAGATCTAATCACAAGATTTTATATAAAAGAAAAAAAACACACAAATCACTATTTATAAGAAAATGTATTAGAAATAATTAACATTTGTTGATTCCATCTTCGCGTGAGCTACTAGTAATCACTTACAACTTTTTTTAAAAAAATGTTTTAACTTGCCTATAGTAGCACTTACTTTTTTGTGTTGAGGACGGCCGTTTCGGGAGATGTGTCCCTTTGTCAACTCAGACCGTAACTCTAAGTTACGGTCTGAGTTGACAAAGGGACACATCTCCCGAAACGGCCGTCCTCAACACAAAAAAGTAAGTGCTACTATAGGCAAGTTAAAACATTTTTTTTAAAAAAGTTGTAATAGAAATAATTGATAGGTAACAATTTAAATAGAACTATGTAAAAATACACTTAAAACTTTCACACGGCAAGCTAGTGGAATGTGCTGTAGTAAACACGATAAATAACGGATTTGTGGAGTTGCGTGCGCATTGACCGGCAAAAGATATTCGTTTTAAATATTTCTTGTGGAGATATAATAGAAAACAGTTTTGGATTTAAATGCAAAGAAATTTAAGTGCAGTTGTTAAGAAGAAGAAGTGTATCCGTAAAGAAGAAGAACATGACATCCGTAAAGCTGTTACTTGCAAGGAATAAACGAAAAAATAGCGGAAATTCACGACTTGGCCATTTTTTTCTAACAAAGGTAGCGTCAGTAAGCAGTTGGAACAAAGCATCGGAACGAGGAAGACGTATTCAGAATTGGCTGTCAAAATTTTATTTTTTAACTGGTGCGGAAAGTGCAGTATCGTATTTAAATCATAATTACAGAGTAACAATAAGCCAAACCATTGAACTGATCAATTAAGAAGACATTATTCAGGAAATTATTTAATTAGGAACTAAAATAACTTGTAAAAATTTTAACTTGTAAGAATTGTAATTTAGATATTTTTTTGAAAGTGCCAACTCAAAATTTATTAGTCAAAATTTAGAAAACCCACCTATTTAACCCGAGATAAAGAGAGCTCAAGCTCAAATTGAAATAATTAAATCAATTTCAATTCATATTAAATTTTATAACTAAACTTCTTGCTGCCATAACAAATTTTAGACTTAGGCTAATAAAGCTTAATTTTTGTAATTCTTTGTAGAGGAAATAAGAATTTTTAATTAGTAAGTGACTTTGTAAAAGATAATAAGAAATGTCATTTTAAGATATTAAAAGTTTATTGTAACAAAAAGCAGCATTGAATTGTTATTTCTTTTAAATTAAAAATTTTATTAAGACTTGTATAAAACAAAAATTACCAATTATTATATTTGGCACACAAACGTGGGGCTCGATTATAAAAATTTTTAAGAATTAACCTTAAGGCACTTTAGATAAGATTATTAATTAAATATTTGTATTAATATTGTTTACTTTTCAGGACTTTGCAACCATAAGTCAATAATTTTTTTATTTTCAAAATTTAAATAGAATAAAGGGGAATTTTGAAATTTTAGATAAAGAAATAAAAAAAAAAAAAAATGGAATCTGAAACAGGTACATATAATTTAAGGAGGGAGAAAGCGAAAAAAACAGAAAAATTAGAGGAATATAACAAACATAGTAGGTCTAGGAAGGGTACAGCAATTGAGGAAGCTGCAAAAGGAAAATATGTGACATTAAAAGAAAAAATAGATGAAAAAGAGGAAGAAGCTACAATAGGCCTAATAGAATTGGAAGAAGGGACAAGCCTAGAAATACAAGAGACAGAAACGGAAGGCACAGATATGCCTATAGAAGAGAGTGAGGTGGAAACCCAAGTAGATGAGGCTAGGGGATTACCACTGATGCAAACCCAACAGAAAAAGGGAAATAATGAGAATGAAGATTTAAGGGAGATGATGAGAACTCTCATGGAAATGAGTGTAAAAGGGAGAGAGGAAATGAAGGATATGAGAGAGGATATGAGTGAGGATATGAGGGAAATAAACAAAAAATTAGAGGAAAATAGAGACGAAATGAGAGAGATGAAGGAAGATTTCAAATTCATAACACAGGAAATAAGGGAGGAAAGTAAGAAAATGATAGAGGATATGAGGGAACAGTTGAGAACCGAGAATAATGATGTAATAGGAGTTATGAGAAGAGACTTAGAGGAGAAGATTAAGGAGAATTTAGAGGAAACAAAAGAAATAATAGCTGATGTGACAGAGATTAATAAGAAAGAGATAGAGAAGGTAGAAAAAATGACAATACAGAACAGGGAAGAGTTAAGAGTTTTAAATAAGGAGATAGCGATTGAGAAAAACAATAATAATGATAGAATTGATCGATTGGAAACAGAAGGAAGGAGGAATAATGAGAAACAAGGGGAATTGACCCAGAGAATGGAAAAGGTAGAAAAGAAGGTGGAAGAAAATAAAGGAGGAGAAGGCCTAAGGATAATACAGGTGTCATGCGGGAATCAGGAGGAGATGCCAAAATTTAATGGTAGGAATGGTAACCCTATGGAGTTCCTAAAAAGACTGGATAGGTATGTGGAGAGAAAATTTGGATGTAGGACAGGGGAAAGATTTGAAAATGAATGGAGAGGAATCATAGATAGAGCCTTGGAAGTAGGAGCGGCAAGATGGTGGGAATCAATTAGAGAGGAGGTGGAAAATTTCGCGGATTTACAAGATAGGTTTATAGAAAGATACTGGGCCAAAGAAATACAGGAAGGCATCAAAGAGAGAATAGAAAATGAAAGGTATATAGAGGGAAATGGAAGAGCCAGAGCAGATTATTTCATAGAAAGAGTCATAGTTTTAAAGAACATGACACCACCGCAAAATGAGGAAGAGATAGTCCGGAGATTAAGCCGGCATTTTAATGAAAGGATACAGTTGTCAAGAAGAGTACAAAATATAAAAACGATCCGAGAGATGGAAAGGATGCTAAATGAGGAGGATATAGAGGAGAGAAATAAGGAAATAAGACAGAGAAACAGGGGACCATGGAATAGGCCTACCCCTAGAGAGGAACAGAATGGAAATAGATTTCCACCCAGAAGGGGTGAGGAAGGGATGAGACAGCAGGGAAATAGAAGATTTCCAGGACCAGGAGAATTGTATAGAAGGAATGAATATAGAAGTGAAGGACGGCCATATGTCCAGTTTTTTAACAGAAGAATAGATAATCATATGAGGGGGAATATTGAACCAAGACCAGGGCAGGAAAATAATCGAGAAAATAGAGGAGACAGGAATTACAGAACAAATGACAGGAGCCAGAAGGAAATAAATCAGATAGAGACAAGGAGATGTGTGGGGACAAGGAAGGAGGATGATGCACATAGTCAAACGGAAAACTAGAGAACACTGGTATCGTCGCCTTGGATCAGGAAAAGGAGCATCAAATAGAACAAATGAGGTTGCCAGTGATAAAATTTGATAAAAGCTCCTACGATAAAATTAAGTTAACTATAAATAATGTATTAATCAGTAGAAAATTTTTAGAACAAGAAGATGAGGAGAGAAATTATAATTTAGGAATTGAAAAAAAAATAATAAACCCAGAGATAGAGATTAAGATGGAAGATACAAGTTTACTAGCATTAATAGACACAGGCAGTAACGTAACATGTATCCAGGAGAAATGGATGTTAGAGAATAAAAATAAAATAGGAAAAATAGAAATCTTACCAATAAAAAATTTAACCATTCGGACTGCAACAAATAAGAAAACTAAAAAGATAAACAAAATGATCATGGTAATAGGAGAAATAGGAGGGGTAAAATATCCGTTTCAATGCCTAGTGGTGCCAGGCTTATTGAGAAAATTTATTATAGGTACGGATATGTTGATGGATGTGGAGGCACGACTTGATTTTGGAAAATGGGAAATGGAGTTAAAATATGAAAACAAATTACATAAATCAAAAATGAGTGTAGATGGGCAGACAAAATTTAAAGGGGAGATGAATAATTTTGAAAATGAGATGGAGGAGGAATTGAGTTGTGATGAACAGGAAGGAATGAATGATATGGAAAAATGGGAAGAATTTGAAACTTTTGGAAACCAGAGTAAAAATTATATTAAAATTGTACAAGAGGAGGGAGAGATAAAAAAAGAGGATATTTTTGAAAGAATAGGGAATGAAGAGGTAACTGAGGAACAAAGACAGGAGATGAGTGATTTAATAGAAAAGTATAAAGAAGTATTTTCAGACCAGCCCGGTTTATGCACTGCATATAAACATAAGATTAAAGTTAGGGAAGATGTACCATTTTACCAAAGAAATTACCCAATTCCTACAAAGTACCAAGATCAGGTACAAGAAGAGATAGAGAAAATGTTGAGGTTAGGTATAATTGAAAGAAGTACTAGTCCATATATTAATCCAATAGTCCCAGTCATCAAAACCAATGGGAAAGTTAGATTATGTTTAGATGCAAGAAAACTAAATGAAATTATAATTCCGGATTATGATTGCTATAGAGGAATAAATGAGATTCTACACAGAGCAAAGAGAGTTAATTGGTTGAGTACCATGGACCTCACTAACAGTTTCTGGCAGGTTGAATTGGAAAAGGAGTCAAGAAAATATACTGCATTCCAACATAGAGGGAAAACATACCAGTTTGTTGTTACACCCTATGGATTGAAAACATCTCTAGCAGCATTGGCAAGAGCTATGGACAGTATTATGAGGGAGGAATTAGAAGATTTCACCTTAATATATGTAGATGATATAGTCTGTATGTCTGAGACATTTGAGGAGCATAAAAAACACCTAGAAAGGATCTTCCAAATTTTTTTAAAAAACAACATGACCATTAAATTTGATAAATCAGAGTTCTGTAGAAAAGATATTTCATTCTTAGGATATAGATTGACTACAAATGGAGTAAAAATGGATGAAGAGAAGGTTAGAGCTATATTAGAATTTCCCTCACCTAAAAATCCTCGACAGTTAAAAGGTTTTATTGGAATGGCTAATTATTATAATAAATTTATAGAAAAATATTCAGAATTTGTACAACCATTATTAAAATTATTATCTAATAGAAACAAATTTATTTAGACAGAAGAGGAGGAGCGAAATTTTATTAAATTAAAGAAAAAATTTTTGGAAACAAATGTACTTACTCACCCAGATTACCAGAAAACATTTTACCTACAAACAGATGCCAGTGAATATGCCATAGGAGGACACATCTATCAGATTGATGAAAAGGGGGAGAAAAAGGCAGTAATGTTTATGAGCCGCACATTAAAAGGAAGTGAAGTTAAATATTATACCACTGAGAAGGAATTACTTGCTATATTGTTTTGTCTGCAGAAAGCAAGACAGATCATCCTAGGAAGAAAAATTGTGATCCAGACTGACCATCAGGCCTTAACTTTTATTAAGACTTGTAAAATTTTAAATTCAAGATTGCATAGATGGATATTACTAATGCAAGAATATGATTATACTATTGAACACTGTAAAGGAAAAGAAAATGTAGTTGCAGACCTATTGAGCAGGAACCCTTGTGACAAAAAATAAGTTTGAAAGAAGAGACCAAAATTCAGAATTACAAATAAATTATATAGAAAGAGTTATGGATATGGAAATGTGTACAAAATTTAAAGAATTTAGTAAATTACAAGTAGAAGATTTGGAAGTTAGAGAAATAAAAGAAAACATTCAAAATTATCTTCAAAATTATAAAATTATTAATGACTTAGTATACAAAAGAAATAGGGAAAGTTGGAAAATAGTAGTACCAAAGGGAATGATTAAAGAAATAGTGGGTACTTGTCATGAATATTACCTGCATGCAGGAGCTAAGAAATGTCATACCATATTATCAGAGAGCTTCACTTGGAAGAAGATGGGAAAAAGCATTAGGGGAATTATTAAAACATGTAATATTTGTCAAAGAGCTAAAAATGTAACCCAAGGTAATTTTGGAGAGATGAAAGGGATCCAAGTGGAAAAACCAAAGGAGCAATTGTCAATTGATTTTATAGGACCATTTCAAAGAACTGTAGGAGGCTATAAGTATTTATTAGTAATGTTAGATGTATTTACAAAATTCGTTCAAATCTATAAATTGAAAAAGGCAACCACAGGGGAGGCAATTAAATGTTTAGAAAATTATATAGAAAATTTTGGGAGAGTAGAAAGAATACAGACTGATCATGGAACCCAGTTTAATAATAAGAAATGGCTGGAGTATATAAAAAATAGAGAAATGAAACCAATATTTTCTCCAATAAGGAGGCCACAAAGCAATATCGTTGAGAGGGTGAATAAGGAGATCATTAGATGTTTGAGAACATATTGTCATCATAACCATAGAGAATGGGGAAAATATGTAGAGGTTATTAACCAGGCAATTAATGAAATTCCTCATGAGACTACAGGATACACACCTAACCAGCTACAACTAGGAATTCAGGATGAAAGGTTTTGGCAAAAGGAAATAAAAAATTTTGGCTGGAGTTCAAAATTAATAAATTTAGAAAGACATTTAGAAATTGCTAGGAGTAGAATTAAGAAGAAGGCTCATAAGAGAGCAGAGAAATTTAATAAAACTCATAAAATAGAAGAATTAAATGTTGGGGACAAGGTATTAGTAAAAGAAAATTGGCAACCACAGGGTATAAGAGGTGAGATGGCAAAATTATTTTATATATATGATGGACCTTATGTGATCACCAAGAAATATGGCAAAGCGACTTATGAAATCAAAGATGCTAGAAGCAATAAAATTAGAGGAATTTTCCATATTAGCTTGTTAAAGAAATTTTATGAACCAAGGGAGGCACACCAGGGAGAATCAGATAAATTTCAGATAGAACAAATTAAATAAATAAAGGGAGAAGTCGAGAGAAAGGAAAATAACAAGGGATAATAAGATGGTAACAACAGGAATGACTCAGGATATAAAAGTATTAGGAGAAGGAAGCGAATGTAGGAGGGATAGATAACAAATAAACCGGAAATGACAATAGACCAGAAATGACTTAATAATTAAACAAACACTTGAAAAAAAATATAAAGAAATAAAAAAAAAATATGTAAAAATAAATAAAATAGGAAGGGATGAATGAATAAGAACAAGGACCTAACCTACAAACAACCTAGACATGCTATGACTCGGTTAGGCTAAAATTTAAAAAAAAAAGAACACTGTGTCAGAAGATAGATTATATAGATAAATAAAAAGACTTATGATTGGAAAGATTCCATTCTATTAAATTTAAAATAAAGAAAGAAAAAGAAAAAGTTTATAAAATAGACTCTAAGAATCAGAAAATGATTAATGTACGAGATGTTAAGAGTAAGAGTATTGTTGATTAAATGTTAATTGTTAATTTATTGTATTGTTAGGAGTTAAGTATATCATATGTAATTAGATGGCAGCAGACAAGCAAGAAGGATAGAGTAAGAGTTTACTCCCAAAATGTGAAAATTGAGATAAAAAAAAAGGAATTTTGGAATCAAAATTTTTTTTTATCTAAATTTGGGGACTATGTAACATTTTGAAGTAGTATACATATAAAAGGCACTTACCAAAATAAGATAAATATATAAAAATAAATTCAATATGTAAAAAAATTACTAAAATATACCAGGAACGAATTGTAAACATAACCTAATTTCACTTATGTAGAAAATGCACACGGCCACATTTTAGATCTAATCACAAGATTTTATATAAAAGAAAAAAAACACACAAATCACTATTTATAAGAAAATGTATTAGAAATAATTGATAGGTAACAATTTAAATAGAACTATGTAAAAATACACTTAAAACTTTCACACGGCAAGCTAGTGGAATGTGCTGTAGTAAACACGATAAATAACGGATTTGTGGAGTTGCGCGCGCATTGACCGGCAAAAGATATTCGTTTTAAATATTTCTCGTGGAGATATAATAGAAAACAGTTTTGGATTTAAATGCAAAGAAATTTAAGTGCAGTTGTTAAGAAGAAGAAGTGTATCCGTAAAGAAGAAGAACATGACATCCGTAAAGCTGTTACTTGCAAGGAATAAACGAAAAAATAGCGGAAATTCACGACTTGGCCATTTTTTTCTAACAAAGGTAGCGTCAGTAAGCAGTTGGAACAAAGCATCGGAACGAGGAAGACGTATTCAGAATTGGCTGTCAAAATTTTATTTTTTAACTGGTGCGGAAAGTGCAGTATCGTATTTAAATCATAATTACAGAGTAACAATAAGCCAAACCATTGAACTGATCAATTAAGAAGACATTATTCAGGAAATTATTTAATTAGGAACTAAAATAACTTGTAAAAATTTTAACTTGTAAGAATTGTAATTTAGATATTTTTTTGAAAGTGCCAACTCAAAATTTATTAGTCAAAATTTAGAAAACCCACCTATTTAACCCGAGATAAAGAGAGCTCAAGCTCAAATTGAAATAATTAAATCAATTTCAATTCATATTAAATTTTATAACTAAACTTCTTGCTGCCATAACAAATTTTAGACTTAGGCTAATAAAGCTTAATTTTTGTAATTCTTTGTAGAGGAAATAAGAATTTTTAATTAGTAAGTGACTTTGTAAAAGATAATAAGAAATGTCATTTTAAGATATTAAAAGTTTATTGTAACAAAAAGCAGCATTGAATTGTTATTTCTTTTAAATTAAAAATTTTGTTAAGACTTGTATAAAACAAAAAGTACCAAGTATTACAATATATATATATATATATATATATATATATATATATATATATATATATATATATATATATTTTAATGACCATCTTATGGTAAAATTTACAAGTGTGTATCTAAAATAACATAGTTTCAAGCACCCTCTAAACAAATTTTTTTTAAGTGTTAAAAATTGATAAAAGGATACCAAACAAATTATTTTGTATCACATACTGTTTTTAGCATTTAATGTAACACGTTTACACTACTTTGACATAGGTAGCAGCATAATGCTGAAGATTTTACTTGGTTCCTTGCCCCCGAAACCCATCCAGCCCTTGTGGCAGCTAGCATCCAGCGAGCTACCTCCGTCTCACATGTCCATGCGGTTAGTATATTTACTGGGAGTGAAGGAGATGAGATTGATTGCCCATGTATCAAGCTCATAAGCTTGGAGAATCAGGAGATAGTGAAATGAAACAGTACGGTAAGTGTTCCGCTAAGAGCAGGATGAAAAAACCTGGCAAGAAAGAAACCGTGCCAGGAAAAATCCCAGGACAGATCATGAAGGGACCCTGAGGTTTTGGATTACCTTATGTTAAGGGATGAGGAGAGGTATTACCTTACAAATACCTTGATAGTAAGTCTATGTCAGAAACCACATGCACCTCTTCTTCTGCTGCCTACTCGAAACTGAAAAGGCATGAAATCAAAATTAGTACATCTGTCAGGGCTAAGCTGTGACACTGGGGATTCCCCCCCTACGTCACCTGGAACATAACTGTGAAGCAGACATGTCGTATCTACCCAGCAAGGAAATAGTTTGGATGTTGTATGTGCATGAGCCTGTTTATAGAACCTTGTTGCTAAGTGTCGAAGATGTTGTTTGATGAGAGGCACTTTCAAGTCAGTGTGAAGCAGTGTTAATCTTGTACATCTAGGTGCCTTCAGGATTATTCGCTAAACCTTGTTTTGGAATAACTGGAGTCTGCATGTGCGTGAGTTCCCTGGATGGCACCAGATGTGTGAACCGTACTTGACTATGCAGCACAACATAGATACATGTATAATAGTGGCCCCCCATAGTGAAAGTGCGCTTGTTCTGTTAAGCATAGGATATAGTTGTGTTAATCTAATTGTTGCTTTCTTTAACGTTTTGGTAATTTGAGGGTCCTCAGACTTCTGTTGAGTATGACTCCCACTTATTTGACCTAGGTCCTACAATTAATGTTTTTGCCTAATAGTTTAAGTGGTGTGTTGAGTTTGTGTGTCCTAGGTTTAGGGAGAAGCAGAGTCTGGCACTTGGCAACGTTCACCTTAACTCTCCAGTAGCTCAGCAATGATTGTAGTACTGTAAAGTGGTCCTGTAAATTAGAGTGTATTAGATATGGTTGCCATGACTGAACAGATAATGTGGTGTCATCTCCAAATATGGCCACTTGTGTGGGCTAGGGTTTGCTAGTTTTTGTAATCCGAATTGAGCTGGTCTCTAGTGAACATAATAATTAGCCTAATATTCTAAAGTAATAAAGATAGAATTTGATCAAATAGTTTTCAGAAAAGCTAAAGTTAGGTTTTTACTCAGAAAATTACCAATTACTAAAGAAGCAGAAGAATGTTTGTTTTAAGGCATGGTAACTTTATATTTTATTTTAATAACGATAGAAATGGTTTGAGAATAGATAAGATTTAACCTAAATTTATTAATAGAAATACTGAGAAGTTTTTGAAATGCCAAATACCAACTTTCTTGGTTGCACCTGCCACTTTTTGGCATCAAAATTTGTATCAGTTCCAGCCCTGTCAGTTCAAATTATCAGGTATGTTTTTCAACAATATGAAGTTGATTTATACAATGACTAAGAGAAAAAGGGATGAAGAGGGAAAAGACAAGATGGTCAAAGGAGTGGCTTCTGAAAAAAGCCAATATTCCCACGTCTCGTTACTGAAAGAACTGAGGGATGAACCTAATCACTGGTGTGATTATTTGCGAATGAACATCTTAGCCTATTGTCAATGGCTAGAGTTGGTAACACCATATATACTAAAACAAAACACTTGCAAGAAAAAACCCATTACACCCCATGAAAGACTCACAGCAACTGTCAGATATCTTACAACAGGATCTAGCTTCAAGGACTTGAAGTACACAACCATAATATCCAAACCAGCTTTGAGCTAAATAATTCCTGAAACCTGTGATCAAACCTATTTGGTTTTAAAGAATTATCTGCGGCATCCGTGGTACATCTTGATCATTTAAAAATTAAAATAGGTCAAGGTACTACAAAGATGGTTTGTATACGTCTCCTTCTATAGTTCCAATGATTTCTGATGCCCTCACTTTTATTAACTCTTTTTTGTAAACTGATCTCAAGGAGTTTTATTTTTTTCATAACAGTCTCCTTTTTTGTCATCGGGTCTATTTCTTTGTATTTTCCTATAAGTTTTACATACGCAACGTTTTCTTTTATTATTGTCACTATAGTCTTTATTTTTCACTTGAAACAGCCGCAAGTCTGACATTATTAGGTTTTAAGGGGAAAAGAATCCTAACTCGAGTGCAGCTAGGCGTGAACTGAGCCGAGATCGGACGTTTTGTCTGAACATGAGTCTACATGTTTCGTTTTGTCCTATCAGTTCTCGCAAAATGATGTTTTTCTCGTTAGCTCTTCAATCTGACCTCGGATTTCATTTCGATTCGACTAGATCTACGTTCCGCTGTTTAAACGCCACGTTTTATTGGATAGGATTTATCCTGTCCCGCAAAACGTACAATAAGACGTAACATGTAAACCGGCCTTAGAAGTAAGTGCTATTATAGGCAAGTGTAACATTTTTAGCGAAAAAGACATTTACATTTGTTCACTTGCAATAACAAATGGTACGAAAAACAATTAATCTATATTCATAAATGTTTTGTATCTCACATCATGTTTACAATTGGAATATCAGTCCAAGTTCCACTGTTGTAGTCCTGGTATCTTTCATCTACAAGACAGATGTATTACTTAATGTAACGAGGCCTTTTTTTATATGTTAGGTATGTTTTATACACATATTCGGTGTTTATTTACATTAAAATATATCCTATTTTGTGCGTTTTTTAGTGAAATAGCGTATACAGCTTGTTATTTTTGCTAGTTAGGATTATTAAGTGTTGTGAGGTTTTACATGTATTTTTTTATTATAATTTTTTTGATAAAAACAAAAAAATTCTGTTGCACCGTGATTTTTTGCACTTTCGGCATCCCTTTATAACAATTTTTATCTTCGAGCATTAGATCGTATTTCCTCTGAAATTACGTTATGTTTATTTGAAGATTTCTGTTAGCTCTATGCTATTTAGTGTTGCAATTGTCATACCTCTCAGCTGATAAATATTTTGATGTGCTATTGTTTAAAAAAGTTTATTTTAAACTTTTATGATCAAGGATTAATTAACTAGATTTGGTAATTATAGTTAAATAAAAACCGATGTTTTGTAAAAGTTTTTTTTTCTAATAATTTCAAATCGAAATTTAGTTTGTTCTTAACCTAAAAACTATAGTCATAAGTGATTAAAAGTGATATTATTAATCATAGTCTGTATTTTAAAGAAATATTAAAAATCATTTGACAAGATACTTTGAAGTAATATTTTAAGTAAAACATTAAACTAAAGAGTAGGAGAAAATAAATGTTTTGTGTGAAAAATATGTAATATTTTGAGGTTAGTGGTTGTGCTTTAACATTTTTTTCGACGAGCTATTAGCTGCAGGTTTTGTTTTAAAAATATTTTTTTAATAATAATTTAATAAGTATATATTGTCAAGAATGATAAGTAATAATTTTATTCAGAATTACTATCTATTTTTATTAAAGTATACCTACGAATTAATGTCAGGATAGATTTTATTGTAATTTTGGTAAATATTTAGACTTATTGCCGATGCAAAAAATTACAACCAAATCTATTCTGTTACTGTATTTCACATTTTAAATGTTAGGTTGTAATGGCATGTAGGCCTATAGTATGAACCGGGTGTGTAGTAGCTACAGCGCACTGCACTACGTCTAGATTTGTAATTTTATACAACATTAATATATACCTACATTAAAATATACCTACAAAGTATCCAGTCAGGATAGATTTGGTAATAATTTTATTCAACATTACTATCCACCTTTATTAAAGTATACACCTACGAAGTATTCAGTCAGGATAGATTTAGATGTAATTTTGGTAAATATTACAGTTATTGCCGATGCAGAAAATTACAACCAAATCTATCCTGACTGGATACTTCATAGGTATATTTTAATATAGGTAGATAATAATGTTGTATAAAATTATAACCAAATCTATCCTGACTGGATACTTTGTAGGTATATAATAATGTTGTATAAAACTATAACCAAATCTATCCTGACTGAATACTTCGTAGGTATATTTCAATATAGGTAGATAGTACTTACTTTACTTTACTTTATCCAATGCCCGCCCTTGGCTGTTGAACCATTCGGCGTCGAGCCTCCCAGTAACGACCGGTTCTGGACAGCTGGTCGTCCAGTTCAGGACAGGTTGAAATGTGGTCCCCATTCATGACACCATTGAGACAGAGCGGACACGTATCGGACTCCACTAAGCCAAAACGGTAGAGGTGGGCCTGGAGATAGTCGTGTCCTGTCAGAAGTCGAAAGTCAGCCACGGCAGTTGCTCTATCGCTTGTGGGCACCAAAGGACCGCGACTGCTAAGTGATGCCCACTGTTTCCCCCTGCTGGCTTCCTCATGATCTTTTTTAATTGAGCGTTTAAGGATTGCATCAATAAGGTGTTTGGCAGAGGTGAGGCTGGTTTCTGCATATGGTTGTTGCATCTGCGTTCCATTTTTTGCAAGGTCGTCTGCTCTTTCGTTACCTGTGATGCCAACGTGACTTGGGATCCACTGAAGGCTAATTGACCATTCATTTTGCAAAAGATGTGAGATTGCTTCTCGGCAGTGGAATATGTTCGAACAGTCTGTTGAAGAGTTGTCGGCTATTGCAATTATGGCGGCTTGAGAGTCTATAAAGAAAACAGCTCGTTGGTGGTTCGTTGCTGGGTGATGCGCAGCAAGAGCCTCTGCGGCCAGTCGCACTGCCGTTACTTCCCCATCAAAATTACTTGTGTTTGCCCCAACGCCCTGGCTGATTTCAAATAGCTTGGAGAAAGCTCCAGCCCCAGCTCCAGTAGGATTGAGTTTAGATCCATCAGTGTAGATGTGCAGCCAGTCTGGTTCAGGATATAAAGTGTGGATTGTCTCAAGGGCAGAAATCTTTAGTTCGTCTGGGAGTGCAAGATGCTTGGGGGTTTTAAAGTTTAGTAATGACAAACTTTTGAGAGGCATGGCAATAGTCGGCTTGTTGAAAGTTTTGAGCGGGGTTGGGTTTGATTCACCGATGCTATACCTTCTTCTAAGTTCTTCAGCGTGTTGTAGTGGGCTTAGCTGGGTTTTTAGTCTCTGTGCAGCCTTTCTATAGTTAGTCCAGTATCGGTGATTTACTCTTCTTGAGCGTTCCCAAAATTTAAGCGTTAGTTTTTCGCGCCTTTTTTGCAATTGTTCTATGCAGGTTTGCATTTCCATCGCACAAATGGGCATTGAGAAAGCTGCGCCGGTGATGATTCTGAGGGCACTGTTCTGTATTTTATCTAACTTTCGCAGATTCGGTTGACTGGCCAGTGACGTAACTTCTGAAGCGTATTCCATGGAGGGTCTGACATAGGTCTTATAAGCAGTGGCAAGAACGTCCTGCGTGCAACCCCACTTTGTACCAGTTAGTCTTTTTAACAAATTTGTTCGCTTGCTAGCGCGCTCAGCAACCTCTTGTATGTAATTTTTCCATGAGAGTCTAGTGTCCAGATTAACCCCTAAGTATTTGGACAATTTAGACTCTGGTAGGCAACTCTTTTTATATTTGAGCTCAATGGTTGGAGGCTTGGTGGAGAGAGTAAAAAACTGAAAAATTGTTTTCTCAGGATTAACTGTCAATTTTATTGCAGTCGGCCCATAGCCCAATGTTTTCCAATACTAGGTTCATAGTTCCTTCAAGGTGGTCAGTCTTGTTAGTAGTATTCCACACAATGACGTCATCAGCATACAGCAGGTATGATGTGCCAGGTGTCTTTTCGATGGCGGCGGTGAGGTCATTAATCATTGTGTTGAAGAGAAGACAACTGAGCACGGCTCCCTGAGGTAAACCTTGTTTTTGGACTTTAAAATTGGAGACAGCACTCATGAACCTCGTCCTTATCAGGCGCTGGGTTAGGAAATTTGTTATCCACTTCATCATATTGTTTACCACCCCCAGTTTTGCTAGTTTTGATAGTAGCAATTGCTTCCACACTTTATCATATGCAGCTGTAAAATCAATTAGTACGGCCAGGGTGGTCTGCCTTCTGTGGAAACCATCCTTCACAGCTTGAGTGAACTTCACCAGTTGGTCAACAGTAGAGCGGTTTTGGCGAAAACCTGCTTGGGCTTCGCTTATTGCTCCTTTTATTTCTAAGAAGTTTCTCAGTCTTAGCTCAATCATCTTTTCAGCCACCTTTGAGCAGACACTGGTCAGCGATATCGGCCGGAAGCTCTCGAGGTTGTTACGGAGTTTGCCTTTCTTACGGATGGAGATAATTTCAGCTCTTTTCCATTGGTGGGGGACCCATTTCATCCATGTCAAGTTTATGAGCTTGAGGAGGCACTGCTTTGCTGTTACACCAAGGTGTTTTATAAATTCGGGAAATATTTGGTCCGGTCCCGCTGCTTTTCCATTTTTTAGTGTGCGAATGGCTGCTTCCAGTTCATGTGTTAGGAAAGGGTTGACCATTTCAGGTGTCGGCTCGGCTTTGAGAGGGCCCACTGATTGCTGTTTGATGTATTTACGGTCATTGGCTCTTATGTCAAGGGTACTGACAGCAGCATAGTGCTTGCAGAGTGCTTGTGCAACGTCTTTTGGGCTGGTGAGCGTCCTTCCATTGAAAATGATTGGTTCCCATGTGAAGTTACGTTTGTCGTTATTGAGGCTTGAAATAAAATTGTGAGCTTTCGAGCAGTCCTTTCTAAAATCTAGTTTGGCAACAAAATTACGGTATGTGCTTCTTTTCGATTGGATGATCTCCCTCCTGAGTTGGGCTTGTTTTTTTCTGAGTTGGGTACAGTGTTCGAGGTTGTTGGTAGTCTCTGCCTTTTTCCTGGCTTTATTACGTTCCCTTTGTAGTTTTGTCAGATTTTCATTCCAAAAAGGCTTATATTTATTGACGTACCCTCTGGGTATGCATTTTTTGGCGATCTCTAAAATGTTCTTCTCAAAAGTCGCTACGGACTGGTCAGGGTTGTCATTTATGATGCTAGGAGTGAGAAGCTGATTTGATGTTTGTTCAAAAGCTGTCCAGTCTGCCCTTTTGAAATTCCAGCGTGGAAGACGTAGTTTTTGGGCATTATTATTTTTTGGTTGCACCTGTAAGAACAAGGCTCTATGACCACATCCCTCAACAGCATCTCTCAGTTTCAGGTCAGATCTGCTTATCAGGTTTGCATGTACCAGGCACATGTCAGGTGTACTGGTGCTTCCACCAAATGATAGAAAGGTGGGTTCTGATTGTAGATAGATCAGTTGTGTTTTGTCAATAAAATTCTCCATAGCGTGGCCAGGTGCATTGCGGTCAGAGTAGTTCCATCAGGGGGAGTGCGCATTGAAGTCCCCTAGTATAATGGAGTTGCGGTGTCGGGATGACATTTCTATGAGACTTGTATTTAAGTTGTTAGTTGGTGGGTTATAAACACCAATGATTTTGTAGTGGTGTCCGTTTATCCAGACTTCTATAAGTACGGCTTCATGTTTGTCGGTTTCGCACATCTTGTGAAGCACCTCAAATTTGCATGCTGCGTTGTTATTTACACCGACAACAATCCCTGAGGCCACTTGTCTAGACCTAGGTAAAATAAAATTGGTAAAATTCATAGTGTGAAAAAAATCTGGAGAGTCTGTTGAGGCTCCAGCTTCAACTACAATGAAAACATCTGCGTCCAGTTTATGAATGAGAGTCTTGAACTCTGTGAACTTTGTGTTATTAAGGCCACCGGCGTTCCAGAATAGTACGCGGAGCCCGTCGTTCAAGCCCTGAGAAGGGCTGGCTTTGCGATGGCTGCTTGATACTATCGATTTGGTCATCTCTAGAAGGATTTGGCAGAGATTCGTCGTAGCAGATTTAGCGTTACCCAGGGTGCACCACGTGGAGGCCTGCTACATTTACACCCCATATAGGTAGATAGTAAAATTGAATAAAATTATAACAAATCTATCCTGACTGGATACTTCGTAGATACAGTAGATACTTCTTTAATGCAGAAGTATTTAGTTACTTCTTTTATTGTATCCATTTTTTTGGGCTATTTGATATATTATTTGTTTTTCTTTTGCTTTTCTTCTTTTTTGTGATAGTGAAAAACAGAAGAATTCATAAAATCCAACAATTGCATAGAATTAAACAAATACCCCCACCCCACTAACAAATACCAAAACGAAATCATACAATTAGCAAAAAATAACAATTTATTCAGCCAATAAAACCTGTACCAATACACAATAGACAATCCAAATCCCCCAAAAATGAACGCCTTATCAATATACATAAAGTCAACAATCCTATAAGACCTCTTAATTAATTTCAAAAATGCTCTCCCCTATAAAATATCACATGTAATTGAATATAACCTAAAACACAAACTTAAATTGGAAAATAAATATACCATAAATTACTCAATTTAACCAACGGACTAAAAACAATAAACATAACAAAAAAACACTAAATTTATATCATTTTATATCTCAAACGTGTACTCTAATATACCAATAAACAAAAATATCCAACAATTACAAAACAAATTAACTAATCTTAAAACCAACCCCAAATACACAAACCAAATAACAAAATACCTAAAGACCATACTTGACCAAAAATATTTCACATTTAATAATAAGAAATATAAACAAATAGATTGCTTAGCAATGGGATCACCCTTCTCTAGTATAATATCAGAAATTGACCTCCAAAGCCTCAACGAAATAATCACACAAACCATAAAAACACCCGACTCCAATGGACATTGGATACAATATGTTTACGATGGATTACACATCTCCCAAAATAAAGCCATAAGTAGTAATATTATTCTAAATTAACAACTTACACCTTAACATAAAATTTACCATGCAAGAAGAAATAATAAAATAAACTATCTAGACCTAACAGTAACCAGAAATACAAATAACATTGAATACTCAATTTTTAGGAAACCTACACAAACCATAAATAAAATTCCAAACTACTCTAATCATTCCCCACAACATAAAATTGCTGCTTACAGCTCATCTTGAACAGAATGCTAAAACTACCACTAAAAAATTAAGAACAAGCAAAAGAAAAACAAATAATATATCAAATAGCCCAAAAAAATTGATACAATAAAAAAACTATAGATAAATTAGAATGTAAAATATTAAATAAATTAATACAATCTAAACAAGAACCACAAACAACAATCTAATGAGCCACATCGCATACACATATAATGATTTAATACACAAAATTATCCCCAAGACAAACTAAAAACTTTCCCACAGTATAGTGAATCCTAAAATAGAAATATCCGGTATACCATGTGACAACGGAAATCCCACACACCTGGCAATCTAGTGAAAGTACTTAGTCTCAGTTGATGGTTGAAAATGAAGACATGTAATTAAAGTCTTTGAAAGTTGACTCGCATATATATACCAAATAAGATTCTTGTATATATATATATATATATATATATATATATATATATATATATATATATTTGTGGATTACGCAACACTGTTTTCTTGTATACACTTATCACTTTCACTTATGTACTTAAACAAGTAAGATTCTTGTTTAAGTACATAAGTGAAAGTGATATATATATTTATATTATTTGGAGTACATCCATTCATTCTGCAGTGTATAAAATCGCAGTTCTGACGTTTCGCTAGAATCTCATCTAGCATTGACTAGGTGAACCCAACAACAGTTGAAGAGCGCAGACAACTTTGCTCCTATATATAGAGGAATGAAACCACACCCATTGACGTCAATCCACACACACCTGAGCCAAGCAATTACTCAACAATTGACAAGCAAAAAACGTCGGCTCTGTACAAGCACCGCTGCAATACCGGGCATACCATTGATTTCCAGTCTTCTCGACAAATTGCTCAAGTGGTAAACTACAGGACTAAAATTATTTGTGAGGCTGTCGAAATAGAGAAGCTAGGGAGTCTTGAAAAACGCGATGATAGTTTGAGTTTGCCCGCAGTGTGGAAATGTGTCATCGAAAGATTTTATCAGCGGAAAGGTGAAAAAAAGAAAAGGAATGTGAGTAATTGTTTGGCTCAGGTGTGTGTGGATTGACATCAATGAGTGGATTGACATCAATGGGTGGATAGACGTCAATGGTTGTGGCTCCATTCCTCCTCTATATATATATTAGCAGAGTTGTCTGTGCTCTTCAACTGTTGGTGGGTTCAACTCATCTATGCTAGATGAGATTCTAGCGAAACTCGGAACTACGATTTTATGCACTGCAGAATGAACGGATGTACTCCAGATAATAACTATTTATCATATTTTCCATCCGGGAAGTAATGCGTATCAGCATATATACACACACACACACAGGTATATGTATACAAGGTCAAAAAGAGTACTAATAATCATGATGAGAATTAATAATCCTTCTCATATAATAATTTATGCATTTAAAACAAAATATTTTCAAAATATTACATGTCATTAAACTTGATAAAAATGGAGTATAGTTCAATTTTTATTTTCTTATATTTTAGTTAAAAATACATTCTAAATAAAAAGTTAGTTTAAAACAATAATTTTAAAATGGTTGCAAACCATTAGTAGTAGTCAAGCTTACTTTTGATTTAAAAAAGTATAAACATAACAGCTATGTAGCAAAACTCAAATTTTCTCTGTAAAACAGAACACTATTTTATATCAAACCACTTTACAGTTATATTACAATGTTTCCAGTTTACAGAGTAGGTTATATAAAATATTAATTTTACTATCATATGCTTTTTTTTACTGACACATCTGTCATTGCAAAATTTGAGGGCACTAGTTCAATGCCTATTTATTACTCTACATTTCTTTTTTTATCACTTTAATAGTTTATGACTTTGCGAACTTTAAATTCTGTAAATTTGTGAAAACTTACTGTTGGATTTGTAACCAAATTAAAATGCTATTTAACTGAATTGTAGATATTAATGAGTGCTCTAGACCGGAGGACCGTCCACAAATATACGGAAATATAATGCCTTGAACAGAGTATATTAAACTATGACGCAACAACTATTTGGTTTAAAGAGAATAAGTCTTAAGCGCTACAGCTTACCTAAGAACGGAGGCGTGTCAATCCTTCACTTAAATGTGGTAACTGAAAGGTACCTGTAACACTTTAACTTTAATTAGAACAGGAGTCGAAACACAGAGTCATTACAAGGAGTGCACTCAATTAGAAATAAAAGTCACTTTTAAACACTGAGTCCTATAATGTCCTAGGTTAACCATTCACAGTTCACTTAACAACCGTGTACAACGCAATTGAAGACAAGTTCTTGGTATAATTGTTCTTGTTACGGCACGTAACGCACTAACACGAGCGATTGCACCACATTACATTGACTAACGTAACACAAAGGGAACTTTTCTAATACACTTGTTTAAAGTCAAATCGTGGTTAAACTTACTTGCGGACACTACGTACTTGTTATACGATGAATTATAGTTAGTTATAGTTAAGTTGCGGTCATTGTAACGGTTTATGGTGGTTTAACTTCGCGGTGTAACTAAGTCCTCAATGCGGTCATTTCATACTGGCTACAAGGAAAAGACTGAACACAATTGCGCAATAAGGAAAGTAGCCTAGAAATATGGGTCAAACTAAGAAGTTAGGCGTACAGCGGTGTAAACTTCATCGCAGCTGTTAAGGGGCAAATTACAAAATTCTCGAAATGTAGCTGAACAGGGCAGATCCTCTACTGAACACTTACTAAAACAGAACGTTTTCAATCGCTATATGGCGATCTTCACCAGTGTCTTCTGCTTGGAGATGTTGGGTCAACCGGTGACGGTATAAAGGCAGGTTTTCGATAGTATCAAAGAGTATGTGTGATCTGCCACAGATATGTCGATAATATCATAACACTATGCAGAGGCAACACCCGACAATGTGAAAAACTCCTTACCTGCACTAATAAAATACACCCAAAACTCCACTTCACCTCATAGATTGAAACCAACCGACTCATAAACTTCCTCGACCTAACCATAACAAAAAGCCACATACAAAAACACAGCTTCAACATTTACAGGAAACCCATAACGACAGACACACTTATCCACAACACCTCAATCCACCCTATCCAACACAAACACACTCCCTTCAGATCCATGCTCCATAGACTTAAAGAAGTTCCAATGACCACAGAAAACATAAACAAAGAACTAGACACCAATTAAATATTTAGCGTACACAAATGGATACAATACCACAATAATAGACAAACTATGGTACAAAATACAAAAAAACACTAAAATTAACATTACAGACAGGGAAAACAAATACATAACATTACCATACATAAACAAAACAAATAAAATAGCCTGCAAATTCAAAAAGCAGGATACAAAATAGCATACAAAACTAATAACAAGTTACAATACAAAATACAACACAACGCCAACAAACTAGGCGTATACAAACTAAACTGCGACAAATGTAACAAATTCTTCATTGGACAAATAGGTCACAGCCTTAAACAAAGAGTCGAGGAACACAAACAGAACACCAACTCAGCATTTTACCATCACATAAAAGACACAGGACACAAATACACAGACATTTACCATAAACTAGAATTCCTACATATCAACATAAAACACACACTAGAACAATATGAAATTTACAGACACACAAAAACACAAAGTAGAAACATATTAGATGAACAAACACAATACAAATCACACATACTCTTTGATACTATCGAAAACCTGCCTTTAAACCCGTCATCGCTTGACCTCACATTTCCAAGCAGAAGACACTGATGAAGATAGTCACATAGTGATCGAAAACTTTCTGTCTCAGTAAGTTTTAACAAATTTACAAAATTTAAAGTTCGTATAGTTATAAACTATTGTTAAAGTGATTAATTAAGATTCACCGAAAGTAGTGGACTACAAAATTCAAGAATTTCTTTTTTTATCACCAAACATATCTTGATTGGATTCTTTGTACAATGTTCAAGTGATATTTTGATTTGTGCTGTATTGAATGAGTAATTTTGTATCTTTAAATATTATAGAATGGAATCAATTAAATTTTGAACCCATATAAAATGGATGATGAAGAATTAATTAAAACATTGGAGTCTGTGGAAGATGTTCCTGAATCGATTTTGTTAAAATTGAAACCTATTATACAGTTATCCTATCTTCCAGAATTAAAATTTGCAGAAGAACGTCCATTTGAAGAAACAGATTTTGTAAACCATCTAGTAGTAGTATGTAAAAATTTTAAAACTCTAGCACTGATTTTAAAAAAAATTAACTTACAAATAAAATTTAAAAATGAGTTCTGTGTTAGTGTGGAAACAGTACATGATTTAATATTATTATGCGGTGAACACTTAGGGAGAGGATTATGGACAACAAAAGAGACATTTGAATATGCCCAGACTTTATTAAATATTGTTTTACAGTTACTGAACTTTGATAGTTTTGTAAAGTTGTTGTTTGAATTCAAAAAAGATTTCATCAATACATTACTGCTTAAATTGAGACCTAAATTATTGAAAGCCACTTGGAAGAAATTTCCTGCTGCTGTATCATGCTACAAATGGCTTCTATTTCATATAAAGGTTTGTTATCATACAAAAACTATTATAGTGCATAGTAGTGTAAATTATTGTTAACAATTACAAACTCTTATATACAAATTTTAAAACAGTTAAAAAACCTTTATATTTCTTTAATACAGTTAGCACCATCAGAAAGTTAAAACTGAACTTGACTTTCTTATGGTGCTACAAAATGTTTCTAACTGTGTTAGTAAAATGTACATAAAAGTTGTATAACCTAAGTATCCAGTTAAGTTTAAGGTTTGTAACTGTATTAATTTGTAATTATAATGAATATATCGAGTTAAGCCTTGTTACTTTCTCCTATGTTACAAATTAGCAAACACCTTAATAAGAAATTTTTTGTTCATGACAATTGGTGAAACTTTTACATTTCAACTAAGTAAAATAACAACTTGCAAAACATATACAGTAAACTCCCGATTATCCGTGGAATAGGGTGGCCAGGCAACGCCGGATAATGAATTCCTCGGATAATCCGCTATGAACAAAGAATACGCAAAACGATCGATAATCGATTATTATACCATAAGTTACACAAATAATGACCCCGGTTAATGCAATTCACAAATAATCTTCAGAGGACAAAATAAATGCAGAAAATAATTTAAAATGTCAATGTATTTGACGGATTATAACATGTACATTTATATGTCTAACTATTTACAATACGTACATAAGTATATGTCAAAAGAAAGTATGTATGTACATATGTAATTTCCTTGACACATAATACTTTCACTTTTTAACAAAAAAATCTGTCTTTCGTTTGTTTTTTTGTGAGCATTGATTTAGCTTTAATGTGCAATTTAAGTTTCTTGAGAACCATTTTGTTGCACAGTGTCTACTTGTGTCACGTGTGTCACAAAGCCATAAAGATCGATAATGTATATGACAGACATGGATTATGCATATGTCACGTCCTAGACTATTTATAGCCGAGATTAGCTGACATTTGTTTACAATCTTCTGATACACATTAGGTTTCCGGGCGTCCAAGCATTTTATCGTTGTCTCTTATATACAGTAGTCAGCTCGCCCCTTTTATTTCGCTGCCCCGCGTCGGGATGCTTCCCTTTCAGTGTAAACATTAGTACGTACATATTTACATATCTATTCCCTTCATCTTAACTTCTATTAAGCCTTATATGTATTTAAGTCGTAATGCACCGTTTGGAAATTTAAACACATGAATCTGATTGGAATAAAATTTGGATATTTGTAAAACAATGGCAGACCCCGGATAATCCGTAAACCGATTAATCCGCCCACGGATAATCGGGAGTTTACTGTAATTAAAATAAATATATACAAAATATATGATTGCACAAAATAATCTTTATCAGTGACTAGGTTGACTACTGGGAAATATTTTGTGCTGTGTTGAAGGCAAAACATAAAATAGAAACATATTAAATAACAATGGCAATGCATATAATATATATGTGTTGACCACTATTTAGAATAACTTCTCAACAATGATTCATAGCAGCCAACCTAGACATTGATGAATATTGTTTGGTTCGATTAAAAATCTTTCAGTAAGTTTTTTTTATATATTTACATGAATTATAAGTTTAACAAGTAGCTATTTATAAGGTTCACAAGTTTTGGTGATCATTATGAATAACAAAATCTAAGAGTTTAATTTTAAAAAAAGTGTATGGCATTTTTTGGTACAGCCGTACAAACTCCTGCTTAGAGAACTCTAAAAAATGTACTTCATGTTGTCCGGAAAAACAGATGATTTTCAACACGTATTGATGTAAACTTCCTTTGCGCTTCTGTCAATTTATTGATTACTACTATTTTGTCCTATGTCTGATTTTTGCCACATACTGTCAACCATATAAACGCATGGTAAAAAATCATTGCTGCAGTCTGGAACTGTGATTTTGGAAAGTCATTTCTTTCTTAATCAGCCATTGTAAATGTTGCTTCCAACAGTGTGTAGTAGATGGACCCTTTTCAATCTTCTCTATGTAAAATTCTTACAAAGTTGCTCTTATTTTCATTCTTTCAATTTATTAAGTGATTATGCAAAGCTTCTTGTGCACGAGTGACATTGCAAATTTAATAAAACTAAAGTGATTGATTTAATACACATGTTGGTAGTATATGTTTCTCTCAGTTAAATAGTTTTGAAGCTTTATGTCTCTATCTGTTGAGCTTGTCTGACCAACAAGGTGGATCACTACAATTATCATAGGTTTGATAATTATTTTTCAAATTGTATTTAGTTTTTAAGGGTGAATAGAGTTTGATTTAATTTCTCATACTTCTTCCTTGGTTTTAGTAGATTTCATACTACATAATTAGTTATCATTTATAAGTGGTTGTCTGGAAATTTGGTTATTTTTTCTCTTCTAGTCTAAAATTAAGGTTGCTAAAGCTTTTAACAGCCACTTTTACAATAGTAGTAGCTTATATTTTTAAATAGGTAAAGATATATGAAATAAGTATAAAGTTCTCAAGATACCATATATCTAAATAAAACTATAAAAAATTAGTTTTAATGTAACCAATTTGCACATTAATGTTATTCTGATTCTTTTAGAGTCCCCATCTGAGTGAACATATTGAAACTGTTTTACCAACAGCGTTAATCATCTTGGATGATCATGAATTTCACTATAGGATCCTGGGCATGAATTGTATTGAACATATTGTTAACAATATTGTAAGTCAGTAAATTATTTATACTTATATTGTTCATCTTGTTGTTTCATATATTATTGTATATTTAATCAAATTTATCTTGGGAAAGCCTTTGCTTACAGATGTTTTCAACATACGAGTATGTATCCCACACTTGGTATGTGCATTATACAGTGTTTTTTAGTGAGAGAAGATTGTTTATTCAGATAGGCATTGTATTACTGCAGATCTGTTATATAATAATATATTATCTCTAGTTTTATAATACTAATGCTGTACGTGTTGTTTTTGTATTATATATTTGAAGACTGTGTTTGAGTAGGTTTTTTTAACTTTTATAATGTATTTTTGTTGGTTCTTTTATGTTTGTATATTTAACAAATTTGTATATGTTGAAAATAAAATGTTTGTTGTACAAATTGTTTTAAAGTAGTCAATTTTTATTCATAAAGGCTAGAATATATAGGTTAATATTAATTAATCACCTTTACATTAGTTTATGACTAATTATTTTTAGAACTTAAATTTTATAAATTTGTAAAAACTTACTGAGACAGAATGTTTTGGATCGCTCCGAGGCGATCTCCGAGTGTTTTCATTTGTTTTGACTTTGTTGTCAATGGATGTGTTTATGAGTCAGTGTGTCATGAAGAATTTTACTGTATCAAGTTAATTTGTTTTGTCTTCCTTGTCATAGGTTTGATTTATTTAGACAATCATCATTTAGGCTGGCTGCAAGGGTTATTTAAAACTATTTAAGTCTAGTCCAAGGAGGTATAGAATCATATTATAGCTTCAACGTAATACATAAAGTCATATATGTATTTATAAAGATTTAAAGTATTGTATTTATTTGAATAATATAAAGAGTTGTATTATTCTTAAAATTTCTTTGTTAGTTGTTAGTTTGTTGTTTTCAATGAGCATTTTATTTCTGTTGCTTACTTTAATGGATATAATGGTGTGTAAATTTTGTATGTTAGTTATAGTTTATTATATAGATTTATGTAGTATGTTAATGTGTTTAATTTTGTTGGTCAGGTTTAAATGTTTTGTTTATGATAGTATGTGCATATAAAATATTAAAAACCTTTAAACAAAATTAATCTTATGGTTAACACATTACTTACATATAACAACGTTAACACAAACCACTTTCGTATATCTAAACTCTTGTGGTCATGAACAAAAGCAAAATATTTTACATTAACAAAATTTATAAACTATATATATGTATATATACACACACACACACAAACACCATAAAATCCAACTACATTACGTTTCAAACAACAAAACTCATTCCCGGTCAAACACAGTCTTCGAATATATAATAAAAAATTAACATTAATATTTTATAACTACTGAAAAAACACCACACTACCCTACAAGTTTACTAAAACAACATCGACCTGGACAAACTGTTTTGTTCGTGGCTCTTAGCACTGGCCAAGTGTGAAAAACATAAGCTGAAAACATCAGTAGGTAATGGTTTTGCTAACTTTTATTGGATTGATATATACAAATTATTTATTGTTAAAATAGTTGTTTTAAAAAATAATTTATTAGTGTGTTATAAAAATATTCATTTGTCTAAACCAGTTAAACACTAATTTAGCTTTGAAAAACTCTTAGAAATTTTTTTATTTGTAAAAATAATTATGTTTATTCTGATAAGATATGTTTCTAAAACTAATAAGTGATAATTATACACTAGCTATGAAATGGCCTAACATAAGTTTATATCTGACAATCAATTTACCTCTGGCTAATTAACATCAGACATAAATTATTGACAATATAAGAATCATTGTAATATTATCTATGTCAAACAAGATGAAAAATTTCACTTCTAGCATTGCCTTTATTATCTATACTAACATTACAATAAGAGAATACATTATACACAGTGGTATAGTTGTAAATTTTCTAGTGTGGCAATGCTCACCATCTTCTGAGAAGATCCTCAACGCCCCCTCCCCCTTTTGAAGTTGGTGTCAGAAGTGCTCACCGATTTTTAGCCTCAAGACAGTATGTAACCAAACGGTGAAATGTTTGTATTGGTTTTAAGCTACTAGTAATAAACTGTAAACAGGTAGTATTATCACTGCCCGATACTTTAGCCATCGTTAGGCATACTTTAGCCGTTACTGCTTTAAATCGTTAAAACCCATTCAGCTATTGTTGAGTTATGACCCCTCCCCCCAAAAAAACAGGTTACCTATAAATACATAGGATTCTTGAAGAAATCAAAGTGGGGACAGTCTGTTATATCAAGAGACTTGATATTGACTAGTAGAGATTAAAGAATTAGGAATGCTAGAGGTGTAAGAATCCCAGAAGACTGGCATTTATCTAACAAGAGATATACATATTATGTACTTGATAACACAAAATACATAAATCACTTTATGCACCAATAGATAATGTAACCAATATTTTGTTAATACAGTAGCCACCACATTTGTGTAATCATATTTGTCAGAAGCATAATTGATTACAATAACCGACCACATAATCACGATGTACAGAAGTACCACATTGAACTCAATGAATCATGGTCACAAGTGTTTACTGAATGATATGTAGGCCTAGCTTAACAGTAAGTCATTTTAATTCTTTATAACAAAGTCATATGAAGTTATAATAAGTCATTTTACCAAATTCTGCAATTTGAGACAGTTTTATATACTACAGTAAAATTTTATAACTATGTCTTCTACTTGTTATATTTTGTGGTCATGCTTCACGTCAGATTATTTTATTCCATTGTAGATTTTTGTAACACTAATTGAATCTAGCATGATTTTTAAAAATAGGTAACCTACATAAAAAAACTTCATAAAACATTTAAAAGTAACTTCAAATCACAATAAATCATAAACGTATATGAAAATAAAGACATAAACAGTGCAGAAGTTGAATGAACAGATGAGATAGGACAAACAACAAATGTTTATTTTATGAAACCTACATAACGTCTTTAATTAAAATCAAACAGGATATGAATGACATGGATCATGAATCATGTAACATAACTGATGGACAAACAACTGTTTATTTTATGAAACCTACAAAACGCTTTGATTAAAATCAAACAGGAGATGAATGACATATTAATCATGAATCATGTTGATAATATAACTGATGGACAAATAACAACTGTTTATTTTATGAAACCTACAAAAGGCTTTGATTAAAATCAAACAGGAAATGAATGACATATGGATCATGAATCATATCGATAACATAACTGATGGACAGGATGTTATTCACCAGATCACTCAACTGATTTCTTAGAATTTACAATATTTGTAAACATTTTTGTTTAGTCTGTGCTAGTGAACAAATATTTTGTTGCATGACAAATTAAATGATATCAATAAGGGAAGAGAAGATTACAATAAACGACTCGATTACAATGTATTTATACGACTCTGTGTCTGTTTTTAAGTGAAACAATAATAATAACCAAATGATAACAATGAGCATGATGACACTATGTTGTGGCTATTGTATGTTCCTAAATTATTATTTTTTCAAAGTCAAAACTCTTAATTTTTAAAAACTAAAGTGACTATTTGTTTATATTTACAGACAAGAGCTGAGTTAAACTGGTATGGAAGGGGGAATTTATTATATAAAACTTTGGAACCTATGGTATATTTTCGTGAACCAGAATTACTTCCATCACTCATATCATGTCTGATTGCTGTACTGAAAAAAACTGACTGTGATCCCCTCGGACAAAATTTAAAGGTAAATTATTTAAACACATCTTGTTGAAATTTAATGTTATTTTCATTTAATTTTGACAAATGTTTTCCTCAAGTATTGGACAACCTGTAATGCAGATGATTTCAATCCAGTTACATATGTCTCTAACACATCAGAAACAAATGCTATTAGTTTAAGTCATTGATGATAAGATGCATATGTACTTTTAATTCATACTGGAGTATATAAACGCTATTATTTTTTCCAACCCGTAATAAACATAATGATGCTATTATTATAATAATATGTACAGATTTGTTCTGTGAAATGTGTACATCAGTTTTTGAAGTGAAACTTCTTATGCTGTAGCATGTGAAAGAAATTAGCACAGGAGTGAATCAGTAGAATGTCTAAGGAACAATATATTTTTCTTGAATTTTGTAGTCCATTACGTTCGGTGAATCTTATTAATTACTTAAACAATAGTTTATGACTATCCGAACTTTATATTTAGTAAATTTGTTAAAACTTACTGAGACAGAACGTTTTTGATCGCTATGTGCCGATCTTCATCAGTGTCTTCTGCTTGGAGAGGTTGGGGCAAGCGGTGACTGTTTTAAAGGTATCCGACGTGACTGTTCCAATGTTTCCATCCGAGCCATCATCAACTACCAGAATGCCCCTGCACATAAATTAGCAAAATACATGGACAAAATAATCAGACAATCCATAAACTTAAACATAGAAACATACATAAAAAACAGAACAAACTTCATAAATAAAATAAAAGACATAAACATACCACACAATTCAGCACTACTATCACTCGACATAACAAATATGTACACCAACATACCCATACTTGAAAGGCTCAACATCCTAGAAACCCAATTAATACGGAACAATATACCTAAAACCGACGTTACCAAAATCATAAACATCCTCCAAATCATCACCAAACAAAACTATTGTTTCAAACAAAACCACCCACAACTCAAACTTCTATTCACAACCAGATGGCCTACCCATGGGAAGTCCTATCAGTAGTGTCCTAAGCGAAATTTTTCTACAACACATAGAAAACACCAAGATACTCACAAACAATACACATGAACACAAAATTATTTACTGGCACAGATAAGTCGATGATATCATAACACTATACGGAGGCAACTCCTGTCAATGTGAAAAACTCCTCACCTACACTAATAAAATACACCCAAAACTCCACTTCACTTCAGAAATTGAAACCAACCGATCCCTAAACTTCCTCAACCTAACCATAACAAAAAGCCACACACAAAAACACAGCTTCAACATTTACAGGAAACCCATAACAACAGACACACTTATCTACAACACCTCAAACCACCCTATCCAACACACACACTCTGCCTTCAGATCCATGCTCCTTAGACTTAAAGAAGTCCCAACAACCACAGAAAACATAAACAAAGAACTAGACAAAATTAAATATTTAGCATACACAAATGGATACAACACCACAATAATAGACAAACTATGGTACAAAATACAAAAAAAAAACACTAAAATTAACACTACAGACAGGGAAAACAAATACATCACATTACAATTCTAAACAAAATAGCCCGCAAATTTCAAAAAATAGGTTACGAAATAGCATACAAAACCAATAAGTTACAATACAAAATACAATACACAATATCAAGAGCACAGTGGTACAATATATTACAATAAAAATATTGAAAAGAACCCCAATACCACAAAAATAATCAAAAATAACAAATAAGACAAGTTACTTAAGATTAAACACTTATGTACATTTCGATGACCATGTCATCATCATCAGAGGGTCTAGTTACAAAACACAATCTAGCACACAAGAAGTTACAAACTAGAATGATACCAATCGTTCTCCGCGGTCGCTATATATAGGCGTGAGGTAAGCTCCGCCCCCTCTCCGCCCTCGACCGACAAATAACGATCGGCCATCAGGAACCAAATAGGTTATATCAAAAATTACATTATAATAATACATATGTAATAAAAACTACAGCAATAACAATTAATAAACTAAAAGTAATTAGATTAAAACATCGTAATTTGAAGAAAGCTATTTAAGTAAAGTATATAATGGTGAGTAAGGAATAGGTCCTTTATCTGCATTCATTAATTTACAATTTGATTTGACTATAAAAACACTTTCATAACTATTAAGTAACTTTTTTGAGTTTATACATTTAGCTAAAATAACATTTTTATCTAAATCATGCTGATTACTAAGGACATGTTCTGCTACACTTGATTTTTCAGGTCTTTCATATTTAATATGGGCAAGATGTTCTTTAAATCTGGTTACAATTTTTCTTTTAGTTTGACCTATATACATCTCGTTACAAGTACTACAAATTATCTTATAAATACCTGATTTTTCCAACATTGGAATTTTATCTTTCGGGTTACACAATAAATGCTTGAGTTTTATAGGCTATCTTAACATTTACCTTTTTAAAAATAGAGTCTAACCCTTTTGTTAAAATATTATCGAAAGGTAAACTAATAAAAGTACATTTTTTAACTTCTTTTTGAAGAGTGGTAGTTGTGTTCAAAACATATTTTAATCTTTGTTTTCTAACAATATTATCTATAATTTTAGCATCAAAATCGTTATATCTTGCCACTCCTTTGATATAATTAATTTCCTTATAAAAACGTCTAGGACTAAGTGGTACATTGATAGCTCTGTTAACCAAACTGTTAAATGCTGCTATTTTATGTGTATAACAATGGTTGGAACTATTTAAAATATATCTGTTATTGTTAGTAGGTTTCCTGTAAATATCAAATTCAATTTTTTCATGATTTTTAATACACAGAATATCTAAAAATGGTAAACGATTATTAGTTTCTAATTCATAAGTAAACTTAATGGAACTATGTATACTATTAAGTTGGTTTACAAAAACATCAACATTACATTTACTGCTATCAAAGATCGCAAAAACATCGTCAACATATCTTAACCAAATCCTAGGAAAATAAGTAATACTATTCTTTAAGTTTTCTTCAAATCTGCTCATAAAAAGCTCAGCAATGAAAGGAGACATCTATAATTTTAGCATCAAAATCGTTATATCTAGCCACTCCTTTGATATAATTAATTTCCTTATAAAAACGTCTAGGACTAAGTGGTACATTGATAGCTCTGTTAACCAAACTGTTAAATGCTGCTATTTTATGTGTATAACAATGGTTGGAACTATTTAAAATATATCTGTTATTGTTAGTATTAAATGCTGCTATTTTATGTGTATAAAATACCTCTGATGATGATGACATGGTCATCGAAATGTACATAAGGGTTTAATCTTAAGTAACTTGTCTTATTTGTTATTTTTGATTATGTTTGTGGTATTGGGGTTCTTTTCAATATTTTTATTGTAATATATTGTACCACTGTGCTCTTGATATTGTGTATTATCATGGCTTCCCGGTCAACTGAGCGAAACCTTTTTAGTAAATTAAGTTTAAAAATAAGTTCATTACAAGTAGATATCGGTTTTTTGAAAAAATGTCAACGTTTTAAAGTTTTTCCTAAATTTATAAACGGTTTCCGCATTAATCTTAATAATTCACGTACCAAGAGAGTTATCGAATTTGTGAAACTCAAATGGTTAAAATTAGAAATTAAATATCTTTATAGTAAATTAGCTAATTTAGAATTGAAAAAGTACAATTTACACCTCAAATTAGCAAAGGATAGTAACGCTATTGTTTGGAATAATTTTTGTAGAAAAATGTATGTAATAAATAAGCATAAAATTGATTATAAGGTAAAAAATCTGGATAAGAAATTTGTAGCAATTAGTAAACATTTAAATTTGGATGAAATAGGTAATAATAATAAAAACCCTACCTGTCCGCTAGTTCGTAATGAATCTAGCCAAACTTTTAATAGAGAAGAAATTAATTTATTAAGTAAAGGGTTAAATTTTGCACATTGTAATTACACTAACAAAACTGTAGTTGATATAGTAGCTAATATAGAAAGTAGTATTTCTAATTTAAAAGAGTCAGATAAAAATTACATAAGAAACGCCTGTAAAGTTAAAATGGAAAATAATATTCGTATGGCCAATAAACCGGCTAATGTTAAAAATAATTTTGAGTTAGTTAAAGGTCTTTGTAACAAAGATTGTTATTATTTAAAAGCTGATAAGGGTAATACAATTGTAGTTTTAGATAAGAACGATTATGTCAATAGAGTAACTAAAATGTTAGAAGAAGGCCCTTATCAGAAAATTGTTAAAAACCCACTAAATAAGTTTGTTCAAGTTACAAACGATACTATTAAGAATTGTAGTTCAGTCATTCCTAAGAAAGATATTTATAAATTTAAAATTTCTAATCCTGTTATACCTAGGTTATATTGCCTTCCAAAAATCCACAAGGAAGGGAAAGCAATGAGACCTATAGTTTCTGGGATTGATTCCCCAACCTACCTTTTATCAAAATGGTTAGCCTATAAATTTACTTCTTTAAAAGAAAAACGTGGTATGTTTCCTATTAAAAATAACATAGAGTTTGTCAACAAGGTTAAGAATATAAAACTTAGTAGTACTGATATTATGGTATCTTTTGATGTAAGTTCGTTGTTTCCTAGCATTCCTGTTAAAGAAACTATATTGTTTGTTGAAGATTTTTTAAAAGAAAACAACATCGAACCTATTAAAATAAACGAATATGTCAAATTAACTGAAATATGCATGTACCAAAATTTCTTTAAATTTAATAATGAATTTTATAAACAATGTGATGGAACTGCTATGGGTAACAGTTTGTCTCCTTTCATTGCTGAGCTTTTTATGAGCAGATTTGAAGAAAACTTAAAGAATAGTATTACTTATTTTCCTAGGATTTGGTTAAGATATGTTGACGATGTTTTTGCGATCTTTGATAGCAGTAAATGTAATGTTGATGTTTTTGTTAACCAACTTAATAGTATACATAGTTCCATTAAGTTTACTTATGAATTAGAAACTAATAATCGTTTACCATTTTTAGATATTCTGTGTATTAAAAATCATGAAAAAATTGAATTTGATATTTACAGGAAACCTACTAACAATAACAGATATATTTTAAATAGTTCCAACCATTGTTATACACATAAAATAGCAGCATTTAACACTTTGGTTAACAGAGCTATCAATGTACCACTTAGTCCTAGACGTTTTTATAAGGAAATTAATTATATCAAAGGAGTGGCTAGATATAACGATTTTGATGCTAAAATTATAGATAATATTGTTAGAAAACAAAGATTAAAATATGTTTTGAACACAACTACCACACTTCAAAAAGAAGTTAAAAAATGTACTTTTATTAGTTTACCTTTCGATAATATTTTAACAAAAGGGTTAGACTCTATTTTTAAAAAGGTAAATGTTAAGATAGCCTATAAAACTCAAGCATTTATTGTGTAACCCGAAAGATAAAATTCCAATGTTGGAAAAATCAGGTATTTATAAGATAATTTGTAGTACTTGTAACGAGATGTATATAGGTCAAACTAAAAGAAAAATTGTAACCAGATTTAAAGAACATCTTGCCCATATTAAATATGAAAGACCTGAAAAATCAAGTGTAGCAGAACATGTCCTTAGTAATCAGCATGATTTAGATAAAAATGTTATTTTAGCTAAATGTATAAACTCAAAAAAGTTACTTAATAGTTATGAAAGTGTTTTTATAGTCAAATCAAATTGTAAATTAATGAATGCAGATAAAGGACCTATTCCTTACTCACCATTATATACTTTACTTAAATAGCTTTCTTCAAATTACGATGTTTTAATCTAATTACTTTTAGTTTATTAATTGTTATTGCTGTAGTTTTTATTACATATGTATTATTATAATGTAATTTTTGACATAACCTATTTGGTTCCTGATGGCCGATCGTTATTTGTCGGTCGAGGGCGGAGAGGGGGCGGAGCTTACCTCACGCCTATATATAGCGACCGCGGAGAACGATTGGTATCATTCTAGTTTGTAACTTCTTGTGTGCTAGATTGTGTTTTGTAACTAGACCCTCTGATGATGATGACATGGTCATCGAAATGTACATAAGGGTTTAATCTTAAGTAACTTGTCTTATTTGTTATTTTTGATTATTTTTGTGGTATTGGGGTTCTTTTCAATATTTTTATTGTAATACAAAATACAACCCAACACCAACAACAAAGATAAGCTACAAGCACCAGGCATATACAAACTGAACTACGACGAATGTAACAAATTCTACATTGGACAAACAGGTTGCAGCTTTAAACAAAGAGTTGAAGAACACCAACTCAACATTTTACAATCACTTAAAAGAAACAGGACACAAATACACAGATATTTATCATAATTTAGAAATCCTACACATCAACAAAAAAGGACCATTTTTCAACAAACTAGAACAATATGAAATTTACAGACACAGAAAACATAAAGTACAAACATATTAAACGAACAAACACAATACAAATCACACATACTCTTTGATACTATCGAAAACCTACCTTTAAAACAGTCACCGCTTGCCCCAACATCTCCAAGCAGAAGACAATGATGAAGATCGGCACATAGAGATGGAAAACGTTCTGTCTCAGTAGGTTTTAACAAATTTACTAAATATAAAGTTCAGATAGTCATAAACTATTGTTCAAGTGAATAATAATTATATTTTTATTGGTATATCTTAACAGTAAATATAATTATCTAATCTACTGACTTCTTAATGATTGACATGATTTTATTATAAAAATCAAAATATTTAAAGTGACATTCCTGTTAGCAGCCTCATGATTAATTTTGCTTTTGTAACTCATGCAAGTTTTTAAACATTAGCCCAGGTTGAATTATTTAAGGTTTGTGCCATTTCCAGATGTTTTATTTATCCCATTTAAGTATTAGATGTTTGCTACAACCAACAATATAAAATATAAATAACACTGTTAATATATATAGCCCATAATGCACTGTCCTAATTTCTTTGGAAGAAATATTATTTAAGAATAAACTTAATAAAAGTTACAGTGGTTGGGAACAGATTTATGAAAAAAAAATGGATTGAATGATACGATGACTATATGTTGTGCTATTTTGTATATCATTTGACAGACTTTTAAAAGAATTGTCAGTTCATCTGTTATTGTTTATGATGGATATAATAAAGATTTTGAATACAAATATAATTAAAGTATATGCGCAATTAGGATTAAGGTAAGGATATAAAACTGAATGGTGTGGTACATAAATAAGGATTATGGCTAACAGAAATGGAAGAAAAGCAGTGAAAATAATCATTTTGAGTGTGAAGGTGGAGTATATACTACAAAGCTATGTATTTGAGTACAACTTTTTGCTTTCTCTAACGTTACAATATTCTCCTCTGTTGGCGCATTTCAGAGCGACTCCATTTTCAAAATTTAAATTGTACTCTTCGCCCAAACTTTGAGTTCGTCTTTATATACTATTAGCCACTCCCCCATCACTTCCATACCTCGCTTTCTATTGGTCCAAGCCTACTCATGCTTCTTGTGTCCAACTACTTCATAATTTTAAACTTTTAAACATAATATTCGACTGTGTATTTATTTGTTCGTTTATTACATTTTCTTTTTTTTAACTTTGGTTTTTAAATTTTCTAAAATATTTAAACATCTTCCTTTATTAACATATTGTATTCTTTTTTTTTTTATGGAAAGGCAGAAAGTTGTACTTAAGTATATAGTATTATTCCTAATAGAAATAAAGATGAGTATATTAATAATTTCAACTATAAAGCTTTTTCACAACTTTCTAGTTTCTGCAGTATTTTTTTAAATTGCTTTGAAAGTATTTAATAAAAATTAAGTTGAAGTTTGAAAAGTAGGGAAGAAAGTACTTTTTTGATTCCTAGTAAATTTTATTTAATGTGAAATTTCACTTTAAATTTAAATGATAATTATGATATTTCACAGTTTAATGTGAAACTATTAATCTTTGCTCTTATTACAGTGGTCACATTTTGATGATGTATTTCAATTATTTCAAGTACGGGCTTGGATTTTTAACTAAAATAGCATCTACATAAGTTGGACTCCAAAAATAGACTGGTAAAACTAATAAAAAATTCTAAAAATACTTCAATAATTACTTTCTTGGTTTGTTGCCAAGGTAAAAATAATTTGTAATCATCTTGCTATCATTTCCATTATCTTAAAAACTTCTTTATTGGAAAAATAACCAAAGTTGCAATGGAGAGTTCCTTTGATACCTGAATGAATATAGGACTCCAATGGGAAGGATGGGAGTAGAGCTTTATGCCTCATAAGCCTGCTAAACTCTGCAAACTCAAATTGCAAGTTCAGACATGCTCTGTAAGTATCATAAGCACCCCATTTTCAGATATTCACAATGGTCTCATTATACAAAGGTAATTTTAGCCATCATTGTATTTCTTTAATTATCTCTGGTCTTTGGCTTCTTTAAATGTAGAATTTATTTAGACAGTGACACCATTGTATATTAAAAACCATATGCAATCGTACATACTTCCGTATAACAGATGTTTTATTCGACTGTGTATTTATTTGTTCGTTTATTACATTTTCTTTTTTTTAACTTTGGTTTTTAAATTTTCTAAAATATTTAAACATCTTCCTTTATTAACATATTGTATTTTTTTTTTTGTTATGGAAAGGCAGAAAGTTGTACTTAAGTATATAGTATTATTCCTAATAGAAATAAAGATGAGTATATTAATAATTTCAACTATAAAGCTTTTTCACAACTTTCTAGTTTCTGCAGTATTTTTTTAAATTACTTTGAAAGTATTTAATAAAAATTAAGTTGAAGTTTGAAAAGTAGGGAAGAAAGTACTTTTTTGATTCCTAGTAAATTTTATTTAATGTGAAATTTCACTTTAAATTTAAATGATAATTATGATATTTCACAGTTTAATGTGAAACTATTAATCTTTGCTCTTATTACAGTGGTCACATTTTGATGATGTACTGAATGTTTGGTTACCAGGAATGGAAATGGAACAAAACATTGCTTCACGATTAGTAAACTTAGAGTGCTTGTGTGACTTTCTCAAAGTAGCAAAATTAGTAAGCTTACGCTGGTCACAAAAACTGTTGAACATAATCACTGAATATGCAGCTGACAAAAATACTTGTGAAAAGTCACTAGAGGTAAATATTGTATTGTTAGGGGCTTGGTGATTTTCCTCAGCGGGATTTTTTATTTCTTGTTTTTAAAAATAAAGATAGTAACCAAAATGATAAAGTCCAGTAGTCCTTAACACTAGAACACACTTCACACATTTTGTTCTTGCTTTTCATAAGCCTTACGATCATCTCAGCTTTGGTGACAGAAATAAAATGTACTACATTTCGTTAAAGTTTTGTAAGCGTATGCTCAGTAAAGGAATTTAGTAGAGATACAATGGTGGTAGAAATAGTGCTGTGGGTTTATGGCAGTGGAGGTTGTATTTGAGAGAAGATTCGCTGGAATGCATAACAAAGCAAACAGTTCTGTTATCATTTTAGTGGGTTTGACAGTGATTACTGTATCGACCAAAACAGTTTCTTAAAACTAAGGATGCCTCGACTAAAGACAAGTCTGTTTGGCAAAATAGTGGCGCTCAGAAGTCAAACTAAATGGATAAATATGAATATATTTAAAAACATATCGTAAGAGCTATGATCTGTTATCTACAATAACTGGAGTAGAATACTTGAATGGACACATGCACATACTCAAGCATCTAACATGAGTCATCCCTTCAACAGCTGACCTTATTTCTCCACTCACTTTTCATTTCTGCATGAACTACGCTTATAAAACTTTGATAGCCAGTATATATTTCAAATTAAAATATTAAATAGAAATTATAAGAAAAGAAATGAATAGATTTTTACGAGGATTTGTATGATAACATGATACAATTTTATATTTTTATTTCAATTTAAAATATATATTTTTAATAATTTTTATATTATTAGTGAGTCTCTATTAAATGTTTAAAGTTATAATTTATAAATATTCTAAATTTAAATGAATGTTCAAAATCAGTTCATCAAAACAATTCAATTTGATAAAATTCTAGAAGTTTGATGAACAAAATAAGTAATTCTTAGCTAAAATAGGAAATATTCTTGGATTTCGTAGGCCATTACTTTAGGTGAAACTTAATTAATTAATTTACGATTATTCAAACTTTAATTTTGTGTAAATTCTTAAAAACCTACTGAGGCAGAATGTTTTCAATCGCTTCGTTGCGATCTTCATCAACTGATTTACAATTCACAAAATTAAAATTTGGATAGTCATAAATTAATGTAAAGTTATTAAGGAAATATTCATTATCAACTCATCTGTGTTCTTTTGTTGGGGCTAAATATTTTTACAGTTCTATCAAACAAGTTCTTTTCTGGTTTGAATTACTCGAACTTTGCACTAGTAATTAAATTTAAACTTCCCAAAATCTAATTTCAATTATTTCAAGTACGGGCTTGGATTTTTAACTAAAATAGCATCTACATAAGTTGGACTCCAAAAATAGACTGGTAAAACTAATAAAAAATTCTAAAAATACTTCAATAATTACTTTCTTGGTTTGTTGCCAAGGTAAAAATAATTTGTAATCATCTTGCTATCATTTCCATTATCTTAAAAACTTCTTTATTGGAAAAATAACCAAAGTTGCAATGGAGAGTTTCTTTGATACCTGAATGAATATAGGACTCCAATGGGAAGGATGGGAGTAGAGCTTTATGCCTCATAAGCCTGCTAAACTCTGCAAACTCAAATTGCAAATTCAGACATGCTCTGTAAGTATCATAAGCACCCCATTTTCAGATATTCACAATGGTCTCATTATATAAAGGTAATTTTAGCCATCATTGTATTTCTTTAATTATCTCTGGTCTTTGGCTTCTTTAAATATAGAATTTATTTAGACAGTGACACCATTGTATATTAAAAACCATATGCAATCGTACATACTTCCGTATAACAGATGTTTTATCTGTGGTTTATTGCTTAATTAATGTCAATTAATTTAATAGTGACAATTTGATTCTATTTAATTAGATAGCTTTATGAGGCATTTATGTAATTTTACAGGTATTTCCTGTTTAATATTTCAGTATGTATATTCATAGTCTGTTCTTTTACAGTATGAATAGGTCTATTTTATGTACCTTATTTAAATCTATTTTGAAATATTAAAATACAAAACTTGTAAATCCATTTGCAATGGATTACATCCATTTCTAATAACTAATAAGTATATAAATACAATGTAATTATTTAAATAGATACAAATTGTGTGAAATCAAAATAAATCAATTGTTATTAATGAAACAAGATTCTGCAGATAATATATATCTTTTAAAAATATGTTTGATTCATACTTTTATGTTCATATTTGAATTTTACCCATGATCTACCAATTTTTTTACATCTTCCAGTCATAGTAATAACAACAGCATTATTGCTCTTTGCAGTAAGGCCACGGACATACAGAAGGCAATGCAAGGTAAACTTGAGTTGCTTTTTCACAGCGTATAGAGTTGAAAGCACATATTTATAGCGAAGTTATAGTAACGCGACTAGCGAGTGACACAGAAACTAGAGTTGCTCCAGTCATGACATGCTGTAAACTCGTTGCTCAGTTGCCGGCAATATTTGTTGTGTATGCGTTTCTCAAGAGTGCTCCCGTATTTAAACAATTATTATTTTTATTTGTATTTTTTGTGTTTCTGTTTCTTTGAATAGTCTTTTATAATACAGGTGTAGTACGTCATAAAAACAAAATATTGCTGGTTCTGGTCATGATTTGTGTATCCAACAACTTCAAAACAATATAAATGATTACCAACAACTTTTTCAAAATATATAAAATCGGCACGAACTATAAAATTTCATTTGCTTAAAAACTAATTATTGCAGTTATACATAAAACGAAATACATAAATGAGCAATTATCCTTAGCTGAGTGTTATTATTAAACTTTCTCCAGCTGAAAATTATTTCTCCATCTTTCTTAAAATATAGACAAGGGCGCCATCTTTCTCTGATGACGACATAACTGACAACTAAACTAGCAACTTTATATGAACAATCTTGTAAACCGACTAGCAACTTTTCTAATAACAACTCAAGTTTACGTTGCGTTGCCGTCACCAGTTGCCTTCTGTATGTCCGCGGCTTAAGATTCAAGGTTGTATACTAAGGGTGTATAGTTCTTTACATTGAAACAATCCACTTCAAAAGGCATAATAATTTTATTATGAAGGAGAGGGCACAAAAGAATTCATTTTATTTCAAAACATGTTTTTTTTTCAATCGAAAAATACATATTTAATTTACAAACAACAGTAGTTAAATTGGCATTATAAAACACTAAAAAAACTATTATAATTCTAAGACATTTATAAACACATGAATAATTCCTATATAATTGATGTAGATACAAAAAAATTACAGTGTAACTACATTGTTTGATGAAAGATTCAATTAATATCATTAGATATTTTAGATATATTTTAGTTGGATTTATTTTAAAAGGCAGTATAGTTTATTTAGTCAGCAACTTGTCAGATTTTCATTAATTTTGAAAACAACTCATTTTTTATTGGGAAAATTGTCCATTTTTTCTCTCTTCTCTATTATTTATTTCCTTTGTAAAGCTATACTTGTTTGCTCCAATATATTTTTAAAATTAATAAATCTATTCTATGTAACAGCTTTTCACAATGTCCTGTTGTGTTTTTCCAGGCTCTCTTGGTATTTATGGACATAGGGTGGCCTAGAGTGCAACATCATTGCCCAACTATTTTCATTATTTTAATGAAAGTTTCAATGGATTTATCTGAACTCGAGAACAATACTAAGCCATCAAGAATTATTCCATTGTTGAAAATGTGTATGAGTAAATTGAAAGAAGCAGCCCCTACAGAAATTAACACATTGTGTATTGAAGTAGCAGAAAAAAATGAGCTACGATCTGCTTACAATATTCTATTTTCATAAACCTTTTCTTAGGTTTGTCATCACCACTCTCTTCTGTTTCCTTGTTTTCAAGGATACATCATGTCTTTAAAATACAACATTCAAGAATAATTATTATTTTTTGCATGATTTCGTCATACTCATTATTTTAATGACTGATTTCATTGTCATACATTTGACTTCATAATTTTTTGCCCAAAGGGAGGTAATTTATAATAAATTTCATTTTCTCCAATCTTTCTTCTTATTTTTCTCGCCATTTAATTAATTTGTTTTAATCTCGTCTGCAGTTTTATAAATTTTGTTTTTTTATGCTTAATTATTTCAACATTACAGTACACCCTTCTTACAATTTCTTGTTAAACAGGCCAACATCAAAAACATTTTTGCTTTAATAGCTGATCTTTGTATATTTGTATGTGCAGAATCTAAATCTGCCCTTAATTTGTTTTTATCACTTATAGTTAGTTGAGCCATCTGTTTTTTACTGTCTTGTATAAAACTCCATGAGGTCTTTGGTGAAATTAATGATACACAATGCTACATTATAAGCATGGTTTGTATTTACAGTAGGCTACGTGAAACAATTGTGTATTGTGGAAATACAGATTTCACTAGTCAGCTGGAATTGATTTATACTTTCTCCCTCTTTCCTTTGAAACTTCTTGTGTAGCTTTTTCTACAATGAGCCGCTGCTTAAACTACTTGGTGAAATCACTAACAGTAATATCCTGTCATGTTGGTGTTCCAGCGGCCCAATAGTATTTTTCCATCAATTTAATGTCATGGTGAAAATGCTTACGTCGCTCCTCACTAACATATTCTAAATCGTCTGAGGAGTAATTGCAATTGTCCACAAAAAAATGTAAGTTCTAAACCATTATTGCAAAAAAAAGGAAACAATTATTCAATGTAAGTAAACAAACCCTGACAGTATGTTAAACTGAGAGAGTAACTAATTACAATAGATTACATCTACCCATTTTAACAAGTTTACATTTAAATTAACAACAGTTGTCCAATAGGAGCCAGAGTCACCTTAAAGCATAGGCAATTGCCAAATATATCGCTCTATGGACTTCTAAACACCAAATTTTAAAAAAATTTGTTAGAATTTTTCATAAGAATTTAGTTTTATAATCAAAACGTACTGCATACTTGTGTAATATACTAATTAATAGCAATAACATAATGTATATTAAAAGATTTGATAGATAGCTTAATCTAAAATCATCGGATATGGCAACTGATATAAAGGTTATTACTCCCTGAGATATATAGCTAAAACTCTTGAATTTTATAGTCCATTACGTTCGATGAATCTTAATTAATCATTTTAACATTAGCTTATGACTATCCGAACTCTAAATTTGTGAAAACAAAAACACGACACCAACGATAAAGATTAATTACAAGCACCAGGCGTATAAAAACTAAACTGTGACAATTGCAACAAATTCTACATTGGGCAAAGAGGTTGCAGATGTTTGCAGCAAACAAAGAGTCGAGGAACACAAACAGAACACAACACCAACTCAGCATTTTATAATCACATAAAAGAAACAGGACCCAAATACACAGATATTTACCATAACCTAGAAATCACACACATCAACAAAAAAAGACCATATCTCAACACACTAGAACAATATTAAATTTACAGACACACAAAATCACAAAGTATAAACATATTAAACAAACAAACATAATACAAATCACACATACTTTTTGATACTATTGAAAACCTGCCTTTAAAACCATCACCGCTTAACCCAACATCTCCAAGCAGAAGACACTGATGAAGATCGCCATATAGCGATAAAAAACGTTCTGTCTCAGTGAATTTTTACAAAATTTAAAGTTCGGATAGTCATAAACTAATGTTTAAGTGATTAATATATAGGTAGTTGTTTATACATATGAATAACATTGAATCATATCCACAATCTAAAGGATAGTTGACAACTAAAACAATGTATAGGAAAAATGCTGACAATATCAGGTTAATATAGCATTCTATTTTATTTTTAATGTAAATAAAATTTTTTATTTTTTTTATATATTGTTTTTTCCTTGATTTGTATCTTTTGGGAGAGTACACGAGGGACTTAATTTTAGCTAAGGTTAATGACCTCAACTTTGGCACAACAATTGCTAGTATTTATGAATATTTTCAAGTGATGAAACCAACAAATCAATTCTACAAACACTAGTTAGAACTGTGAACAATTATTGCTGTAACTCCGTGAATTATGGAATCTAGAAGATCAATGTCAGTTCACAAAGTTATCTATTTTACCCTCTTATGTAAACTGCATCTAATTTAAGTAAGAGCCATTCTCATTTGTATGCAGGTCCTTTTAAGAGGTCATTTTAGTCTCTTGAATTTTAAAGTCCATTACGTTCGGTGAAACTTAATTAATAACTTTACATAGTTCACGACTATCCGAACTTTAATTGTTTGTAAAAACGTAATGAGACATAACGTTTTCAATCGCTTGTGGCGAACTCTATCAGTGTCAGTCACTGGTAAAGATCGCCCCGAGCTATTGAAAACGTTATGTCTCAGTGAGGTTTTACAAAAAATTAAATTTCAGATAGTTGTAAACTTATTAGTCATTTTAGTTGCAGTAAAAGTGTTTAGTGTTCCAATGCTCAAAATCACTTAGTTATCACAATAGTGAATATTTAAAGTATATTTCTCCTTTTGCACAAAAATAAACATTAAACCATCTATAATTACGTATAAAAAAATGTGTTGCAAATTATTTTTAACCTAGTTGAAAAAATTTAGCCTGAAGTCAGCACACAAAAATTAATCTTGAAGGAAATATAAAATATACATTTTAAAAAATATAAAACTTTCCTAAAGGCAGCAATTGCTTTAATGTTGGGCCTTCATTATTAAAAAGTGTATGGATCCCCCATTGCTAGCATCTTGGCAAAAATATTCATATATCACATTGTACAAAACCATGTTTTACATAATAAATACTCAGATAACATCATTTACTGGCTTAGATATGTTGACGGCATTATAACATTATAAAAAGGGAATAAATGCCGATTACACATATTTTTAAAACATTTAATTCCATACCCAAAACTAACACACACTATTGAAACAGAATAAAACAACTCTCTTAATTTCTTGGATCTTACAATTAAACATACAGACAAACACATAAATTCAACATATAATGAAAACTTATCAACACCAATACTACCATTCACAACTCTTCAAACCACCTACACCAACATAAACTAGTCGCTTACAACACCATGGTATATCGCAAGTTTTTTTAATAACACCCTTGGAAAAAGAAAAACACTGCCAAGAATTAAACACTTTAAAACATATTTGTTGATTCCATCTTCACGTGAGCTACTAGTTATCACTAAACACTTTTAAATGTTTATAAACTTGCCTATAGTAGCACTTACGTTGTTTGTTGAGGACGGCCATTTTGGGAGATGTGTCCCATTGTCAACTCAGACCGTAACTGATCTCAAGGTTTACGTAGGTTAGGGTGGGATATTATGGTGGTGTGGGTGTATTTTGTGTGTATTATGATTTATGATGCCAAAATGTGTGTGTGAGTTGCAATGTAATTGTGTATTGAGTATGTGTGTAGGGTGTAGTGTAAGTTAAATGTCTGTATGTTTCGTATTGTTTGTGTAGCGTTGGTTATTTCTGTGTTGTTTAGGAAGAACTTGTAGGTTAGATGTTGTGTCTATGCAGTCATGTTTTGTGGAGTTAAGATGATCGGCGAAGTTTGATTGGTAGTTATTGTTTGTTAGTGCTTTTGTATGTTCTTGGTAATATGTGTAGAAGGACCTCCCTGTCTTGCCTATGTAAAAACTGGGGCACGAACTGCAAGTTAGTTTGTAAACTCCAGTGGTGTTGTAAATGTCGTCGATTTTGTTGTTGGGTTTCAATTGTTTATTGACAGTGTTGTGTGTGGAGTAAGCTATTTTGTAGTTGGTATTTTCGTAGTGTGTTGGTTAGATTGTGGGTTTTGGATAATCTATATGGTATTGATAAGTATTTTATGGGATCATCCTGTTGTGTGTTTGTATTTGGGTTATTCGGGTTTATTTGTTAGGCGGTTGTATAATTTGTCAATTACAACCCATTGTTGGGTTGTATCCGTTAGTTTGTGCTATATATTTTATGGTCTTTAACTCCTGGTAGTGTTCTTCTTTGTATTTTAAGCAGGAGGTATATCATGGTGTTGGAAGCAGCTAGTTTATGTTGGTGTGGGTGGTTTGAGGAGCTGTGAATGGTCGTATTGGTACTAGTGAGTTTTCGGCATATGTTGAATTTATGTGTTTGTTTCTCTGTTCATTTAATTTTAAGGTCTAGGAAGATGAGAGAGTTTTGTTGTTCTGTTTCGATGGTGTATGTTAGTTTTGGGTGTATGGAATTAAGTTGTTTTAGAAATATGTGTGCTCTATATAGTGTTATGATGTTGTTGACGTATCTGTACCAGTAAATTATGTTATCTAAGTATTTATTATTGTGTAAAATGTTTTGTTCAATATGGTGTATGAATATTTCTGCTAAGATGCTAGCTATGGGGGAGCCCATAGGCAGGCCATCTTTTTGGTTGTAGAATGTGTTGTAGGTGAAGTAATTTTTAAATGTGATTAATTTTAAGATATGAGAATGATATATCACCTGCTTAAAACACCTTTAGACAAAGAAGAACACTACCAGGAGTTAAAAAACATATAGCACAAACTAATGGATACAACCCAACAATGATTGACAAATTATACAATCGCCTAATAATAAACCTAATAACCCAAATACAAACACACAACAGGACAATCCCATAAAGTACTTATCAATACCATACATATCACCCAAAACCCACAATCTTACCAACACACTTCAAAAATACAACTACAGAATAGCCTACTCCACACACAACACTTTCAACAAATAATTTAAACCCAACGACATATAACCCTCCGCTAGAGTTTACTAACTGCAAACTAACTTGCAGTTCATGTCCTGATTTTTACATAGACCAGACAGGGTTGTTGATTTATACACGCTACTAAGAACACATAAAAGCACTAACAAACAAAAACACTTAATCAAACCTCGCCAAATATCTCATATCCACAACACACAACATCTAACTTCACAAAAATAACCAACGATACACAATCGGATTATATAATATATATATACAAATATTTCAAACCGTACACTTTTCGATATCATAACTCCTAATACTCACCAAAATACACCCATATCCCCATTATAACATACCACCCCCTTTAATCTACAAAAACCTTGAGATCAGTTATGGTCAGAGTTGACAATTGGACACATCTTCTGAAACGGCTGACCTCAACAATACAAATTACGTGCTACTATAGAAAATTGTAACAATTTACAAGTGTTTTTGGTTAAAAACTAGTAGCTCACGTGAAGATAGAATCAACAAACATTAATATGTATACAGTATTTAGAAGAATTGAAACACAAATGCCTATATATTTTCAGAGCGTAGGCCTAAAGAAATGAATTCAGTAATGACTAAATTCGATGTTTCCTTAAATTAGTAATAGACCCTTCTTAGTTTTAATTAACTATGCATTCCTAAATGAGAAATAAAAGTGAAAAATCCCTAATTCTTTAAAATTTTGTTCAGCATACAACATTTTTCATTTGTAAAATTTTATTTCTTTTTTATATAAATGACAACGAACGTGTAACAGTTTTTGTGTGATGCACTTTCTAAAACGGTAAATTTTAGTACAATTGTTTGATTTAATCAAAACAGTCACGAATTAAGAGTACTGTATTTCATTACACTAATGTGCTAATCAATCCTACAAGAGTCTTAAGTAGCAGTTAATAAAAATAAATTATCACTCAATCACAGATTCATTCAATATGTGATCTGTCAACAATCGATACTTTAGTGATACTATTGTCGGCGTCGATAGTGACACAAAATCTGGAATCGTAGCAGACGGCTGGGCGTTTTGGCACAAGTACAATCGCCAGTGCTTTCTGCCCGTCAGTGGTGTTTGACATTTGTGTGTAGTGCCAAATACAGATCAGTTTCATTGATAATTTTATTATAAACATAAAGCCTACACAAAATGTAAGTGTTTTAGTCGTTATTAAACTTAATTACTAGATTTAAACATTTGGGATGTTCAGCAAATATAATGCCAAAAATGATGGCTTTTTTTAAGAAGAACTGAGGGTCATTTTCCTCTAGAAGTAAAAATGTTTGAATTTTGTTTCTATTTTGAAACATTTTTTAAACAGTGTTAAATAGGTATTCATTAAGAGATAATATATGAACTATAGGATAGAGAGTTTTCTGTTAAAATGTTTAGACATAAGGTTATGGTTTTTATAAAAGAATCACCATGTTTTCAATTAAATGTAATAGAGCACATTGGTTCTGTTAGTTAAACAATATCGAGAATGATTGATTAGCTATTTGTTTCATAGGATCCATAGAATTGATACATTTAATTCATTTACATAATTACAGAAAAATAGCTCTTTACATGTCTCCAAGCTTACTATAATAAAGTTAGAAATTCATTTCACCCCAGTCTCCATAAACAGATATTTTTATTTAGAATAACAGTTGACATTTGACTGACTTTGCCAATTGTAACTGAATGCCAATTTTAGTCTAAATTTCTTGTAAATTTAAAACTTCAACCAAACTACTTTTCACATATTCTATTAGTATCATGACATGTTTTCACTTTAGTTTATTATTAATGTATATATCTTATACTTCTTAACTGAAGTAATCACAGCTTATTCTTTTATTAGCTTCTAACAAAAAAAAATGTGCTTGTAAGTTCCAAGAATAACGTTGTACAAACAAGAGTCCTAATAAAATATAACTTGGGTTGTTTTTGTATTGTTATATAAATTGTTATTTATCAAAAGTTTAAATTTTCTTTTAAAATAAGGTTAAAACTAGGATTTTAAGTAAATTTCTGTTAGCAAAATTGTTTTTATATAATTTTTAGAAACCAATAAAATTGTACTTTAAACACTATTTGATTTGCTCGTCCTTTTTATTATTTGCCAAACTTGTACGTTAGGCTTAAAATGGTTTCAATTAGGTAACTTAAAATTAACCATAGTATTTTAAATAACAATTATATTAAATTAAAAACTACAGTGTGTTGTATTCATTTCCTTCATTAATTTTAGGTTCTAAATAATAAGAGTATAATGAGTAAAATATAGTACAGTAGAACCTCTCTGTAGTAAACTAATTTGGGCTGAGGGTTTACTTTTATAAAGCAAAAAGTAATCTTAAAGAGGTTAAAATGCAAATAAAAGCTATGAAAACATAATAAAAAGAAATAAACTGATTAAAAAATATCTGTAAATTTGAATTACATCATACAAAAATCATTGAATTTTGTAGTCCATTACGTTCGGTGAATCTTAATTAATCGCTTTAACAATAGTTTATGATTATTCGAACTTTAAATTTTGTAAATTTGTTAAAACTTACTGAGAGCCATCTTCATCAGTGTCTTCTGTTTGGAGATGTTGGGCCAAGCGGTGACGGTTTTAAAATTTACAGACACACAAAAACATAAAGTACAAACATATTAAACCAACAAACACAATACAAATCACAAATACTCTTTGATACTATAAAAAGCCTGCCTTTAAAACCGTCACCGCTTGACCCGACATCTCCAAGCAGAAGACACTGATGAAGATCACCACATAGCGATCAAAAACGTTCTGTCTCAGTGAATTTTCACAAATTTACCAAATTTAAAGTTCGGATAATCATAAACTATTGTTAAAATGATTAAATATAAAAATCAGTTAACACATTCACTTTGGCTATGGTTTGTTAGGTATTATACAGTGACAGTGAAATTCAACTCAGCATTTATTATGCAGCACCTATTTTCATGGCTGGTGTATGATAAAATCTTTTTTTTAAACTCACTCCTGTATAAGCGATATCCAGTTATTGGGGTCCATTATAATGATCTACTGTATGTGAATTCTGTTGGTATTAAAGTTGAATTTTGAGTAGTGTGTGTTGTCAGATAGTTTAATTTATATTTCAAAACAAAAAATTGCTTTCTATCATTGAACTACTGGAAAACAGGCCTTCAGACATGTTTGAGAAGTTTATGATAGATTTTTAGTAATTAAAATACGAGTGTATTTTTTTCTTGAATCGTATAGTACTTATGTTATTATATCTATTTCATGGACTATTATGATTTTAATTTCATTGTTTATATTTTAGCTGAACAGTGAAAAATGTCAGTATTAAATCACAAAAACAAGTGAAAGATTAAATTCCTAAGAGATGTTTTAGATAACAAAACAAGAATGATAATGAAACCAAACGGTTTTTAAAAAAGGAATTTTGAGAAGAAATTTTTAAATCTTTTTTTTTAGAAATATATACATTGATTACACTTCACAAAAAATTTCTACTTACTGATGTTTTTCAGCAGATGGGTTTAATACTACTAGATCAGTACATTGTTTAGTGTTGTGAGTTATGGACAAGACTGTTGCTAAGGTGTGCTATATTATTGTGAGTCTGTGGTGTTTTGGTATTCTGTAACGTGTTGTTCAAATAATGGTTATTAGTTATGTGTTCAAATATAGTGTTTGGATTTGTTGATTCCATCTTCACGTGAACTACTAGTAATCGCTAAACACTTTTAAATGTTTTAAACTTGCCTATAGTAGCACTTACTTTGCTTGTTGAGGACGGCCGTTTCGGGAGATGTGTCCCTTTCCGCAAGTTTAAAACATTTAAAAGCGTATAGTGTTTGATTGTGAGTGTGTTATATCGTTTAAAATATATTGTAGTTAGTTTTTATAATGTTTGTATATTTCAAAGTTTTCTGTTGTGTTTAGTTTATTGTTTTTCTTAATGGAATATGGATTTTTTAAAGTTGTTGTAGCATGTACATATATATATATATATATATATATATATATATATATATATATATATTTAGGTTAGTTTTGGTTGGTAAAGATTATTTAGATTTTTTGGACTAGGAAACTGACAGACTTACCTTGGTAAGAGTCCACACTGTAGTCTTGAAATAGAAACACATAAAAGCACTTAAACAATGATATATTTCAACCACACAGTGGTCTTTGTCAATCGAAGAGAAAACACAAAAAGAAATATGAGAGAATGAAATAAAATAAATATATTTATATATATATTTATTATATATATTATTATTTATTATATATTTATATGATATTTATTTTATTTCATTCTCTCATATTTCTTTTTGTATTTTCTCTTCGATTGACAAAGACCACTGTGTGGTTGAAATATATCATTGTTTAAGTGCTTTTATGTGTTTCTATTTCAAGACTACAGTGTGGACTCTTACCAAGGTAAGTCTGTCAGTCTCCTAGTCCAAAAAATCTATATATATATATATATATATATATATATTATATATACCAAATTTGATTTGGTTGTGTTTCTAAGAGCAGAACATGAGTATACAAGATCACATGTAACGTCTGTCCTAGTTTCCATATAGGTCTAACAAGAAGAAACTTCATTACATTAGGGAGTACATGAAAGACATAAAAAACATACAACCCAAAACAAATTTTGCTCTACATACACAGAACAAGCTACATAAAACAGATTTTGCTCTACATACACTAGATAAGTTATATGCATACATCAACATTGGCACAAACCTAAACATTCTAAATTTCATCAAGAAAAGCAATGCACTAAATACCACAATTAAAAAATGGACTGATCTACTGTAAAATGCATCTGCTGATAAACATCAGTAAGTAGTGTTTTTTTGCCAAGTTTGTAATCAATAAGTATAAATTTTAAATGTTTTAAAAATTGAGTATTGTTTGTAATACACACACACACATACACACACACATACACACACACACACACACACACACATACACACACACACACGTACACACACACACACACACACACACACACACTCACACACGCTCTCTCACACACACTCTTTCTCTCTCTGATTAGATTTTAATAGAATATACTTTGACTTTACTTTTCAACTATTTACTTAATAAAATCTTATGTAAAAGGGAACAAATATATAATGAAAAATGGAATGTAAAATTTAACTGCAATACTTAGTTATCGTATTTTAAAAATAAACTAATATTCAGGCTGAAAATATTTGCTTGTAATGTTAATCTTGTCTCTCTCCCTCTATGCAATAGTATAACAAACCATTATGTATATAGTATATTTATTTTGTAATATATTTCTCTTGTTTAGGTCAGCATCAGAGAAAACTGGCGGTGAAGGGCCACAGAAATTTTCGTAAGTACATATATATTTCTGTTTGGCAGCATCCAAATAGTTAGTAGAGACTATTAAAAGTTTGCAATACTGTTTGTCTTAATTAGCTAAAAGACTGTAACTTATAAATCAAGAAAAATAAGTATTTTTTCAGTTTGGTTATATTTAATAGCCTAATGTTATTAAATTGAAAACTTATCTGAAATGTTGCATAATGTACTTAAAATTTTTAAAACTCGGTCATTCTAGCAATTATTATTGCATTATAGCTTTATTTATGTAATCCTAAATGTATATAGGATTCATTTTATTTACAATTTTAATTTGGTTTTAAGTCAATTACAAAACAACGAAGTAAAATTAAGAGTTTAAAGTTATAATATATATATATATATATATATATATATATATTATAACCTAAGTTATTTAAAATATAACTTTTCCTTTAGGTTATATATTTAATTACCTTAACAATCTTTAGTTTCCTCTTCAGGTTTCTAATTAATTAACACCAATATCAAATGTAACATCACTGGAATTTATTCTTGACATTTAATTAATACACATTATATCCATTTACCTTAATACTATTTAGGGACAAAATTGATTCCTTAACTAATATTACAATTACAAAAAAAAGGTGGACTCTGGAGGCTTTAGGTTATCACAATAAAGTTTAATAATGACAGTGTTAATTGCTCTGGGGTTGTTATTATGGATATTTTTTATAAATTAGAATGCGGTGAAAAAAAACTAGATTATTATTTTATACTAATGAGTTTAAAATTGTCCTGAATTTACTGTTTATTGCTCTGTTGGCTAATTTTAATGTAGAAGAAAGTACTTATTGTTTCTTCATTTCCTGGGATCTTGACCGTTATACTGCTTGGATGCACTTTCACATAACTAACTTATTTTTCCTAATTATTTACGTCACACGTTTTTAAACTATACAAATGCAGTACTCTGAGGAAACTTGGGGGAGCAGACACTGAACCAGTTGCCAAACCCTCCACAATACGTGGTAAGAGGGAGGACTGGGAAGTGGCAAGGAGGATAGTAACTCCACAAAGGGTAAGATGGGCTATTGGCACATTTAAACCCTACAAATCTCCAGGTCCAGATGGGATCTATCCTGTGCTGCTGCAGCAGGGAATGGATTTGCTGGTACTGGTACTTACTAAATTATACAGGCTAAGCATTGCTCTAGGGCATGTGCCGGCAGCCTGGTAATCTAGTAAGGTGGTCTTTATACCTAAGCCCACCGGTAACCAATCGGAAGGGAAAGGATACAGACCTATTACACTCCTGTCCTTTGTGCTTAAGGGACTTGAAAAACTGGTTGATAGGCATATTAGGGGGGGGGTGCTTTGGCCATAAAACCACAGCATTGGAACCAGTATGCTTATCAACCGGGGAAATCCTGCGAGGGAGCTTTCCATCAAGTGGTTGTTAGGATTGAGCAAATGATCGCTAAGAAAGGTTGTGCCATTGGTGCCTTCCTCGACATTGAAGGGGCTTTCAATAACCCCTCAGTGGAGACGATGGTAAATGGTGCAAGACGTCATGGAGTGGATGCAACCACTTGTGGCTGGATAAGTTCCATGTTAACAAACAGAAGCATTTCTGTAGAGGTGGCAGGGGAGGTCAGAAGGGTGAAGACAAGTCTGGGCTGTGCACAGGGGGGGGGGGGGTTCTCTCTCCTCTGTTGTGGTGCCTAGTGGTTGACAACCTTATTGAACTCCTGAATGAACAGGGGTACTTCTGTCTGGGATATGCGGACGACATAGTTGTTCTGATCCTGGGCAGATTCCCTGATACAGTCCTTGAGGTAATCAGAAATCCTCTACGACTGATTGAAGAGTGGTGTAACAAGGAGAACCTTAGGGTAAATCCGAAAACGACTGCTCTTATTAACTTTACCAGACAGTGAAAAGATCTGATGACCAGGATGCCTCGTTTGTTTGGTGAATACCTTGAGTTTGTGGGGGAGGTGAAGTACCTGGGAGTTACTCTGGACAAGAAACTCACCTGGAACCCACATCTTGAGAGGACAGTTAACAGGGCCAAAAGGGCACTATGTGATAAGACCTATGATTACCTATGGAGCTCTGGTGTGGTGGACAAAGGCCAACCAGGCACAGACCAGAGCTCAACTGAGCTCTATCCAGAGATTGGCTTGTCTGTGCACACTGGGAGCGATGTCAACTACACCTGGTGGAGCAATGGAAGTAATGCTTAACCTCCCCCCCCCCCCTTGAGCTTGTCCTTAGGGGAGAGGCGAGGCTGGCGGCATGGAGATTGCGCAACTTGAACAACTGGGCTAACCTCCCAGATGTTTTGGGACATATGAGTATCGAGTGCGTGGTCAAAGAACCCGTCTTGGAAATGGGCAGCGACCACATTACTCGAACGTTTGCACCTGACCAGGCCCACCAAACTATGATGGAATGGTCAGGGACATTAACATCGGGAGCTCAGATCTGGTACACAGATGGCTCCAAGATGGACTTCGGCACTGGAGCAGGGGTGTATTGTAAAAACCCAAGGGTAAAACTAGTTTTTTCCTTGGGGAGGCATACCTCTGTCTTTCTGGCCGAAATATATGCTATAAATGCCTGTCTGGGAGAGATAGCGAGAAGGGGATTACACAGGACCCGGATTGCTATTTTCTCCGACAGTCAGGCAGCAATTAAGGCACTAAACGGACATGTGGTCACCTCGGCCATAGTCAGGGAGTGCCTAAATAACCTACAAGCCCTGGCAAGGTACAATCAAATCAAGATAGGTTGGGTGCCAGGGCATAGGGGAATATTTGGAAATGAAGCCGCAGATGCGCTGGCCAGAGAGGGGTCTTTGATTCCCCTGATTGGGCCGGAGCCGGCGGTAGGTATTTCCAAATCCATGGTCTAGATTGCAGTGCGAAGGTGGATGGCTGAAAGACACTGTGAGCACTGGATCAGGGCTGAAGAGATGAGACACAGTAAGCTAACCCTTAGGAAACCTTCCTTGGGGCTACAGAAGAGTCTCATCTATCTGTCTAGGCAGGAATTGAGGATAGCCACAGGTCTACTCATGGGACACAGTGGACTAAGAAAACATCTGCATAAAATGGGTATCTACAAAGATGAACCAGTGTGCAGATTATGCGGGCAAGAACTGGAGACTGCCACACACATTATTTATAGATGTGAAGCACTTGCCGAGAGGCGCTTCAACCTCTTTGGTGATAGTACAGCTCTGGTGGATGCTGAAGGTAAAACACTAGTCAGGAAACTCCTAAACCTGGTAAGAGGGAAGAGGCTATTTGACTAGATCAGGGAGGTAAGTACAATATACCTTAAGGTAGCAGTGCTTCGGGCAGTTTAAACCCGCTCCCAAGTTAATAAAAAACATAATAAAATAAAATAAACTATACAAATACAAAATCACATTTCCCTTAATTCTATTAACAAAATTTACCCCTTATCAACATTACTGACACTTGGTCCACCCCCCCCCCAATAAGTCTGCCCTCTTCTGAAGTTCCTCCAAGACTCTCTTCGATCATTTCCTTTTCTAACCCCACATCATCTCTCCCCCTCACGTATTTTAGTTAATTTCGTTACCCCCTTACCCATCTATAAAGATCCTTCCTTAACGGTACAGTGTTATTATAACCCAGTTATTTTGGTCCTTAGAAAGGCCTATCTTAAAATAGTTGAAGTGTCAAAGTTTCCCACGACACCTCTATTGACTACTTGAAATAGAACAATGGTGAAGTACTTTCTCCGTAATTTTAGGAACTATTCTTGTCGATTTGGGTTAATATTTCTTCCGACTATAGTTCTTTGTGGATATAAACTAAATTTATTCTTTAGCCTAATGCATTTATGTTATATATATATCAAATGATGCTCGAAAATGAGGTTATGTAATTAAAGACCTCGAAAGTCGGCTAGCATATATACTAAGTAAGATCTTGTTTAAGTAGATTAAAGTGATGAGTGAATACAAGAAAACAGTATTTGCACAGTTTATATATATATATATATATATATATATATATATATATATATATATATATATATATGTATATGTATGTATGTATATATCACTTACACTTTAATGTACTTAAATAAGAATCTTACTTGGTATGTATGCTAGACGTATTTCGAGAATTTTAATTATATGTTCTCATTTTCGAGCAACAATAGAGACTCTCATATATACCTTGTAAGATTCTTGTTTAAGTACATTAAAGCACGTGATAATTAAATACAAGGAAACAATGTTATAAAGTTAAAAAAAAATATTATATATACATATATAACAACATAGGTTATTCAGATGTTATTATTACACCATATTTAAATAACAATAATAAAACAAATAATATGCATGAAAAAGGTGGTGTTTATAAATTTGAATACGAAAACTGTAATAAAACTTATATAGGTCAAACCTAGAAAAAAAGAAAGATATAAAGAACATTTGAATGCTTATATAAATCCAGAAATATATAAATCAAATTTTGCAAATCATTGTATTAATAATAAGCACCAATTTCCAAATATTGTAAATATGAAACTTATAAAAGAAATAATAAAGGATTAAGAATGAATATATGTGAAGCATTCGAAAAATATAAATACAGTAATAATAACAAATTAATAAAAGAACAAATACATTCTAAATTTGATACTATATTCAATGTCTATAATGTTACAGTAACAAAATAAACTTGGCAATTTGTATAAATTTAGCAATAATTCTATTTCTAGTTTACCATATGTTTTTGGCTTATATCTTGCATTATTTTATTATTCATTCCTGATGGTGTTGGTACTGTTTACCAACGAAAAGCTTTGAATATAAATTAATAAATATTCTTGTATTTGAATAACCTATGTTGTTTTAATATATATATATATATAGATTTTTTGGACTAGGAGACTGACAGACTTACCTTGGTAAGAGTCCACTCTGTAGTCTTGAAATAGAAACACATAAAAGCACTTAAACAATGATATATTTCAACCACACAGTGGTCTTTGTCAATCGAAGAGAAAACACAAAAAGAAATATGAGAGAATGAAATAAAATAATTGTAATCACAGATTGTGTAGAGTAGAAATCAGATGTCACAGATGCACCAGATTAAAGATATATATATTGTTTCCATGAACATATGAGTGATTATAATTTATATAAGTCTGTCTAAAAAAAAAAAAAAAAAAAAAAAAAATATATATATATTAAACTGCAGATAATCTATAATGTTTGGAATTTTTACAATTTACACCCTCCTGCTCCACAGCAGACTTGCCAGTTTGGCATCACTTGTTGACAACACAGCCATAATACAGAGATAATATACATACTGCAATCCACAAAAGAATTTTATCACTTATATATATATTCTTAAAAAGGTCCTCTTTTTGGTTCCAGAAGGGAGATAGTATATTTCATATAGGTAGACTATCCATATCAGCTATAATTTTCCCCAAATGCCAATACCAGAGGATTTACATATCCCACTACATACACCTTTCTTTACCTATCTTTATACACTTTGGTGTACTGGATAGATACTTACACCAAAACTGAAGATTTACGTTTAGAACCACAGCTACCCAACCAAGGGTATTCTAAACACTAAAACATCAATAAGTGCGTTTGAAGATGTCAGCATTTTGTTAAATCATATTTCTCTGGAAGATTCGCCAAATATTATAAACAATAAAATCAACACGTCTACTATTTATATTTTTGTGTTAGTATTTTAGAATAGTAATTACTTCTAAACTCTGTCAAAAACAGAATAAAATGCTTAAAATTTGGTGGTGAAGAGAATTTATTTTGTAACGGCTTGATATGGCATTTAATTTGGTAACATCCTATACTAACAGGATAACTGTGACTCTTTCCTAGGCATCTTGCATTTCAGTAAGTAGGTCTTGTCCATCTATGAATCCCGTCCTTGCACAGTGTACACACTTCTGAAAGATAATCCATCCCTTACAAATTTGATGTGACAGAGGCATTCAAAGTTTCAAGTTTAAAGATGGGAAGCACATCCTTCTATTAAATGAGAAACTATTGAAAGTAGGGCGTAGAAAAATAAAAAGACAAACTAGTTTCCAAAAGCCAATTAAGACAAGATAGGGTTGAGGTAGTTGAAATAGTATTATATAAGATATGGCAAGCTTCTATAAATGGATTCTTTGTATTATAAGTAGCTAAGAAATAAAAATAAAACAATGGAAATACAATGTATGATTGCAAATTTACAGAATGATGAAAGGATTTTATATTGATTTTAACACTAAAAAAGTATACTAAACAGATGGCTAAACTGAGAAATGGATAATGGAAAAATTTAGTGAAGAGAAACATATTGCGAGGGCTAGGCATTGTTAAGATGAAACTGTCTGAGATTAGTAAGGAGAAACAAGGGTCAGATTAAGGGAAACAAAGCACAAGGCAGAAAATTGTTTTTTTGAGAAAGTTGGATTTACCATGAAAAACCTGGGAAAATTAAAAGAAATAAGATATATTTACATTCTTGAATTTTGTAGTCCATTACGTTCGGTGAATCTCATTAATCACTTGAACAATAGTGTATGACTAGTATCCGAACTTTTTAATAAGTTCTTTAAAAAGTTCAGATAGTCATAAACTATTGTTTAAGTGATTAATATATTTACACTTATAGAAAAACCTTAGATGTACAACACAAAAACTACAAGATATATTTGTTAAATCAAGTTGTAATTATGCAGAGCATTAATTAAGCTCAATTTTGACAATCCATTAAATTAGGTTTTCATCAATGAGACTGATATCTGCTGAGTGGTATCATTATGACAATCTTTTCTTTCTTGCCATTGTTTTTATCACAACCTCATAAAATCTTTAATAATTATAAATCTATGCAACAATATTAGCTAATCACTTTAATTAAAGAATTATTAGCCAATTGTGATATACTCTTTGTAACACTTTCCTTATTAGTTCTTACTACAGACTACTATTACTAATTAGCAAAAATCTTATTTCTATTTTTTGAGATAGTAGTTATCGCATGTAAAAGTTTAAAAGCAGTCAAGGTTGTTTTATTTTTGTGTTATCAGTAATTTAAGCAACTCTTTCATGATAGTAACTTGAAGCTTTTTGATCATTTGATCAAATTTACTTAAGCCTGTTCGTAGATCATGTTATAATAATATTAATTACAGTACATACATTTCAATTTACATATTCACCATTATATGCTTCTAAAAGAAGCCAGTTTTTTACTTAATGGTCAGATGTAATTTATTTGTGCATCAAGAAAATCTTAATACCATTTTGACTTGAGAAGTAATCTTAATTTTATTTATCTTGACATATTAAAGTAGAATTATTCTGAAGAGCAATTTAAATTACTTAATTAGATGCAAAGGTTTATATTTTAATCAATTATTATGTAATCCCAGTGAATATTTAACAAATTTTTAACTAGAAATCTACAATGATAGGAAAGTTTATTTCCTCGAAGTTTTCGTATATGCATTAATTATGTTCTTCAAGTTTAATAACAGAGTTACTACAATTAGCAATAAATATAAGACCAAAATAGAAGTATAACAATGAAAAAAAACGATTTTCAATGATATTTAAGGCTAAACTTTATTCACATTTCGATGGCCAAGACATAGTGTAATGAAGGTAGGGATATTGATACTGTGTTATGAATAACATAGTACTGTAACATTAATCCTATGGTAAATAATCACTTTAACATTAGTTTTTGACTATCTGAACTTAAAATTTTGTAAATTTGTAAAAACTAACTTGGACAAAACTTTTTGATCGCTATGTGGCAATCTTCTTCAGTGTCTTCTTCTTGGAGATGTTGGGTTAAGCAGTTATGGTTTTAAAGGCAGGTTTTCGATAGTATAAAAGAGTATGTGTGATTTGTATTAGGTTTGTTCGTTTAATATGTTTTTACTTTGTGTTTTTGTGTGTCTGTAAATTTCATATTGTTCTAGTGTGTAGAGATGTGGTCCTTTTTTGATGATGTGTAAGAATTCTAGGTTATGGTAAATGTCTGTGTATTTGTGTCCTGTTTCTTTTATGTGACTGAAAATTGCTGAGTTGGTGTTCTGTTTGTGTTCCTCGACTCTGTTTAAAGCTGTGACCTGTTTGCCCAATGTAGAATTTGTCGCAGTTTAATATGTACACCAATGGTAAGGTTAGAAACTACGTTATTTTAACTGCTTTTATTATTTGACTATGACCATTACCTCATAATTCCTTGTAATCTGTTGGATCTATTTTATACCTCCAGACCTAGTTTTTTAATGCCATTTTAAGCTCTTTAAAAAAAAACATTCTGAATAGGATAATAGGTTTTATAGTACCTCAGATGAAATGTTTAGTATTAACCACCTATGTCACAGGGTACTTCTTACAATCCAGCTTGCAGGTTGCAACCAACAACAACATAACCTGTTTTTAAATATGTTTCTGTATTGCAGTAAAACCTCAAAACAACAAACATTTTCTATATTTCACCAAATGTCCGTAGTTTGGAGTTGTTTGCTATTTAGTCTGGTAGATAATAATGGCAAAAATATAAAGCTTTTATCTATGTGTAGAAATAGTATGACATAAAGAATCAAAATTTTGGTACTTCATTTATTCCTTTATTGGAATTTTAAAAATATTTATTGTAGAGTAAAACAGTTTAAATTCATCAGTTTAAAATTTGTAACTTTAACTAGTGTTGTAAATTTTGAGTTTTAACACGTTGACTGTTCATCACGTAAACTTTTGTATTGCCTAAAGCGCTGACATAAGATTTTTTAGTCACTTACACATATATTGTAATGGCCAGGAAGAAGCAATGAAACAGGTCACAAGTACTGCCCTAGAAACTAATACAGTACAAAAAACCCACTACATAAACAGACAGTTTCAATCACACAAACAACACTGTCAAAACTTAGTAACATGCAATTTTTGTGTCGTGCATCTGGAGGTTTTTTAATTTATTTCTATTTTTTAATAAAACCACTACTTATTGATATTTTTCAGCAGATGCCTTTCACACTAGATCAGTGCATTGTTTAATGTTATGAGCTACAGACAAAACTGTTGGTAAATTTTGTTATATTGTTGTGAGTCTGTGGGGTTTTGGTATTGCGTGGTGTGTTGTTCATAGAGTGGTTGTTAGTTATGTGTTCAAATATAGTGTTTGATCCAGTGTGATTACTGAAAAATATCAGTAAGTAGTGTTTTTTTGCCAAGTTATACCCAATAAAAATAACAAAATGTTCTACTTGCAGAAGGGCAGCAGCTGGTGTTTGTATGTCAGCCACTAGCAAACTGGTGGTTATCAGCAAGATTGTTTTTAAACAGCCTGTAACTTGACTTTGGTTTTTTCTTTTAGTATTGAAAGCTTATTTTTGAAATATAAAAATAAATGACCAATTATTGTGAAAACTACTTTATTGAAAGACAGATATTATTCAACTTCACTAGTTCTTTACATTTCATCAGTAAAATTAATCATTAAAATTAAATCTGGGCAGTTGTTGGTTCATCTTACTTTTGATAAGTTCATAATTTTCATCTGTTAATATCTTACATTGAAAACAAAATATGGTATGCTAAGGTTCACAGAATTCTGCATCATGGAAATGTGTATTGCATAGACAGTAAATACAATACAAAGAAACAGTTTCTGCATGTATATCATTAAGTTCTGCAACAGTATACAAGGGAGGATGCTTAAACTCCCTACCGAATAGAATAACCTTTCATTTTACTGACAGTGCACTTTTATGTTCCAAACTTAAAATTTTATAAATACTTGCAACAAATTTATTTTATTTATTAATTTATAAATTTATTAATACACTTATATATTTGATGACTGAAAACAACAAATATGGTGTTTGTGTTCAAAATTGGCCTTTGTAGAGAGAGATTTATTAAAACAACCCTTTGTGATGTGCTAGGGATTGAAATTTATTTATAAAGAAGGTTCTTTGGAGGTTTTACTGTACATATGAGTACGTACCACTACACTACTGCTGATTTTTAAAGTTTATTCTGATAAAAAAACAGATGCTTATAATATTACTGATGAAATAAGTTTTTTAATCTAAAACGTTTGATAGTTGTATTTTATATATTTGCAAATCATTATATAACATTTATAAGTAGGTTTACGAGTGTCAAGTTAACTGTAATAATCTACTGATAACAAGATGCTGAAATTATATAAAAATATTTAAGATAAGACACATCTCTAGGTTATCTTTTTACAACAAAATGATAAATTCTAACTTATTATAAAACAGCAGTAAACTCATGCAAAAATTTAATAATTCCCAGAGATAGAAATCCAATTAAAAATCCACTTAAATCTACTTACTGTTTAAATTAGTTTATTATTGGTGTCTATAAATAAAGAGATTGGAGAGTGATACTTCTTATAATTAAATAATGAGTTAATATCAATTTAACTTTGGTTGATAGATCATAGTTTTTATTCTAGTGTCTTTTGGAGAAATTAGAACATCTTACTGAAATATTATTAGATTTATCCTCGAAGGAAACAGACATTAATTTTCAAATTGCTTAGAATTAGAGATTGGCTTATTCTGATTCTCGATTCCAGGAATCATTGATTAAAGTGCCAATTCCTATTCTTGTTTTTTTAACTGTTGAAATACGTGTGGGGTGTAATTTATTGGAAATATAATTAATTATCAACTATGTCTTATATGTATTAGCTGCTTCGAATAAATTAAACGATTGAAGCAGCCGATTTGAGATACCAAAAATATTATTTACACTTTTAAAATGTTTTAAACTTGCCTATAGTAGCACTTACTTTACTTGCTGAGGACAGTCGTTTCGGGAGATGTGTCCCTTTGTCAACTCAGACCATAACGTGAGTTACGGTCTGAGTTGACAAAGGGACACATCTCCCGAAACGACTGTCCTCAGCAAGTAAAGTAAGTGCTACTATAGGCATGTTTAAAACATTTTAAAAGTGTAAGTGATTACTAGTAGCTCACGCGAAGACGGAATCAACAAATGTTAAAAATATTATTATTACTTATAACACAACAAAGATGATTGGGAGCATTTCTGGTTCGTTTGTTTGTTACTTTTATCCGATATGTTTGTCATGCTTTCAGAAATTCCTAGTCATTAATCAAGGTTGAATGTTTTGTTAAGTCTATTACATTTTAAACGGACTTTTAAAAGGTCTCACCATAGTAACAGGATGTTAACTAAATTCATTTTTAGAGAATATCATGTAGGCATATATAACTTTAAAGAATCAAGAATTGGAAGAAGAATTTTATAATCGGAATCGAAAATTTTAGGAACTGTCTCATCCTTACTTAGAATATACACCTATATAAAATGCCCTAATTAGAGTGAAGCATGGGGAAGGGAGTTTAGTCAGAGAGCGAAATTTTTTGTTCCCTTTCCCCCCTCTATTACTGAAGCCAGTCTTTTAGTGCAGGCAATGTCAGAAACTATTACTGCTTTTATTTTTAACATTTAACTAAGACTTGTTGCACAAAGTGTTATTTTTCCTGAGTGACTGTATCTCATAAAGTTGTTACACTTGGAGACGAAATAGCACTTCCACGTAAGCGCTACTCGTGTTCCACACTGGTTGACTATCCTTACTTTGCTATAACATAGCCATTGTTTGTGTTGGTAAATATAAGAGACAGCCAGGATGATTAGTAGTCAATGCTTTTTTAAGTATTTATACTAGAACAATAGAAAAATAAGCTGCAATAAAGTTTGGACACATGGGAGGATGTATTTTTCTAAAATTGGATTGAAGTATTGAAACTGATATAGATTTCACAAGATATTAACCCCTGTAGGGAAAGTCATGTAGGTTAGCAGCAGTGCTTTTAAAATATCTATTGTGAAACAAATAGGAAAACATGTTCTAATAAAGTTTATATGCATAGCAGGATATATCTTATCTAAGTTGCATTAAAAGGCTATAACTGGGTTTATAGAGGATGTGAACTCTTGCAGAAAGTTTGGCATCTTTCATAGTACTCTAGTTAGAGTCAAAATTCTGTGAAGTTTGATTATTAAATTTCTACAAAAATAACTTAGTTCTAGAAATGGTTAATCTGCGGGAAGTAGTTTTTTAAATTTTTGTTGTTTCTTCAGTAGTACTTTTATTTGTGAGCATGCTTTTTCGTTTATGAAAACTATCAAATCTAAAGTTTGTTTACATTTATCTGACAGTCACTTGGAATCAACTTTGAAAATAGCAATCACAAACATTGAAATAGACATTGAACAGTTACCAAAATAAAAACTGTCAAATTTCTCACTAAAATAGATGTTTTTCAGACTTCATTTTATGTTTATAACATTTTCAAGGTGAAAATTATTTTATATTTTTAATCCTGAAATAATATTAACATTGCAACATTATAAAGATAGGGAATTATTGACATCCGGATACATTGTTACAGGTATGTATGCTATTATACAATTGAATAAAACATATTCCAATTGTTGAACTCTGTAAATTAAAGTCCAGCGCCTAGCTCGAGAAAAATGAGCAATTGATTGGCCCACCCTTCCAAAAAGGTTGTGCACCACTGTAGTAGAACAATTTCAAATAGATATGATGTATAACCACACCCAATATCCCAGAACAGGTAGTCTTACCTTATCACATTATCAATCAACTCTTATCTTGTCCACTTGAACACGGTATTTCCTACTATTTATTGCATTCTTAAACAACTGCAGAGATGTCAGCTCTAACCATTGCTGAAGGATGTGCAATCACAAGTGTTTTCCCTCCTGATTGTTTGGAGATATGGTCAGCCTATGAAATTCGGAGGACCTACTTACAAGAGTGCTAATTCTTTCCAAAGGCTCTAGTCCATGAAAATATAAAAGGTTGATTGCTCCATAAAATTCATGAATCATGTTGTCCTACTAAACAAAAAAATGTTTAGAATAATGTAGATTTTGTTTTGCCTGATCGGTTATAAAATATATAAAACTCTGGTGTTATTTGTTAACCTGTTATATCCGTCTTATCTAATTAGGACAGTGTATTTTATTTATATTTTGCTTCCTCTCTTTTTTATTATGTCCAAAGTAATGCCGCCAAAGCTTATATATCAAGTGCTAGTCACTACATTAACACTTTACACAATGAGACAATAAATTATCTTAGAAATTTCACAGATTGGTTAAAACAAAATTTTCTGATGTTGATGCAAAATGGAGAAAAGTTATATAAAGGACTCATAGTAAGGTTTACCTTTAAATGCCATAATAAAACTACCCAGTTGTTGTAGCGTAAAGATTAATGCATAAGTGTCATCAGTTATGCCTATCTGTGACTTGTGACAGCGGCACATACATATAGTAAAAGTTGTTTATTGTATTCAAGTTAGTAGCAAGAATTGAATAATTACTATGGCAAATAATTTCTCCAATTCGTCCCATTGAACCGATCCATTCATTTACTTTCTTCCTAATAAAACATTTTTTTTGAGAATGAAGTTACAAAAAATCACAAAATTATGTACATATATGTAAATAAATATTCTATACTAATATTTTCAATAATTTTTAATTATATGGATACAAAATTTAATCAAATACCCGCTTCAAATGTATTTGATGCAACTCCTGTTTTTTCTCCATATTATTCGTATTAGGTAATAATAAAAAACTTGACTGTCTGTCATGAATCACTAAACAGGAGGAAAAAATTTATATATCCACTGAACCATTAAGGACATAGATATAGTTAATTAGTGGCACACAATTGTAGTGTATTGTGTACGTTTTTGCTAGAGACCTTGAATTGTGCTATGTTGATTAGAAAATACAAGTTGTTTTACTTGCTTTATTGAGTTTTAAATATTACTTTAGAGATAAAACATTTTAACTTTGAGTACATTGTCACAGTTCTTCATCCATTGGTAATTATAATATTTCCGCCAGATAACAAATCACTGCTTACAAGATCCTAATTGTATTACTTTCTTTAAGATGTCAATAACAAAACAATAACTGTTTTTAAATAACACTCATAGAACTTATGAGCGGTAAATCTTTTGACTAATGCATATTTATAAGATCAATTATACTATCCAGTTCAGAGGTAAATAACCAACATGTTCAGAAACTGCTAAGGTCTGAAAAACTGGCAGATCTAGTAGGTATACTTTGCATCATGTAAAATGTTGTATACAAGGTCGTAAGATGTTTCAAGGTCATGTTCAAAGTGTTTTCCATTCAGATGGTTTTTAAACCTGGGTTATATAATACAGCATTAAATCTTTTTATAAATCTCTTGTGATTTTTAATCTGCTTTAATTCTTGCGATCACTTTTTTATTCAGTCCAAGTGGTACAAAGGTTTTTTAGTCATATATTAACTTCACCACAACATACTCTTCAGTGATCTAAAAAGAGTAGTCTTATATTTGTTCAATCCTATCATTTTTATAATTGATTTTATGTAATGTTGCACATCAATTATTAATGCTTACATACTTGTTATTGATTATTGTTTTCATTATAATTAATTTTGATCATTATAGAACACTTTAAAATGTCAAAATCTATTTAATGCACATCAATTATTAATGCTTACATACTTGTTATTGATTATTGTTTTCATTATAATTAATTTTGATCATTATAGAACACTTTAAAATGTCAAAATCTATTATTAATAGGATTTAGGAAGGTGCCCCAAAAAAAACTAGTTTCTTCAACCTAAAGGTTGATAGTATTTTAGGTTGAAAGTATTTAATAATAAATAAAGCTTTTTGATAATATTGTTACTTAATAAATAAATAGCTTACAAGTTCACTTTTGTAGAGTGTTGAAAGGAGAATCAACAACTGGTTCTACGTTATGGTTTGATTTAAAACAGAATAGGATTATAAGTAGGAGAAATCAACCAGAGGGAGTGGGGATTACTGAATTCTGAGCGAGTAGGAGGTTCACATCTTGCTGGTGAGCCTTGTTGCCAATTCGTCATTAAACTTCCGTTCGTCGCTCAGTCTCAATGTAGCTGTGGTAGAGTGAGTTACTAGTGTTGTAGCTTGCTTCGTTCTGCAATTTAAGTTTTGCTTCCCTTTAACAGTCTTTTTTAAGACTTAACTGTCTTGATCTATATAGACATTTAACTCGGAATGTTTTTGAATCCTTTCTATTACCTCACACTCTCCTTATATACATAGCTGGTACAAATTTTCAATCGTTAATAAAATACGTTTTTATTCATCCAATCAAGTTCAAATACATTTTTTTAAACCTATAGTTGATGATAATTGATTGTAATAAAGTTTTTTCAAATATTTATTAAATAATTAAATATCAAAATTTGGGGTCTAGGTCGGTTTTAAGGTTGATACTGAGTATCTTCATGTTCAAGGCCAGCGCTTTTTGGCACTGAGCCAACTTTCTATAGATAGAAATGAACCTCTCAATATATGAAAAACCTCCATTTTATAACCTTAAAATGTTGCCATGGTTACTACAAAATAACATAAATAGTGCTGTAGGATTAATAATGAACGAAAAGAATAAAATTAACAAACAAACTTGATTAATGCTATCCAACCTTGCTTCACAAATGCACAATGCAAAAGGAAAGCGAAAAGAAACTACAACACAATACGAGCGACGAAATAAAAGAAAGCGTATAAATATTAACAAATTAAAATAATAGTCCAACACAAATGAAAAGAAAAATGGAAAAATGCAAAGAAATTCACTTTCTATTTTCCCACTTGATATTGTTATGCTGACATATATATATACATATTTATATTAATTGTAATTATAAAATAAATAGAAACTATAATAAAAATTTTCTTTGTTGATTTAAATAGGAATTGACATTTTTTTAAAATTTATATTACTTTTAACTTATTTTTTTGTGTTATGATAATGCTTATGTCACATCCTAATCTATAAATAGCCGTGATTAGCAGACATTATTATGACAAACCACTCCTTCAGATGTCCATGCATTTTGGTAATTGTCTCTTATTTTTATTAGCCAGTTCACTCACTCTTATTGACATTTATCATTTATCCGTGTTAGTTATATATATGCCTACCCATTATTTATATAATACCATTATGTATTTATATAATAAATTTCACATTTTATGTAAATTTATATGCATATTTAATAGTGCATTTGTATATATTTAGTTCGTATTTTTGTGTGTAAATGAATTAAATTTGTTTACGAGTGTGAAAGTGAAACACTCATCGTATTACTGTCAAACTAAATTTTTCTTTGTACAATCATTTCAAACTTCTAATCTATATGCATGTTATATATTATTTATTTTTTCAATTTCTAAATTGACTCCGGTTAATAATTAAGTGGTATTTATGAGAGATACTTCATACCTCATTATATGAAAAAAACAGTTTTTCAATAATGAAGGCAGTTCTAATAAAAAAAGGTTAAATTCAGAATAAAAAATATGATTTTTTGGGGGAAAATATCTGAGTTAATGAATGATTTTACCAACTAGCTACTCTTGTCGGTACTAGTCGCTGGCAGTGGTGGGATGACTGTCACAGCATTTGATCTGACAACACCGCATCCCTAACTACCACAAACCCATTCCTATTCTACTTTAAATCAAAGTATAACTAGGGAAAGCTTGAGCAATATTCTTATTATAACCATTAAAAAAGTCTAGTTTTACAAATTTTGAATACAAAACTAACTAGCAACTATTAACTTTAAATATTCAATTATAATTTAAAATAAATTAAACTTATCAAAAAAGCAGTGTTGGATTGCCTTGCTTAAAACGATAATTGTCAGCTTGTGGCAAAAATTATTACAAAATGAACTTTACTGTGTGAGAGCTAAGATCATATTTAACAAAATATACCCTTTTGGGAATTTTTACAACAATAAAGCAGAAAAAAGGGTTTTGCATATTGACTTAATTAAACTATTGGGCAACCGACAGCTGCCTGGGCTGGACATTGAAATTCAATCTCTCCTCTTGCTTCCTTCCCATTGTCTTTGCATATAAAACTTTATCTGCATGTTGTTATTAAATTTTGCTTTGGAAGAGAAATTTTTAGATCAGAATTTACTGCTTATGTTCTGAATTAGGTTATTTGTTTTGATGCAGAATCAATTGTTTGATTAATTTTTAAATCAATACCGTCTAGATGCTACCTAGATAGGTCCTATGATAACATAGTCCCTGTGTGGGCATGGTGATTAAATTATCATTAATATAACGACCATATTAGGTCTTTTCACAAAAATAAGATACTTAGTGTCTCAAAGTATCTTAGTATAGTCATCCTCCAAAGTATTCTACAACAGGAAGCCATGAGGCAATAATTTTTTAATTTCAGTTCCAAAGTTTGTCATTCATTTTAATTACATTTTACTTTTAATGCTAGGCTATCTGTTGGTATAAATAATTTTTTAATTTCGAAATTTCGAAATTTTGTGGTTGTTCATGACGAGCTGGTTGTTAATTACTTATTAAACTTTGAAATTACTTGCGACCAGACATTCTGTTAACTATAAGTTGTTAAATTGTTAACTTACACTTGGAGGAAACTTTTTTGTCGTACAACTTGAGGCTGAAGAAGTCGTGAGACGAAAACGTTTCCTCCAAGTGTAAGTAAACAATTTATCAACTTATAGTTAACAGAATGTCTGGTAGCAAGTAATTTCAAAGTGTAACAAGTAATAATTTTAATTAATTTTCTATTTAAAATTTAAATTGTAGATTTAGTGCAACTATAGCCTTTTATCTCAATTAAGAGTGTTACTGTTAAAGAATCAATGTATTGGATTGTGATAAATTGCAGTGTATACTCAATTTATTTTATTGATTTGGCGACTCTTTGTTGAGGTCAAGGATGATTCAATTAGTTTGACCAGTATTGGACAGAATTCAATTCTAATAAAGCAACAGGAAATCTGTATCATCAATCAGGACTAGACCCATGAGGAGTAAAATTCATAGTTATACCTTAGTTTGGCCTTAACTGGCCTTCACAGAGAAATGAACATCAATGAAGAGAGTAGGAAAACCTACTGATATGGTCGGATCTGCCCAGACACAGAAATAATGCCAACACACATTTTCAACTGTCTGCCATCCCTCCTGATTTTTCTAGAATTGAAGCGTTATATTCAGAAGTTTGTTGTCACAATCTTAGTTTTGGCGAACATGTACTAGAGATTGGTAGGGGAGTTATCCACCGGGGCATTATCTGAAGAAGTTCCATTGTGGACATGTCATCCATCATTAGCATCAACAAACGCATTCACAATAAAAATCAAAAACCACAATAAATCATATATAATCAAATAATAACTAAATAACAAGTATATGGGCAATTGTATAATTATCTATACTCAACATTTTGATTGATGTATATGTGTAATGTTTTAAATTTTTCAATTACTTTTATAACTGAAGAGAATAATTAGATTTTTAAAATTGTATGATTGTCATTTTAATTATGTACATTGCAGAAAAGTTTCTATTCTTGAGTTTTGTTAGAAGTGTCCTAACCTATAACTCAACCAGGTTTATTATACCTGTTACCTATTATAAACCCTTACAGTTACTATAAATAACAGGTTTACAAAGTTATCTCATTACACCATTATGTATATTTTGATGACATTCATATCATCTTGAGAGAGTTTTACTGAAAAAACCTAAAAGGTACAATTAAATTCAATCTCGTCATCAGTTGTGTGGGCAAGGATTAAAGTTTTGTACACCCAAACCTATTTCACATCAGTGGGGACTAAGTCAGTGAGGTCATCTTGTTAATCAATAAACTGGAACAACATCAATTGATGTTAATAGTATTGATAATGCTAACTGAACCTCTGTATTATGTAACTGGATATTTTGTATTCTCAAACTTCAACTGTCTTTTAAGCAGTTATTGTAGTTTTAATAAATTGGTTCAAAATATCAAATTAACCTGTAGAATAAAAAAAATTTATACATAAAATAAGGTTTGATGTTATGAATCACTTACTTTTATGGATATTGCCATAAGTTTAATCACTTTAACATTAGTTCATGACTATCCAAACTTTAAAATCTGTACTACAAAATTCAAGAGTTTACCATAAGTTGTTAGCTGCCTTTAGTAACGATCTTAATTATTTTACTGATAGAAATATCTTTTCATGTCCATATCCTATTCTTATATATATATATATATTAAAGTTTGATTCTAAAAGGACATTTAGTATATAAAATAATACATTTATACCATACGGAAAAATTATCTCCTCAGGATGAAATTCCCAAATCTGTCTTTAGCTAACCATTGTTTATAACTCCTCTTTAACATAAAATTTTTGCTGTTAACTATAGCCTACAATAATTGCCAGATTAAATCCTGGTTTTTTGACATTTCAAGTTTAAAAATTTTATGAATATTTGCTGCCACTTGTGGGATAAAACAATTCACATTTCAAACATAATAATTTACTAGGATGAAAATATTTTTCAATTTTGCTTGGTGAAAGGATGAAAGATTTTTTATTTCTATAAACCTTTCAATAAGTAATTTTATTGTTAAATACACCACAATTTTACACCTTAATTTTATTGTTAATGACATTCGGTGAAACTTAATTAATCACTTGATTAACTTGTAAATATGTTTTACTTGCCTACAGTAGCACTTACTTTTATAATTGTCGAGGACAGTTGTTTCGGGAGATGTATCTTATTGTCAACTCAAACCGTAACTGATCTCATGGTTTTTTTCTAGGTTAAGGTGGAGGTGGGGATGTAGGTGTATATGTGTAATACACATATTCAACACAAACTACATTATGACTCGCATAACATACTTTTTGACATCCATAACCCCTAATACTCACCAAAAACACATAAATCCCCACCTTAATATCCCACCCCCACCTTGAGGTTATAAAATAACCATGAGGTTAGTTACGGTCTCCGTAGGTTAGTTGACAAATGGAACACATCTCCTGAAATGGCCATCGTCAACAATTATAAAAGTAAGTGGTATTATAGACTAGTGTAACATTTTTACCAGTGTTTTTAGTTAAAAACTAGTAGCTCATATGAATATGGACTCAATTAATATTAATTTATTTTGTTTCCATTGTTTGTATACATTTCATATTAAATTTGGTGAAGGATGTACTAAATGAATATTTAGAACCATTAATCTGAAGTGTTTACAAGATAGTCTGAGCTTAAAATCTAAACAAGGAGTTTATTTTTAACCTCTTGCTATTTTTATATCTCATAACACTTTTTTGTGCTTGTAAGAGGAATTATGGAAGATTTTTTTCTAAATTAATTAACCTATGCAGTATAGGTAAATAGACAAGGTAAATCATATGGATTGCAGTTTTGGCTTAAAAAGTTAGATAAACATAATAACTTGTGTTGAGCATTTTAATTTTTTTCCTCTAAAAAGTATTCATATATATAGCCTACCATTTTGCTTAATAATTGACAAAATAGGTCTATACAGTTCTGTGTTAATAATGGGAATAAAGGGATAAATTTTATTTTTTTAATTTGGCAGTGCTGTAATAGTTTTTAGTTTCTATTTGTTACGGCAAATGGACTTGTCATATTAAGTTAATGGCTGCATGAAACTCTAATTTAAAGAGGTTGATGCAATATGCAATGAAGTACTGTACTGTAAATTAAATCATAAAGTAAGAGAAAAAATGCCAATGGGAAGTATAGTAAAATTAGTGCTTTTAAAAAAAGTTTTAATCACTCAAAATGCTTGATGACTGGAATAAATAGACCAATTAAATGCAAGTAAACTTTTAAAGTGTGTTTAACAGCAACCTTTGTTTTTTATAGTTGAAACAACAAACCATGATGATATAACCAAGTGAAAAGGGTTGTAAATAATATAAACATTAAGCTGTTGCGGATTAGAGGTCATTCATTCTTTACAGAATGAGAGTTCTGCAATACATGTTTCAAGGTTTACAAATACCAGCCATTTTCTTGTATAAATACAGTTAACAAACAGAAAAAACTGTATCAACATTTTAACTTTTAACATATTTTCAACATTTAGATATTACACATAAATATCATTCAACAAGATTTTGTGCAAACCTTGTTTTTATAAAAATAAAGATCTTCTTGAAAGTAAAAATTAGCTTTAGCTTGTCTAAGTAACTTACCTGAGCCAAAATGAAAATTTTGCAGTTATCAAAAACAGATTTACATTTGACTAAGTAATAAAGAAAATGTTTGTTTCACTTGTAACTTATGTATTTGGGGTTTTTTATGATAATTTGTTGAAAAAAAAATTGTGTCCAAAATTAATTTAGAACCTGTGTCTAAGATATTTGGTTAAATATTTTTAAAATGTATAGACACAAATCAACACTTATGCATTAGGTATGTACACCACATATATACATTGATCATAGTGTTTTTACAACAGGTATCTTGACTACTTTGCTTATAATTTTTATAAAATAGGTTTTGGCAAAGCTAATCAGAGTTGATATTGCTTGTTGGCAATGAATACTTTTTTATTACTGGGCTATTATTAGTTCAGCTCATGGTATGTAGCAGATTGTAAAAATAATAACGTATTTAAATTTAGACTATAAAAATACCTCAGTTCCATAAGCTGAATTATTAAAATTTTTAGCTGTGCAACAATTGTTGACAGTACAATTTTATATTAAATTTATTCAGTTTAGGCTTAATCCATCAAAGTGTATACAAGATAAAACTTTTGTGATAATAATAACATAAAGCGTAGGCATTATTTTTATTTCTACAGTTTGATGCTCTATTATTTCATTCTCTACCTAATTGGCTTTGTATGAGAAAGTAACTTTATTTTTACTGTACTGTGTATTTTTTCTTTATCGCCTGTATCCAGAAACAGAAAGTTAACTGTCTAATTTAATGATGTAATAAAATAGTTTCATTTTTAAAATGTATATTGTAGTCTTATTTAAACAATTGTAACATGTTGAAAGTAACTAAACTATATCATTTATCACCGTAGGTTTAATTTCCTTGTTATTTGTAAGAACAAAGAAATATCACTTTTTTTAATAATTTACAGTCAAGAATTTTGCCATCTGATACACACAGATTTTTTAACTAAACTACATTATATCAAAATTATACATCTATAAGTTGCCTAGTTTTTAAAGAATTTGTACTGTATGTGTTGTGGTAATTGCTCAGCTCGATCATTGTGTATAAGGATATAAAAAGATTTGTGGATGTAGTTAAGATTGGGAAAATGACATAAAACTGTCGGGCCTGGGATAAAACAAAGGATTATAGTGCCGGTGTGTTGACAGGAGGAAGGGAGGAGGAAAGGGAAGACAGGATGAAAAGTGAAATAAAGATAGACCTAAAGAAGGGATATATTGAGTCCCTCATAATAAGAATTAATGAACATAATTCCTTGGCCATGTTCAATTGTCTAAGTAGACCTGCTGAAGAAAGATCTATCCACCGCCCTTTAAGAATTTATGTGAGATAGTGTAATGTGTGTTGTAGCTGTTGTGAGAAGGTATTTTGCATTGTTTGACTGGGGTAAGGTCAGGAACAGCAACACCTCTTTTAGTATCACCCCACAAGTACTCACCCCTTTTGGTGATACTTATAAAAGCATTTTGGTAATTGATTACTACTGCTGTTCTGGAAATGTATATGTTTTTATTTAAAAAAATATTCGTTAGATTTGTTAACTACAGAGAGAGACTGTATCTATGAAAAGAAATCACAATAAAGCTAAGGCTTAAATAATTTATCCCTATCATGTTCTAGAAATACTAAAACCGCGTTGGTAGTGAGCTCATTTATAACAAAATCCAACATCACTTGGACATCCTTGAAAAGTTGTTACACAACAAATTAGGTATCCAGAATCTTTTACAAATTTCAAAAATAAACTGTATACATGATTTTTACAATTACCTAAATGAGATTTTTGTCATAGAGCAGCGGTTCCCAACCTGTGGTACCCGTACCCCCAAGGGTACGTAGAAGCCTGAGGGGTAGTACACGAAAATAATACCAGTAATGGCGGACATCAATATTTCACACTTAAAACTTGAAACAAATACGAGGTTACACTAGTAGTTGATAAAATTGTTGATGTTTTGTTGATCGGAAATTGCAGGGAGCTTGTACTTTTGTATGCGACTGAAAGCACAGAATATGCTTTGTGGGAAACATTTATTCCAGATTCAGATGAACAATAAAAGTGCAGGAATAAGTCTACAATTTTATGATAGAAAACTTTAAGGGAACCGTCTGTCGTGACACAAAAATATCGTATAAACAGCCAGTTGCCTCCACTCCACCCTTTACTTAACATGGCAGTTAAACAACCGCTCTTTCTCTTTACCACATCAAGGAACAGGGAGTACTTTTCATTGGGAAAACCTTTTTAGGGGTACGTGAAATGAAAAAGTTGGGAGTTAATGTCACAGAGTACAATAAAAAAGTGTTGAGATAAATGTAACAGAACTAATAACAAAAAAAAATTTATAATTCTGAAACAAATATTGAATTGAATTTTAGCTCTTAACCTCAATAAAGGTTCCAATGTAGGTAATTTATAATGCCAATTGCCAGTACAATAAGCCTTTATGTCCCTTCTTAATGCTCATACTTATTCTTTGTCTTATACTATCCTTTTTTCTAAATGGTGACGTACTGAATATTTCTATGCCTCTAATAGTTAGTAGGACTAGTTAGCTTTGACATATATGACGCCATATCTTTTCTTATAAACAAGGGAAGGGATTTATGGTTCTGTTGCTTAAATAATGATCTATTACTATTGAAATAATTCTCTATCCATTGTTCACAATGGAATAATATCTTTGTCCTTCAAGAAAATAAGGCAAAACGAATAAAAATCACAAAAAAATATTAGTTCGGATAACAAAAAAAAAATTAAAGTTACTTGTAATCTTGAATTCACTAATTAAATTATAAGTAATATTATGTAACTGAATACTTTTGAACTTACTTGATTACAAGGGAGTAGCAGATTGGCTTCATCAATGAAATGATTGTTTCGAAACGTGTCAGCAAATAAGTTCAAAAGTATTCACTCGGTTATGCAATAATTACTTATAAAAAAATATTCATTGAAAAGTAAACTAATTTATTATTCAAAAGTTTTGCTTTTTTATTTCAGATTGGTTCCAAAAATCATTAATGGTGGAATAGCTGGCATAATAGGAGTGTCTGTAGTTTTTCCTTTGGACTTGGTAAAAACTCGGCTACAGAACCAGACTATTGGGCCAAATGGGGAGAGAATGTACACATCTATGTAAGTATAGGCAATGCTATTCTTATTTTATTTAGTTGAAATAAAATATTGAACCTGTATATTTATAAATCAAATAAAATAATAATTATAAATTTTTCTCTGTGTAACCAAAATAAATTAAATGCATGTGCACTGATATTGTATTCTTCTTCCATTATATTCAACCATGAGTATTTGAGCTGTGTAAAAAAAAACTTTTAATGTGTTATTTTAATGTTGTATAAAACAAAATGAACAACTTCCAAGATAAAAAGTGCCTAGAGTTGAAATACAATTAAAATAGCTAGTGGCATACATAATTACACTCTTAAAATAATGATCACTATCTCATTGCCAAAAGTGGATTCAAGTACCAGTAGATGTAATAACACTCCAATGTAAAAGCGTACTTGTATTGTTTATTTTCCACTAAATCCAGTTTTAATTAACTTGTTTGCTAACAGACATATCAACAGAGAATCTTTGTTTTGTTAAATACATATTGGATTATACTATATTACCATTAATAAACTCATAAATGTTAATCTACATAAAATGTAACTGAAGGAAGGTTCTTTTACTTTTCAGGCTTGACTGCTTTAAAAAGACCTACAGAGCAGAAGGCTATTTCGGCATGTATAGAGGTAAAGTTTTGAATTAACCTGTAAGAGATTAATTGTAAAAATAATCACTTGAAACTAATTCAGTTTATTGCCACTCAAATATTAAAACTCTGTACTTGTAAACTCATAAAACTTTACTCAAGTACTCGTGCTGTAAACTCAATGTTTATTTCCATTCATACTGTCTTGCTGTAGCACAGGTTAGGCTGCAAACTCAATGTTTGTTTCCATTCATACTGTCTTCTTGTAGCACAGGTTAGGCTGTAAAATCAATGTTTTTCTTATTCTTACTGTCTTTAACGAGTAAATGCAATGTTTCCTATTTTTCAATTCCTTCTGTTAGTTCACACTCTCCATTTATATATCTTGTTCAAATTTTCAATTGTTATTCAAATACTTCTTATTCATCTACTAAAGTTCAAATAGATTTTTTAAACTTGTAGTGAATAACACTGGACCTTGATATAGTGTTTACAAAAATTAATTAATTAATTAAATTTAATGAATTAATTTGAGTTTTATACGTGAGAAAAGCTTTTCACAAAAGAGGCAAGGTATACAATAGTTATTTTGCCCCATTTAGTTAAAAATAAGTGATAACATATGACATTTGTTGATTCCATCTTCACGTGAGCTACTAGTAATCACTTACAACTTTTTTAAAAAAATGTTTTAACTTGCCTATAGTAGCACTTACTTTTTTGTGTTGAGGACGGCCGTTTCGGGAGATGTGTCCCTTTTTCAACTCAGACCGTAACTGATCTCAAGGTTTACGTAGGTTAGGGTGGGGGTGGGATATTTTGGTGGTGTGGGTGTATTTTGTGTGTATTAGGAGTTATGATGTCAAAAAGTGCGTGTGAGTTGTAATGTAATTGTGTATTGAGTATGTGTGTAGGGTGTAGTTTGAAGTGCCTATATATTTCGTATTGTTCGGTTGTGTAGCGTTGGTTATTTCTGTGTTGTTTATGAAGAATTTGTAAGTTAGATGTTATGTCTGTGTAGTCGTGTTTTGTGGAGTTGAGATGATCGGCGAAGTTTGATTGGTAGTTATTGTTTTTTAGTGCTTTGATATGTTCTTGGTAACGTGTGCGAAATGACCTCCCTGTCTGGCCTATGTAAAAACTGGGGCATGAACTGCAAGTTAGTTTGTAAACTCCAGTGGTGTTGTAAATGTCGTTGATTTTGCTGTTGGGTTTAAATTGTTTGTTGAGAGTGTTGTGTGTGGAGTAAGCTATTTTGTAGTTGTATTTTCGTAATGTGTTGGTTAGATTGTGGGTTTTGGATGATCTGTAAGGTATTGATAAGTATTTTATGGGATCGTCATCTTGTGTGTTTGTATTTGGGTTATTATGTTTATTTTTTAGGCGGTTGTATAATTTGTCTATCATTGTTGGGTTGTATCCGTTTGTTTGTGCTATATATTTTATGGTGTTTAGCTCCTGGTAGTGTTCATCTTTGTCTAATGGTGTTTTAAGGAGGCGGTATATCATGGTATTGTAAGCAGCTAGTTTGTGTTGGTGTGGGTGGTTTGAGGAACTGTGTATGGTCGTGTTAGTGCTGGTGGGTTTTCGGTATATGTTGAATTTATGTGTTTGTTTGTCTGTTCGTTTAATTGTGAGGTCTAAGAAGTTAAGGGAGTTTTGTTGTTCTGTTTCGATGGTGTATGTTAGTTTAGGGTGTATGGAATTTAGGTGTTTTAGAAATATGTGTGCTCTGCGTGTGTTGCCTTTATATAATGTTATGATGTCGTCGACGTATCTGTACCAGTAAATTATGTTATCTGAGTATTTGTTGTTGTGTAAAATGTGGTTTTGTTCGATGTGGTGTATGAATATTTCTGCTAAGATGCTTGCTATGGGGGAGCCCATAGGTAGTCCATCTTTCTGGCTGTAGAATGTGTTATTGTAGGTGAAATAATTTTGAGAAGTGATTAATCTTGTGAGGTGGATGATTTCGTCAATGTGTGTATGTGGTGTATTTGTGTCTATTAGCATGTCACATAGACTAACATAGACACCTAAATTCCATACACCCTAAACTAACATACACCATCGAAACAGAACAACAAAACTCCCTTAACTTCTTAGACCTCACAATTAAACGAACAGACAAACAAACACATAAATTCAACATATACCGAAAACCCACCAGCACTAACACGACCATACACAGTTCCTCAAACCACCCACACCAACACAAACTAGCTGCTTACAATACCATGATATACCGCCTCCTTAAAACACCATTAGACAAAGATGAACACTACCAGGAGCTAAACACCATAAAATATATAGCACAAACAAACGGATACAACCCAACAATGATAGACAAATTATACAACCGCCTAAAAAATAAACATAATAACCCAAATACAAACACACAAGATGACGATCCCATAAAATACTTATCAATACCTTACAGATCATCCAAAACCCACAATCTAACCAACACATTACGAAAATACAACTACAAAATAGCTTACTCCACACACAACACTCTCAACAAACAATTTAAACCCAACAGCAAAATCAACGACATTTACAACACCACTGGAGTTTACAAACTAACTTGCAGTTCATGCCCCAGTTTTTACATAGGCCAGACAGGGAGGTCATTTCGCACACGTTACCAAGAACATATCAAAGCACTAAAAAACAATAACTACCAATCAAACTTCGCCGATCATCTCAACTCCACAAAACACGACTACACAGACATAACATCTAACTTACAAATTCTTCATAAACAACACAGAAATAACCAACGCTACACAACCGAACAATACGAAATATATAGGCACTTCAAACTACACCCTACACACATACTCAATACACAATTACATTACAACTCACACGCACTTTTTGACATCATAACTCCTAATACACACAAAATACACCCACACCACCAAAATATCCCACCCCCACCCTAACCTACGTAAACCTTGAGATCAGTTACGGTCTGAGTTGAAAAAGGGACACATCTCCCGAAACGGCCGTCCTCAACACAAAAAAGTAAGTGCTACTATAGGCAAGTTAAAACATTTTTTTAAAAAAGTTGTAAGTGATAACATATGATTTTATAAAACAGCTGATTTTGTTATAGGCTATTTAGTAGAATAGCTGTTTTAACGCATAGTTATGTTACTTTATTTATAATAATTGTAATAATAATTTATAATAATAATAACTTTTCCGGCTTGTTTTTGTATTTTTTATCATCCTAGCTCCGTATTTAAATTAATATGGTTTTTTATTGAAAATAATAGCTTCAAAGCTGACAATTTGGCAAAAGTATACAATAAAAGTAAAAATTTATTTTCGATCTGTGACCTATAAAACATAGAATTAAAAGACATGTTTCCTTTTACATTAACAGTAAATTTAAAACTAATCTTGTGCTGATATATCATATAGTGTCTTGTTACAAAGATGTACTTTTACTTTCCATTTCTATTGTATAAAATAAATAGGCTTTTCAAGTGGCTGCCTTCGAGTCATAAATAGCTTTTATTTCTAATTATTTTGGTAAAGAAAAACATGAAGATGTCTTGAATGTTTTTTTTATTATATTATATCTTGACTATAAAGCTACAAATATTTTCTGTATGTTTACGAAACAAGGGTTTTGGATGTGTTTATTTTCACATGCTATAACTTTACCTATTTTCTAATGTTACATTCCTTACTATCTAATTCAGTAAAAATAATCATACAAAATCTCTTTTAATAATTATTATTGTTGTAACAATAGAGTCTAGACATGAATTATTTGTTTATTCATATCAGACCTATGTATGTGTCTGTGTGTCTTTCTATCCCTTTATGGTGTGTGGTGTGAAAGGGGGATGATTTGAAATAATAAACTGTTTGGAAACTATACAACTATGCTTTGAGCTTAGCTTGTGAGGTTATGTAATAACAAATAAAAAAGATACACAAACTCACAAATTAATCATTTATTGACTCATACGCGCTTCAATGACAAAGTCATCATCATCAGTGAGTGTTGCTACTACAAACTCTAAGTTGTAAAAAACAAAATAATTGCCTCTGTTTAGCAGACTTTATTTCATAAAAATCTAATGAAACTCGAGAGTTACCAAGGAAAACTACAAAAATCACGTTAGGAAAGAATATCAGATCCTCAAGATGGTGATTCAGAAAATGCTTTCTAGAACATTTGAAGTCAGTGTTATGTTGACACAAAGTATTATTTTTATTATATTTAGTATAACATCCCTGTAAATATTTGTGCACCAAACGACTTGTTTTAAAATCACCGTTATATTAATAAGATAAAACATTATTTTCCAGGTTCTGGAGTAAACATCCTTCTTATCACTCCAGAGAAAGCAATCAAGTTGGCAGCTAATGACTTTTTCAGACATCATTTGTCAACTGGTGAAAAGTATGTTTCATTTCAACCTAGTAAAAATAACATAAATAAAATACAAAATTCCCCAAAACTAGTAAATTTGAAAGTTATTACTCTTTCATTTGTGTGTGTGGGGGGGAGGGTGTGGGAGTTTGAGTTCTGTGTGTGTGAGTGTGTGTAACAACATAATGTGAAGTGTATACAAAATACATCCTCACTTGCATAATAATTACATTTTAACATTATTATTTTAAAAAATTCCCTGCAACAAATTGCATTAATTTTCAAGCAGTGTTTTATTTCTTTACAACCTCATTTTCTATTTGTTTGACGTGAAAAGGAACCAGTTTCTTGAGATTTTTTGAAAATAGCATATACTGTCCATAGAATTCACGTTCAGAATCCATCTGTTTTGTCATTTCAGTATAATCGGAAAGAGAAACATTTTTTGTTGTTAAATTTGTTGCTATTACATAAGTTTACACAGCATGATAATATGATTTTGAATTTTAAAATAAAATACACTTTTATAAATCCCTATTTATGCATCAAAATTTGAAAACTCAGCTTAGTTTTTCAGTTTTTTTAAATTTATACTGTATTTTTCAATTCCTTCTATTAGTTCATACTCTCCCTATATATCTTGTTCAAATTTTCAGTTATTAATAAAATACTTTTATTAATCCACTCAAGTTCAAACACATTTCTGTAAATTTCCACTTGTAGTGGGTGCAACTTGATACACTAAAAATTTAAATGTGACATTAATACAGTTTTTTCTTATATTATTACATTAATTAAGGTTAATGAAATAATTTTAGTTTTATATGAAAGAAAAACTTGTCACAAAAGGGTCAAGGTATGCAATGTATTTATTTCTCCCAATTTGGCATAAAATAAGTGGTAACACATGATTTCATAAAACAGCTTACTTTATGTTATAGGTTTTGTGATAGAACAGCTGTTTTGATGCATAGGTGATGTTACTTTATTTCTAATTATAGTAAAAAGAAACAGAATTTTTTTTACCGAAGGAATTGACTGTAGAAAATTTTTTTTACATTTTTTTGTTTTCAGTGCATCTTTCTGCAGGCAGTTTCTTTTTACTCTTCTTATTTGTTTCAATATTTTTTTAAAATTTTACTGTTGTACAGTTATTTATTTGGCTAAACATTCTCAAATACAGATTTTAACTTGTTCCAGTTGTTTCTCATGACCATACAAATAATTTATGTGTTTCGGCACACAATACAGTGCTACAATTTAACACACTTCACTAGTATTAGCAAGCCCTCTCATGCAGAGGAGACAAATAGAGGCATTTGAACACTGCTACTATAATTCTCTAGTCAGAAACCTTCACAAAGTCAAGGTGTACTGCTCTAGACTAAAACCAGTTTGTTGAACCAGAACTTTTCTGTCTCAATTTTCAGACAGAGAATGCATGCACAAAAATGCTATAAATTTGATGCGAGACAGCAGAGGTTAAGGAATGTAATAAAGTTAAGCGAGACAAACTGATATTGAAGTCACCACAGGGCAACAACAATATATTGCCTAAATTAATATAAATAGAAGACAACTGTTTTGCGAGTCAAATATAATATTTTATTCTGCTATGGCGAAGTAATCGATAACTAGATTGTTATCACCAGGCTGAGTCAGAGCGTCTTCTACTCCACTACCCTCCTTTCGTGGCACTGCTCATCTATCTATGATTTTTGTTAGGGGATCTAACATGCATTAAGTCTTCTGTTGTATGTTAGAACTGACTAGGAGAAAATGCAGAGAGATTAATTCGGTGGCGCCATGATTGTAGCGCTGTGGCTCATCTCTAGTGCTGAGACCAATGGCCACATGTTCTCCTTGCCAGTCTTAATATTCAACAGAAGACTTATTACATGTTAGATCCACTTTAAAAAACCGTAGTTGGATGAGCGGTGCCACAAAAGGAGGCTAGTGTAGCAGAAGACGCTTCGACTCAGCCTGATAGATCTAATTATTGAAATGTCACCATAAGCAGAATAAAATATTATACTTGACTTGCAACACAATCATCTTTAATTTCTATTACCAAATATTTTTTTTCAAAAAAAAATAATTTTTAGACCTTTTTTTAATTGTATGAGAAATAACTATAAAACACACAAAATCCCACTACTATCAACATTTCTATTTCCAAAATAGCTCATGTTATTATTACTTACGATAATTTGTATGTAAGTGTTATTCAGTCTAGAGAGAGTGTGTTTGTCGACTGATTTCATGATTGTTTCAGACAGTTGCCTCTGCTAAGGGAAATGGCAGCTGGTGGATTGGCTGGTTTTTGTCAAATTATCATAACTACTCCGATGGAATTGTTGAAGATTCAAATGCAAGACGCAGGGAGAGTCGCAGCCCAAGCAAAATTAGGTTAGTATTGTGACAAACAATAATCAGTTTTGTGATGTTAATATTGAAATGGATCGAAATTTAATCTTTCTGTTTAGTCATAAACAAACCAAAAGGTTAGATTTGCTTGTTGTAATCATCTTGAATTAGCTGATTAAATTATAAGTAATTATTGCGTAACAAAGTGAATACTGTTGAACTTACTTCAACTGATGTGCTTACATATGAGTTATGAGTTATGTTCGACTTACATACTGATGTGCTTCGAAACAATTGTTTCATTGATGAAGCTGGCCCGCTACTCATTGACTAATGGAACATTATTAATTGGAAAACAATTATCTCTTACAATTTTTAAAGATGTTAGAATGGCTATTCTCAATGTCATTCTAGGATGATTCTGATAGATCATTTGAACCACTAAATAAAAGCAAAGAACATCAACTTCTAAACAACTCCCTGCAACAACTCTATATGTTGCAGATAGTTAAATGTCTAAATTGATATTAAAATTCTTGTGGCACTGGTAAGTAACAAAATGGTTGATCACAGGGAAAAAAGAGACAACCTGTCTCAAATGACCTGCACAGAAGTCCTCGCTGTCAAACCTTACCTTAAAAAATATGCTAAGTACAGTAAACTCCCGATTATCCGTGGAATAGGGTGGCCCGGCAACGCCGGATAACGAATTCCCCGGATAATCCGCTATGAACAAAGAATACGCAAAACGATTGATAATCGATTATTATACCATTATATATCTAACTATTTACAATACGTACATAAGTATATGTCAAAAGTAAGTATGTATGTACATATGTAATTTCCTTTACACATAATACTTTCACTTTTTAACAAAAAAATCTGTCACTTTCATCTGTTTTTTCGTGAGCATTGATTTAGCTTCAATGTAAATTTCTTGAGAACCATTTTGTCGCACAGTGTTTACTTGTGTCACAAAGCCATAAAGATCGTTAATGTATATGACAGACATGGATAAGCATATGTCACGTCCTAGGCTATTTATAGCCGAGATTAGCTGACATTTGTTTACAATCTTACGATACACATTAGGTTTTCGGGCGTCCAAGCATTTTGTCATTGTTTCTTATATACAGTAGTCTGCTAGCCGCTTTTATTTCGCTGGCCCGCATTGGGATGCTTCCATTTCAATGTAAGAATTAGTATGTACATATTTACATATCTATTCCCTTCATCTTAACTTCTATTAAGCCTTATATGTATTTACGTCGTAATTCACCGTTTGGAAATTTAAACACGTGAATCTGATTGGAATAAAAAATGGATATTTGTAAAACAATGGCAGACCCCGGATAATCAGCAAACCGGTTAATACGCCCACGGATAATCGAGAGTTTACTGTAATGTAACACAGTTCAAACAATAGGGCTGGAGAAAAGTGTGGAAAGAAGTAGAGGCTACTTGCAAATCAAATACAACCAGTGCTAATCATACAGACAATATGGGCGGTTGTTTCTGTACATAAATGTGGCTTATTTCTGATTGTATAGAAGATATGATTTAAAAAGAGCCTATATAGCCTATTTAAAAAGAGTAAACATTCTAACATCTGAAATTTAAATCCTATACTAACAGCCTTACTCCATGATTAACAGTTATCATAAATGAGGCATGTTTTTAAAGTAAGTACCCTTTTTTAATTCTACCATTATGGCACTGAAGTCGGCAATTGGCGCATGCACGCTGTGGGAGGTACCTGCTGGCAAGCCACAGTCGCCATTTCGGATCTATTAGTCACTGCTAATGGTTGTTCACTTGAGTGTTCAAAATGCCTCCTCAAATCAAAAATGCCGCTGACTGTGAAATACACAGTATGAAAACTTTTCTTAATATTCATCATGAGATCTGTGAAGTGTACAAAAAAGACTTGATGAGTGATGGGGTGGTAAAGAAATAGGTGAGAGCCTTGAGATGGACGTACGAACCTGCATGTCGAGGAATGAATGGATGACCTTCACTCATCACTGATGACTGGTGCAAAACGCTTATGGAAAAATTAAAGAAAATAGAGATTTAAAGTTCGGATAGTCATAAACTAATGTGTAAGTGATTTATAATTTAATCCTTATCTTATGAGTTTCCTCAAGAGTAAAGAACTGTGATTTATGATATTGTGACAGAGCGTTTGAAGTACCGAAAGTTCTCACGCTGGGCTCCGAAAATCCTAATAAAAATTCACAAAAACATTAATTATATTTCTCTTTATTCTTATATTACATAAGAATTTAAATTTAAATAAAGCTTTAAAAATTTTGAAACTAATTTTCATACACTAATTCGATGCTAGTGGTTAGTAGTTTATTTCATATACAGCTCTCAAAAGGTTAAACTATTAGACTTATTTAGTGTAAATTTTAAGTTTTTCATCATTTGTATATGAGTAAACATTTCATGTGGGGTTAGGAGTGAACTTATGAACAAATATTAAAAATTTTGCTGCATATTCTGGAATGGATTAAGTTTTGTAGCAGTGGAGAGAGCCTAACTTTTCATTGTTGGATAAACTAATAAGAAGCAAATTCTTTTATAGGATGGTTCTTTAAATTCTATAAATTATATACATTAAATGTAGTTTTATAGACATTGACTATGTTTTTAATTTTATAGACATTGCAAATTTTTAAATGTTTTGTCTATATTATGTAATTATATCTTAATGCTTTTGTTTACAGAAGGTAAAGTTATACCTAAAATTTCCGCCACATCGTTAGCTTTGGACTTACTTAAATCAAAAGGCATCTTTGGTCTATACAGAGGGATTGGTGCTACCATGCTTCGAGATGTGTCGTTCTCTGTAATCTACTTCCCTCTGTTTGCTAGATTAAACGCATTAGGTCCTCGCAAATCTGACGGATCAGGTAATTCAATACCTTCTATTAGCTCACACACACACACACACACACACACATATATATATATATATATATATATATATATATATACATATATCTTTTTCAAATTTTCAATCGGTTATAAAACACTTTTTATTCATTCACTCAAGTTCAAATGCATTTTTCAAAGTTGTAGTGAATGAAATTTGATTTTAATACTGTTTTTTTTTCAAATATTAATTTGTTAATTAAGTTCAATAAATTAATTTGTAGTTTTATATATGCAAAATAACTTTTCACAAAAGGGCCAAGTTGGGCTATAGCTATTTTCTCCCATTTTGTTTATAATAAGTGAAAACATGATTTTTTAAAACAGCTGATTTTATGTTATAGGTTATGTGGCATAACAGCAGTTTTAACGCACAAGTTAATTTACTTTAATAATTTTAATTGTAACTTATTAATAAAAAGTAACTAAAATGAATTATTTTGTTGACCTAAGTAATTAACTTTAATTTTTTTTGTTATATTACTTGTTTAATCAGTTTGTAAAAAAGAAAATTAAGAAAGTGTTAAAAAATTCCAAATTATAAAATATGTTGAATAACTTTATTTCATTCAAGTACAGTTGCAGGAGCTTCTTTTTGACATCTTTTAATCAAAGCTTTTTTGCGCCTTTTACTTTCTACCTAATTTTACACTACTTAACTAAGTGAATATGTAATTGCTTACTTGCTGACACGTTTCAAAGCTAACCTTTTACTTTCTCCTACAGTCTCTCATCTAACATATTATCATCATACTTTTGTTATCCTCCACCCCAAAATTGTTCCATTCATTGTCCTTTACTACTAGAAGGATGGAAGAATAGAAGTCCTACAGAAGGCTAGCTTTTTTTAAATATTACATACATATTAAAACATTGTGTGCGGCTGGCGTACATGAATGCTCGTGCTCTACTGGCGCCCGTGGCAGTATGCGTTCATGTACACCCCACTCCCCTTCTCAATTCTTTGGTTCAGTGTGAGGTTAGCCATTGACGGATAATTTTGTGTCGCTTGTCGGTTATTGTGCCCGTCTTTGAGAACATTTCGGTGCATTTCTTTTTTTTCACCATTGCTGTCAGATTAGGGACTGTGTTATTGCTTTAGTGTTACTTGAAGTGTGTTATAGTAATGTTTATTAGTTTTTGTACAATGATTATAGATAATGAAGATGAATTATTGGAGAATGTCTACTTTGAAAAATGTTGTTACAATAGACAATCTCTAATAATCCATCCTTGTTATCCTTATTCTTTGTACAAAAACTAATAAACACTAGTATAACACTCTTTGAGTAACACTAATACAATAACACAGTTCCTTATCCGATACTAAAGGTGGAAAAAATCACAAAATGCACCGAAATTTTCATAAAGACTAGCGCAATAACCAACTAGTGATTCAAAGGTTTCTGGCAACAACTAACCTCACACTGAACCAATGAATTTAGAGGGAGAGTACATGAACGCCTAACGGTGCGGGCTCCAGTAGACCACAGGGGTACCACGGGCGTTCATCCACGCCGCCTCACTTAACGTGTTATGTTGATAAAGGTCAAATTGGAGACAATAAGAAAGAAGTGTGTCCAAAATAGACTTATATTCATTTTTTATATTTCAGGAGAGGCTGTGTTTTGGTGCTCATTTTTGTCCGGCTGTGCTGCTGGCTCATTCGCAGCTCTCGCAGTTAATCCTTTCGATGTAGTTAAAACACGACTCCAAGCCATTAGTAAATTAGAAGGTGGTCCGAGGTACACTGGAATAGCAGATGCCTTTATGTGAGTAACATCTAACATTGTAATTATAGACATTTTTCATTTAATTTGAAGCAAAGTTATTAATATAAGGCATGTATTATTTTTATTTTTATTTTATACAGGTTTTGTCTCAGATCTTGCTTTCATTCACCTTTAATATAGTTCATAAACATATTTTCTATAACTCTATAAAACAACTGTGGCATAATGTTTAATTTAAATAAAAGAAACCTCTATACCACAAATGACTTTTTCTTTTATTTAAAACCTTATATACATTTCAATTCTAGAGCAATTATCCTCAGAGGTAATTTACAATACAAATTTTTATTGTAAATTACCTCTGAGGTTGATTGCTATGCAATTTAAATGTGCATAAGGTTTTAAATAAAAGAAAAAGGTCATTTGTGGTATAGAGGTTTCATTTATTTAAATTAAACATATTTTCCACTTAAACATGGCTTTTCCTGCTTTATGTTTTTCGCCTTTCTGCCTGTAGTTTAATATTTTTTGTTACTTTTGCAGTTCCTCAATGAGATTAAACCTATCCGCACTATGTTCATTGATTAAACATACTGAGAAAATCTTCTGTGAACACAGAAGCTAAAGCATTTATATTTATGTAGATTATGTATTTTTGCCTTTTCTAGAATCATATTGTGGTCCTGAATAACCTCAGATTAAATTTTAAATCGTATTTGAAGAAAATTATCATGGTTTTGAAGGTAAATGTTTGAATAAATGCTGACCTATATCTAAGAATTGGTTAAAAAAAGAAAACAAACAAACTAAAATTACAACTTGACTAAGGCTTAGACCCCAGATCTGTCTTCTTCGTAAATGAATTTAGATAGTTTTTTTTTAATTTCTAGTACATGTTTTTATGGATTATGTTTTTTTAATTGTTAATAAAATAATTTTTATTCATCCACTTATTTTTTAAACTTTTAGTGGATGATACTTGATGTTAATAGAGTTTTTCAAATATTAATTCAATAATTAAATTTAAATAAGTAATTTTTGTTTTATATGGGAAAAAACATTTCACAGAAGGGGCAAGGGATGGGATATAGATATTTTGTCCTCTTTGGCTTGTAGTAAGGGATAACATATGATTTCATATAACAGCTGATTTTATGTTATGTGGCAGAACAACTTATAGGTTATGTTACTTTATTTATATTAATTGCGATTATTTAATAAAAAGAAACTAAAATAAAATTTTTGTTTGTTGACCTAAGTAGGAATTTACTTTAAAAATGTTTATTTATATTATTTTTTATGCTTACTTATAAAGCTTACAGAGTACTAAATAATGTATTTTTATACTGGAGCATTTTTTTAAAATTATGTACCTTAGTTTATTATTTGTTAATTGATTATAATGTGTAATCATAAGTAGTAAGAAAAAATTAAAAGTTACTTAAGATTTGAAGTTTGTCTTAGATTCTTAGCTCCCACTATTATTGTTCACTTCGGACCCGCAGGGGGGTGCGGACTAGCCGCACCTACGAGGGGTTTGGCGTCCCTCGCGGTACCCTAGCCTAACACTACACCTCTCACAAAGCATACACACACCAACACAATCTATACACATTTCAACACTTACATCTTCTCTTAGGGAATTTTGACTGGTCGCACACATACACACACCAACACAATCTATACACATTTAAACACTTACATCTTCTCTTAGGGAATTTTGACTGGTCAGAACCGTTGCTCGTTGGGAGTGCTGAAAAGTCCAGAGCGTGACAAACTCTGGTCTGGGACGCTGATGTGAGCTTGCTCTGCCGAAGACGTAAGCGCAGTTTCAGGTCTACCAGCTGCTTCGGCCCTTGGTCAGGGAGTGTCCGCGGTGCATGGGTGTCGGAGCCTGTGCACAGTATTATGAGTTCTCGACTGATGCCCATCCAGTCGAGCTAAGGAGAAAAGCTATAGGCCTCAGAGTTCTGAGGATTGGAAATGATCTTATTGTGATCCAAGGGTGTACCCGTTCCTATAGTCTCGCCCGTAACGCTTGACACGATGGCTGGCTTAAAAAATTTATGGATTCAAAAACCCTGTCAAATATGACTAGTTTGAAGAGAACACGCCAGGATTCTCCTGACGATGTTATTAGTAAAGATTTGAGTAAAAAGTTGATGGTGACAACGTCACAGACATTGCCATCAGCAAAGTATTTAGTTGTATCTAGTGCCGAAGAAGGGAAAGATCTTTCCAAAGTTTCTCCTTTCCTGATCAACAAGGCTATTACTGCCTGTGCTGGAGGTCCAGTAGCCTCTATTAAGAAACTCAGAAACGGAACACTGTTAGTTGCGACTTCCACCGAGAGACAAACCCATGCTCTATCTAAAATGACCTCTTTCTTTGACCAGGTCAAGGTATATGTGGCTCCCCACAGATCCTTGAATTACTCAAAGGGGGTCATCACATGTAGGGATTTAATGTACATTTCAGTTGATGAAATTAAGTCCGAACTGTCGTCTCAGTCAGTTACGGACGTTGTCCCTATCATGAAAATGGACAAAGGAGAAAAGGTAGCAACAGCTTCTTTTATCGTCACCTTCGTCAAACCGGAAATACCCGAATATTTACGTGCAGGTTACCAAAGGCTCTCAGTGAGACCATACGTGGCTAACCCTAGGCGCTGCTTCAAGTGCCAGTGATTTGGGCATATCAGCGCTACGTGTTCAAAGCAGAACGTACGCGGTTTATGTAGCATTGAAGGCCATGATGATAAGGATTGTGTTAATTCTCCGAAATGCGCCAACTGTGGTGGTGACCACCCAGCGCGATCCTACAACTGTCCTACCTTTAAGGAAGAGAAAGCTATCCTAGGCATCATGGCGAAAGACAAGCTGTCGTTTCCAGAGGCCAAAAAACTCTATCGATCCACTCAGCCAAAGGCAGACAGTAAGACTTATGCCGCTACCCTGACCGCTTCAAAATCGTCTTGTACCAACTGTGCTGAGCTGTCCAAGAAGATTGAACTGGTACAACCTGCAGCAACGGATAATGTTTTACCTCGTGTACCTGTCCCTTCCACTGGGGGGATTGGAGCACGAAATAAATCACTAAGCGAGCCTTGTGTTTCTGTGCAGAAGATATTATCAACGGATAATAAACCTTCTGTGCAGAAGACAAAAAAATCCAAACCACGTAGACCAGTGTTACGACAGACCACATCGCCACCGTCGTTACCGGGCATTAAGAAAAATGCTAACAAAGGAGGGAATGTGAAAACTACCCCTCCTAAACCCAAAACTTCCTCAGATTCCATCCCTGAACGGGTGGATATGGAATCTGAGAAATGTAAGCCTGAGACGTCTAAAAGCGTCCCAGGCAAGAAAGGAGAGAGCACCAATGGGTGTCAAATAAATCCTTTGCTAAGCTAATAAATGTCTTTGCTTAGGAAGTCAGTGATACAATGGAACGTCAACGGTGTTAGGAGTCACATAGAAGAACTTAAAGTACTCGTGCAAGATGTGTATCCAATGTTTGTATGTCTACAGGAGACACATCTCCACGAATCGCATAATTTCCATTTAAGGGAGTATTCAGTTTTTAGATCGGACTTCGTTACAGAAGATCGAGCTAGAGGTGGCGTTGCCATCCTAGCCCGTGACTGTATCGATGCTGTTTCTCTAAACTTAATAACTCCTTTACAAGCAGTAGCCGTTCAAACAGCTGTCCCGTATAAAATCACTGTGTGTTGTGTCTACTTGCCACCACAAGAAAACCTGCATCACAGTGATTTAGTAAATTTGATAAGCCAGTTACCAACTCCGTTCTTATTGGTAGGGGATTTTAATGCCCACCATTCGTCTTGGGGATCTCCGACTAGGAACTCTTGAGGTGATCTTGTTGAGAGTGTAAGAACGGAACTAGACTTATGTCTGCTAAATGACGGTTCTCCTACTCATTTAGCAGCATCTACTGGTGGATGGACAGCTGTTGACCTATCGATTTGCAGCCCTCAATTAGCTACTAGATGCACATGGTCGGTACCCAATGATTTGTATGGAAGCGACCATGTGCCTATTAAGATCAGTTTATGTGACCCCAAACCCTGTTATGCTCGAAATTCCAGTTGGATTTTACAAAAAGCCAACTGGGACTCCTACTCGAATTACCTTGTATCACTTGACATGGATTATCTAACACCCATTGATGAAAATATAGAAAATTTTACAAAAGCAATTTTAAATGCCGCTGAAAAGACCATTCCGAAAACCTCTGCGCATCCACGCCGACCGCCTGTGCCGTGGTGGAACGATGAATGCACAGAAATCCTCCGTTTACGACGAAGAGCTCTTAGGAAATTTAAACGACACCCAACGAATGGAAACCTTCAGGAATATAAAATACTCCGTGCGAAAGCACGGAGGATATTTAGACTGAGTAGAAAGAACTCTTGGGAACAGTACATTAGCACAATTAGACGAACAACTCCGTCCTCCACAGTGTGGAGGAAACTAAGATCAGTTTGTGGTACTTCCATTTCGTTGCCAGCCATTGCGCTGAAGCAACCAGATGGGAGATTAATCACAAACAGTGATGACATTGCTAATGTACTTGGAACATCTTTTTCTAACTTTTCTGCTACTACAGCCTATAATAGATTGTTCCAGATGTATAAACTGAAGGAAGAAGCAATACCGTTTACCGTTGGGTTGTCTGAGGACTCTATTTTAAACACCCCTTTCTCTATAGGGGTATTGGAGTCAGCTCTTGCGACAACGAAGGATTCTGCACCAGGCCCTGATTCCATTGTGTACTCCATGCTAAAACATCTACCATCATCGGCGAAACTTGTCCTCCTTCGAGTATACAATCGTTTATTCGAGGAGTGCTCTTTCCCCGATGCATGGTTAGAATCGACTGTAATTCCTCTTTTGAAGCCAGGTAAGGACAAAACCAACCCCATTAGTTACAGGCCTATATCACTTACAAGCGTCTTGTGCAAACTACTGGAGAAGATGGTCAACCGCCGTCTTGTCTGGTACCTAGAAACCAACAATCTTCTTAGCAACGAACAATGTGGTTTCAGACTAGGACGCTCATCAGTTGACCAATTGGTTTTGTTAGAATCCGCTATTTAAGATGCCTTTCTCTTGCGTCAAACGCTCGTTGCGGTTTTCTTTGACCTTGAAAAGGCATATGATATGGCATGGAAAAGAGGAATTCTGAACACTCTGAAATCATGGAGTATACAAGGGAATATCCTAGCATTCATCGCTAACTTTCTTTCAAACAGATCTTTCCGTGTTCGACTTGGAGGCACGTATTCAAACAGCTATACACAGGAGAATGGTGTACCGCAGGGCAGCGTGCTGAGCGTCACGCTGTTTGCCGTTGCAATAAATAGTATCACCAGTAATATACGATCTTCGGTACACTGTTCCCTTTTTGTGGATGACTTTTGTATATATGTGCCTGCTCGTAGTATGGCAACTGCGGAAAGATCTTTGCAGTTAGCAATATACAGATTGGAGGAATGGTAAAAAACTACAGGTTTCAAATTCTCTGCTTCGAAGGCCCAATGTGTAGCATTTAGTCGTCGTAGGCAACACCAGGAGCCGATCCTTTATCTTGACGGGGTTCAGCTTCAAACCACGGATAGTGTTCGATTTTTGGGTCTTTTATTTGATAAAAGACTCTCATGGGGTCCACATGTTCGTGATTTGAAGGTGAGATGCAGCAAGAAATTGGATATATTAAGAGTCCTTAGTGGTACGAATTGGGGAGCAGACAGAACTAGTATGCTTCGGTTTTATCACGCAGTCGTTAGATCGCGCATAGATTATGGTTGTCAAGTCTACTCATCTGCACGACCTACAGTTCTTAAAACTCTTGATACCATCCACCACTCTGGACTTGGACTGGCTACTGGTGCATTTAGAACTAGCCCAATCCCTAGTCTTCTTGTCGAAGCTGGGGAACCTGGCCTTTCTAGACGACGTCAGATGCTACAAATATCTTACGTTTCTGTTCTTCGAAGCAAACCCAACCACCCGGCATTTGAAATAGTCTTCAATAATACGCTAAATCAAGTGTACAATACACGTCAACGTTCGACCGCTCCATTTGGCATACGAACGTTAAGAATATTGGATGACCTTGAGTTGCAACTTCCAACTATGTTTGAACGACAAATGTGCTATCTACCTCCATGGATAATAAAAACGCCGCACTTCGATTTCTCATTGTCCAGTTATATAAAACACGATACTCCTGTTGTGGTCTACCACCAGGAATTTTTATCCATTTATAAATCTCACCAACACAGTGAAATTATTTTCACTGATGGATCTAAACTGGACAATGGCGTAGGGTGTGCGTTTTATTCATCTGGATGTACCTACACGTACGGATTGCCCTCAGCTTGCAGTGTTTTCACGGCAGAACTATTTGCTATTTTTAAAGCTTTGACTGTCATTCAATCTCGATCCTCGCATTATCTTTTGTGTTCGGATTCCAAAAGTGCTCTTCAGGATGTTTTCTCTAACAACCCTTTAGTTGGGGACATTTTGTGTGCTGCACACAGGCTTCAATTGAGGGGTGTGGGGGTAACTTTCTGTTGGGCTCCTGGACATTGCGGAATACTTGGAAACACAAAAGCGAATGAAGCGGCGAAGAAAGCTACAAGTTTGGTGCCTGTTACTCAACTGGTTATGGCATCTGATTATGTGTGTTTCGCGAAACATTTATTGCTCGCTGCTTGGAATGACGAGTGGCATACCGTGATCCAGAATAAGCTGAGGGAAATTAAAGATACCGTCCGTCCATGGAGGTCTTCAATTTGTTCAAAACGTAAGGAGGAAGTGGTGGTTACACGCCTTCGCGTTGGCCACTCTTTTGCAACTCATGGATATTTGATGCGTCGTGATGATCCAACAATATGCCAATACTGCGGTGATATCTTCACAATAAAACATATTTTAGTAGATTGTGTTAATGTAAGCAATATTCGTGCCCTTTTTAATTTAAAAGGGAGTTTGAAGGTGGTGCTAAGGGACGATGCCTCGGCCATTGACCGAGTCATCGCTTTCTTGCACAACTTGAAAATATTTTTTAAAATTTAATACATAAATTTATATATATATATATATATATATATATATATATATATATATATTTTTTTTTTTTTTTTTTTTTATTTATACATATAATTCTCTGTTTCTTTTATTTATTTAAATTTAATTTATTTTGTGTTCTTGTTATTGTTATTGAGATTTATTTATTGGTAAATTGTTACCTATTATTGTTTTACATATTGTTATTATTTATTACTGTTATATTGTTCTTTGTTGTTATTTTGTTATTTATAGTTTTTTAAGAATTTATTCATTGTTATGGATTTATTGTTGTTTTTTGTTATTTATTGTTGTTGTTTTTGTTTTGTAATTTTTGTTGTATTTAAATTTATTTTTATTTTATTTAAAATATTGCGGTCCGTGTTAGATTTTGTTTGGCGATGATAACCACAATTGGTTTTTCGCCAGGAAAAAAAAAATATTGTTCACTTCGGATGTAACAAGAATACACTAATTATAAAAACTATTTATACATTGTTTTACACTATGAGCTTCTGATGGACACGAGTAAAAACTACATTGAGCTTCTCACTCCAGTTGACATAAAAACTTCAGAAGGGTTTTATTATGTTTAGATGCCTGACATAAGGCCAATGGGCCATAAATATCTTTATTTATGCTGTAAGTTTCAAGAGTCAATAAATATCCCTTAGAAAGCACAGATGTCTGACATATGATAAAATAAACTCTCTTAAAGCAAACAAATCAATCAAATAATGACGACATTCTTGACTAGCTGGGCTAGCCTTTATATCCACTACTAATAAATTGTCGTAACTAGCTGACCTTGTCAGTAAACTCCAATGATTAAAATATTGTAAAGTTGATCATGTTGGCTACAATTACTCATTTTACAGCAGTAAATTAATTTCCTAAATGGCTATCTTTAAACTGAAAGGCTACCTCTGCTCTCTCTTTCAAAGATCTACTTTTGTAGGACCTACTTTTTCCAAAGTCCTAAACTAACATGTATTGTTAAAGGAGCATGCACGCATAACATTGAACTCCAAAGTATTTTAATTTTGTTTGATAAATTAATGATTGTTTATGCTGCGATTGGATTTTATTCATATAAAATTAGGACATTAAGGTAATAAAGGTAATTTAATTATAAAAATTTATGAACCTTGCACAATTTTAATAACCTGAGAATGTAAAATTGACTTTATATGACTATTATGCTGCTTAGTTTGTGTATGGTTTAATTTTTTGTATTGACATATTCCCCTTCCTGTTTACTTATTGCTTACTTCACTCCTTTGTTAATAGAAAAAAATGATGTACAATATTACTCAATTTTATTTTTAGTAAATTATTAAATTTGCTCCAAATATTACAATTTTGGTTACAGTAAAACAATGAAAAACGAAGGACCACTAGCATTTTTCAAAGGCGGTGCGTGCAGGATGATTGTGATTGCACCATTATTTGGGATCGCACAAACTGTGTATTACTTAGGTGTCGCAGAAAGGCTGTTGGGCACTTACAACAAGTAAATCAATCACAGATCATTTTTCTAATATGACAATAATCTGATGTGAAGCCACATAATCTGCTGTTTCACTCTCCACTGTTATCCAGTTCTTTATAGCAAGAATCAAATAATTGTTTGTCAATTATTGTTGTTACTCTATACTTCTAGTCGTACATATAAGTAGAATAACAGATAAAATAACCATTTTAAAATTGAGGGTGTTATTGTCTGAGTAAAACATTTTGCCTGTTTAACTATTGTTCAGTCTGTGTTAAATACTTTAGGCTCTTGGTTACCTCATTTTTGAAGTAATAAAAATAAAACTGGGTGACTTATAAATTGGGCTGTTTGTTTTATGTGTTAAGGTATGCATAACTTCTGACTGTTTTAGACAGAAGACATTCCCTTTATATAGAACTTTCCACTACTCAGTATCGTAGTGGCAGATTAACTGGTGGTGTAAGGTTACGCCAGCTCTCAGTTCAAAACACTCACACGCTCAAAACATGATTTTTTCACAAAAATATAATTCGTTTTAACTTATAAACGAAACTTTGCTTTCATTACTTACAAAATTACCATTGTAAGAATCAAGTAATAAAATTACTGAGTTAACTAAGCTAATCAACTTTCTTTAGATTTTTTATAGTATGTTTTGATGCGAATTTCAAAAAGGCTTCAAAATCAATGAGTTATCAAAATAAAGAAGGCAAATAAAGTCAATAATGTGAGTATGCTAAACATATGTTATGATATGGGTAATCTATTAGCATACATATATCTTTGTAAAACATTGATGGGTTATTTAAACATTGTAATCCTTTTAAATATTGATTTTATGACGGTTAAATGTTAACTTTTCTTACTTTTTGGGTAAAACATATATTTAAGCTGTTGTTTCCTGATAAAGTATCAGTTTGAACCTAAGAGAAAATCCTAGAAAATCCTTGGTTGAAAAACTAAAATCAGGATACGGGTCAGATACCTTTACCTGAGTCAGATAGCATTACTCACACCAGGATCTGTGTTGGATCTCCCTAGTCACAAGATACAAGAACCTACTGCTGCGATATGAAGAATTATACTTTTTTTAATAAAATTATGAATCAAAATGAAAAACTAATGAAACAAGATAAACAAACAGCTGGAATATAGTTACAAAGAGTATTAAACATTGTAGAATTTTTAATTTTAAAAAAATATTACTATTACCTAATATTTTAGCTAATGAAGCTTGTGATATAAAATTTATAATCCACTCCTAATATAACTTACAAAATAACAAGATCTTCCTATTCGACTGGGTTATATGAACAAAAATGTTTTATTTGATGTCTTCGGCGGCTGCTAATCCCTGTGTAACTCTTAAGGTATAATGCCAAAAATTATAAGCACAAAATTTTTTATTAATACCTTCAAACTCGAAACTTAAGGTGATATAAATATAGGCCTAAATAATCAGAAGTTAAGCTTTTACATTTTATTTTTGTTATTATTGTGTAATCGGATGTGATTAAATATTGATTAAGTTAGAGATGAAATATTTGTCAAGTTGAAATAAATATGCACAAAAACACTGCCTATGTAATTACTGTAAGGTTTCACAGTAGCAAATGTAGTCATTTAAGTCAGCGCATAATACAATACTGACCTAGTACGAAACGTGTCTACTGAGTAATTTAAGATTTGGTGCTTGTTGATGTAAATACAGTCTTTGCCTTTCTTACTAGAAGCAGCTAAACTAATATATTAATTTTGTAATAAATTAATATATTTACTCTTAGTTTAGTTTTTTTTATTAATAATTTTTTATTAATTAAGGAGTTTTAATATTTAGTCATTTAATAATCTATGATTGTCAGGTAATTTTCTTTTTAGTCAGAACCTCTGCTCTCTTTGAATTGTTCTTGCCTTGAAGTCTTTTAAAATTTTGTGTAACAGTAAAAGCAAAAACCATTTAGTTTTTGTAAAAGTGTAATTATTCACCTTTCTGGACTCCATTTTTTTTTTTTTAATTGACACTTAAACTTTACTTCAATATACATTTTTTTAAATAAATATCCAAACCAATAAGGATCAGTAATAATATATAAGTCCAGAGAGGTCCTTGACACTATTTAGAATTAAAGTTTCTTGTTGTAATCATCTTGAATTCACTGATTAAACTTATGTATTCACTTAGTTAAGTAGTTTAAAATTAATTTAGAATTAGTTGAAATTTCTTTTTTGTTGTCAAGGTTAGGTTAAGTTTTCTCACTAAACACTTGTAAATATTTACAAACATGCCCATAGTAGCACTTACTTATATTTGTTATTCTGCTATAGGCAAGTTTGTAAATATTTACAAGTGTTTAGTGAAAACTTGTAGCTCACGTGAAGATGGAATCAACAAATATGTTTTTTGTTTGTAATGTGAATAGCATAAAGGTTAATATTGCCTTTGAGAGAAAGGATCATTTATAAGTAAGATTAAGGCAGGGAAACATTGATTTAATAATGAGGTAAAGTGCTTCAAATTTTTTTAAATTTGTATTGTGAAAAGTAAATAATTACCATGAAAATATTTAATATACTTTTATAATAATTATATTGTCTTTTACCAGTTTTATAAACCAACATTTTGTTTATGAATATTTTATTAATATTGTAAAAGTAACAATCGTTTTAGTATGGCTATCTGCAGTCATTAAACTCACCTTAACTTTGTTACATATTGTACAGAATCACAGCAAATCAAATTTATGATTTTTATTGTTTGTCATTTCGAGCTGTTGCCTGTTTGTGAAAAAATTATTTTTGTATAAAATATTTATTGTTATTTGTTTTGTTTTTAAAGATTGTACATTTGTGATTAAATTTTTGACTAAGAAACTGTATGTGTAGTTTGTTTTAGATTAATATGTTGTGTCTGTCTATCTTTTGTATAACAGGTTTTACAAGTATTTACGTTACATTTACATTTTGCAATTCAAGCAATATTGGGTGCTCAGTAAGTAACAAGTAGAGTATTACATCAGTGTAGTGTAGGCTAATCTTACTAAAGTCTAATAATTTTTATTTAAATAAAAACATTTTAAACATTTTGTACTCTAAGGCCAAGTATAGCTCAGCCTGAAACAAAATATTTCTAATGTTTTTGTTATAAACAAAGTATTTTGGTATCACAAGATTCTACAAGCCATTTTCTTTTAAATGACACTTTTCTGTCCCTATAAATAGCTGTAAGAAAAATAATTCAGAATTGTGATGGTAAAAGTTCATTGTAAGATTTGTTGTTATGACTTTGTTTCCCAATAATATATTAATTTTGAATACAGTACATGTTTATTTCAGTTATATTTTCTCTTTGGCAGTTTATTTATTATAGTTCCTTTAGAGATATAAAGACATTTTTTATATTTTATTGTGAAAGACCTAATTTCTATTTCCCAACACATAATCATTTATTGGAATCAGATTCAAACTGATTCTATGAAAGTATTTCTAGTTTTCCGGATAATATGTCTTTGAAACCATTAGTCTTTAGTATAAAATTTGTTGAAGATTGTGGCCATAACTTTAAGTTTAGGATAACTTTGAGAAAAAAATCATTGTTATAAAAGTGGAACTACAAAATTCTGTGGAGGGAATTTTGTATAGTTTTATTTAGTTTATGTAAGAGAAGCAGTAGAATGAGTGTGTCTATAATATTTAACAAAACTCAAACACATCACAATTTCTTTCCTTGTTTTTGTTCTGAATTTAAAAATTTATGTAATTTGTATGTATAGAGAAAGATATATCAAAGTATAATATTATGTAAAAATGCATTGCATCCCCTTTATTTTAATGTAGTATAGTTCGTTTTGTTTGGGCATTAATTTCAAAAGTTGTGAATTTTTTAAAGTACTTTAAAATTCTAAAGTAAGTTACGACTGCTACAAAAATTATGGTTTAGTACACAGTGTTAAATTTGTTTACATTTTGTATCTAATTTGTGGTTTAACCCTACGATTAGCATTCACGTATCGGTAGATGAGATCGCACAACGGCCAGCAGGGGGCATTACCATATATGTACGTTTTACCATTTCTCTCATTGTGGTACGTCTATGACTTGTTTTCCTGAGTATTGTGCTGGATCATAGGTTAAATATTTGAAACTATCTGGACAATAAATAACCACCAGGGTATAATACTCATTAAATACTCTATCTGAACAGAGTACACAGTCACCATTTTTTTCTATCCAAAGTCTATGGGCTTTCCCACTTATTTACAGATCGTTTTGAGGTTTGTGCGGAATTTCACAATGAATAGGTATTTTACAAAAAAAAAAACTAACAGATAATTTTTAGCAAAGAAATTGTCAGTAAACATAAGGTAAAGTCTGGTTAAAATGAGAAAATAAGTGAATACAAAAAAATATTACTATAATTTAAAAAATTAGAGAAAAATAAAGGAAAAGTGTAAACATTTTTCAAAAATATGTTGCTCCCAAGGGGCATATTAGGGCAAGCACATGTTGCTAATCAAAGGTTTAATTGTATCCCCTCTCTACATATTGGTAAGACCAGGTTGCTGGAATGATTCAGCCTGTATTGAAGATTTTCCTCTTTACTTTATCAATGTAGCATGTACAAGCTGTGAGTACTTTGGAAATCTCCAACAATATAGTGAATATAGATAGAGACACTATATATATTGCATGCTTACACAAGGGCGATCTCTTATTGGGACAAACTTCATCATACGTTACAGAATATCTAGATAAAACTGTTTATTGATAGTTAACCTTCTCAATTCATGATAAACAACTTCTCGATAGAGATGAAACATTATTACATTCACTTCTCTAGTTGCCTGATAATCACGCAAACTAAAACTGTCTTACAGAATCATCTGTAATTAGAATAGATAAAAAACCAAAATATAATAAGAATTTGACGACTAGCACAAAACAAGTAATATTTAGTCACAGGCATTCCTTACAATCATTTTCTAGGCATAAAAATGTATGTGTTATGCGAATAAAGCTTATTAAAAATTGACCACTAAAAACTTTTATTTAATATATAGCGTAGTTCCAAGTAAAAACATTAACAAAAAATAATTTACAGTACAATATTTTGTTAAAATTAAACATATAAAAAATGTGTACAAATATCACTAAATTAACACAATATTACGTAACATTAATAAAGAAAGTAAAACTTATTTTTCAGTCAATGTTTTTTGTCAAAAGTTTGTGTTTACAAGCTAATCATTTTAGTATTATCAGGATTTCTAACATTTGTATTTTATTTAAAGATATTTTAACTGCAAGATATTAGAGGCATATGTATAATTTCAGATTAAAACTCATTCAATTCCTACCATTAGTTCACATTCTCTCTCTCTCTCTCTCTCTCTCTCTCTCTCTATATATATATATATATATATATATATATATATATATATATATATATATATATATATATATATATATATATATATATATTTTTTTTTTTATTTTATTTTATTTTATTTCATTCTCTCATATTTCTTTTTGTGTTTTCTCTTCGATTGACAAAGACCACTGTGTGGTTGAAATATATCATTGTTTAAGTGCTTTTATGTGTTTCTATTTCAAGACTACAGTGTGGACTCTTACCAAGGTAAGTCTGTCAGTCTCCTAGTCCAAAAAATCTAAATAATCTTTACCAACCAAAACTAACCTAAATATATATATATATATATATATATATATATATATATATATATATATATTTATTTATTTATTTAATTATATAACTTGTTCAAATTTTCAATCTTTGATAAAATATTTTTTATTAACCTATTCAAGTTCAAATACATTTTTTTAAAACTTGTAGTGGATGACAATAAATGGTAATAGTTTTTTCAAAATTTAATTAATTAATTTAAAACTGTTAGGGTATGAGTTGATGGTGGGACAAATCTATTGAAACTACCGTACTCAACAATTATAAAAGTAACTGCTTCTATAGGTAAGTATAACATAATATTATTAGTTAAAAACTAGTAGCTAACGTGAAGATGGGATGGATTAATATTAATTAAGTTAATTAATTTCACTTTCTATTTTGCCACTTAATATTCTGGCATATGTATATACACATTTATATTAATTGTAATTATTTAATAAAATGTAACTAAAATACAATTTGTCTTTGTTGACTTGAGTAGAAATTTACTTAATTTTTTTTTTATTTTACTTGTTTTAACCTCAATTGATTTTGTGTAAACCTCTGCACACCTTTAATGACATTATACATGACCTTTAAAGGTTTACCAATACACACATCAACTGAGTTCAGCTAATTTGAAAATAGTTATGCAGTTTTAAAGCTAAAGGCACACCTACACTCACTAAATTAATAATTCTTCCAGTTTATATTATATTTATTTCTGATATACATTTTAAGGCAAAGACAATGTACATCATCAATGGTAATGAGAGAATCATCACTCAAGAATCTGTTGAACAATGTCTTTAGCATTGAAATATGTAATAGGAGAAGTAAAATATTTTAAAGCAAAGAGTTTAGTGAATAAGCTTCATTGTTCCTACTGTATCACACTACAGTGCTACAACTTCAAGGACTTTGAAATTGTACTATCATTTAATTTGTGGAAGTCCTACAAGTCCATTATCACATCAATATACAGGGGCCGGCAATAAAACTTCCCTAATTTTAAAAGGTAGTTATAAAAAAAATTAGACAGATACAGAAAACATACCTTTATTGGTGAACAATGAATACTATGCCATTTTACATGACTTCGTTTTAAAATTTTATCTGCTAAATGACATCCTTAATTGTTGATACATTGACGAAGTCTTTCCCGGAAGTTCTTCATAGTTTTTTTTGTTATTTCTCTTGGAATGGCTTCCACTTCCTGGGTGATTTCTTCTTTAATGGCTTGGAGATTTGTGGGACGATGTTTGTACACTTCAGCCTTCAAGTGTCTGTAAAGAAAAACAATCACAAGGCGATAAATCAGGCGACCTTGGGGCTCAGGCAATGTTACCTCGCAAAGAGACAAGATGTCCAAAACACAACTCCCTCAACATTTCCCTAGAACGCTGAGAAGTGTGAGTTGTTGCTCCATCTTGCTGAAACCAAACTTCTTGCTCTTCATCGTCTACAACGAACTGGTTTAGACGAGGTTGGAGGAAGGTCTCTACCATGTGACAGTAATGATTCGAATTAACCATTAGCCACCTTCTTCAAAAAAAATACGGTCCCCACCCCATATATTCAGCAATGGAGCACCAAACTGTCACATGGGGGCCGTGTTTTGGTCGCTGATGAAGTTCCCTAGGGTTCTCGGCAACCTAGTGGTGATAATTCTGTTTGTTTACCTGATAAGTGGAAGTGGGCCTCGTGTGAAGAAATAAACAAAGCAGCAGAGAGAATGTTCTGAATAATTTCCTCACATACGGCTCTGCAAATTTCAAAATCGTTCTCACTTAATTTCTGGGTCATTATGGATTCATATTATTATCCATGGAGAATTCTTCTTACACTTCTAATGGATAATCCCAGGGCAGCTGAATGTTTAAGTGCTGAACGCCTTAGGCATTGTTGTACGGACGCTCTCACATGCGCCACATTTTCATACGTTGTTGCAGTCCGAGGTCAGCCAGTAGGTTTTTTTTTTAGTGCTGAGCCTGTTTGTCTAAAGTTTGAATAGTTTTCCTACACGATCATGTCTGCCAAGTTCGAATCGAATACAAAACACTCGCTGAGTAGCAATCACAAAATCACTGTTACTAATAAACTCCTCTACAATAAACAAAAGATGCTCATCAAGCTAAGCCTTGATGAACACTGAAAATGGTTTCTTCAAATACTGGAGGTTTTATTGCCGGACCCTGTAAATAAAATTAAAAGTGCTTGAAATCCACACAACACTCAAAACATAAATAAATACAAAAGGTGAATATTTGTTACTAAATTTGTATAACTCATGTTTTAATTTTATACTTTACTAGACAAGATGACAAAGGCTTTACTGTTGATTGAAAGAATTATTAGTGTCGTTTTTTTATTATTTGACTTTGTTATCAGTTTTATGTTATTTAATCACTTAAACATTAGTTTATGACCATCCGAACTTTAAATTTTGTAAATTTGTGAAAACTTACTGAGACAGAATGTTTTCGATCGCTATTTGACGGTCTTCTTTATGTTATTGTTGGTATTGTAAAAAATATTTAAAAAGACAGATTGAATGTCCATTAGCAGTGTTAGTTTGAATTATTTATAATAATGTAATATGTTGTAAGGCATTGTTTTGTCTTTTTATGGTGACAAATATTTGTCACCTATGTTCCTTGTAAACAAAAGAACAAATTGGTCTTGTCATGTAAAAGGTATTTGTTATTAAAAAAAACTCTCTCTTTATTACTTTATTGTTGTGAAATGTTTTTTCCAGTACTAGTAGAAACAAAACCTTGAAGCGGTAATTTTCAGTTAAAGTTTTTTGGAGTCTACAAATTGTTGATTATTTATTAACTTCATTAGAGTAACTATAAAATTAATATTCTAGATTTATTGTGCTGTATAACAGGTTCTCAATTTTACAATTGAAATTTAATGGTGATAATTTGTTATTTAAAGTAATTTTAATGTACTTGTTTGTTATTATATGGATGTAAAATTATTAATTGAAAAAGATTTGTGAAACCATATGTAATATGTCGAATACAATGTTTTAATGATATTGTATTGATAATGTTTTTCTATTTTCCCCAGTTACCTCATACAGGCTGTCAGAAGATTTACATACATAATGGGTTATATCTATTTAACCCATCACGGGTATAAAGACTACACAGCTATTCATGAATGTCTTCATTGTTTGATTGATTTGTTTGCTTCAAGAGACTTTATTTTCTGATAGTCACACACAGGTCTAGACGTCTGGTTTCTAAGGGATATTTATCGACTCTCGAAACTTACAGCATAAATAAAGAAAGATATTTAAGACCCATTGACCTTCTGTCAGACATCTAAACATGATAGAATGCTTCAGCAGTTTTTATGTCAATTGGAGTGAGGAGCTCAATGTAGGTTTTACCCGCTGTCTGTCAGTAGCGGATGTTGTATTTTAGATTTTTATAATTAATATAATCTTGTGTACATACGAAATGAACAATAATAGTGGTAGTCTAGAATCTCAAATAAACTTCAAGCCATAAGTAACTTTTTGATTAATTAGTTTTTACTAATTATGATTACACATAGTAATCAATTAACAAATAATAAACTAACTAGGGTACAAAATAACGAGTAAAAATTATAATGTGTTTATAGTTGAGAGTATTTTTGTAGCGAAATACTACTCAATTGACCCGAGGAATCAATTTGTACTCGCTAGGGTCTGTGGTGTGCATATAATTAGATCATCAGTGGGTTAAATAAACTTATAATACTCACCTGTCTGGAAGCTATTTTCACATGCCTTTTTGTTTGGAACCATTTTTAGAAATGTGTAATTTTATTTATTTCTGTTCATTTTATTTAGTTAGAAGAAAAAATTACAGTACCAGTCATTATTTTTTACATTGCTTCAGCAAATTGTAATGAAGGACATCAACTGCATAAAGGAATTGTTAACTTTGCCATCATAAATTTTTCTACAATTACATTCATTATTTGTTTCTATCCTCAACTTGACCTACAAGTTTACACTTTAACCAATATTAACAGTATACAACGTAAATGTAGTGGCCTTATTTTTTATCTAAAGTAGGTGACCGTTTTGGGAGATTTTTGCCTCTGTCAATTCATACTGTAACTGACTTCTTGGTTTCTTCAAAGATATGGTGAGTGTGGGAAAACTATTAAATTGCTTTTACAAGTTGTTGTTAAGGTGTTCAACAAACCATATCCACAACTAAACAAACAACTTGTCAAACCAAAAAATTCTGCACAAACTACATAAAAATAATATATTCCACACAACCGACTGGTGCTAAGTGTACAAACATTTTAAACTAAACCAAATATACATACTCAATGGCTAATTACATCATTTTTCACATAGATTTTTTGACATCATTACCCTCAAATCTTTTTTAAAACCACCTAATATAATTTCCTCAACTTTGCGGTATCATTAAACTAACCACGTTAGTATTATGCTCACATAAAACCAGTCTAAAGTAACTTTTGACGGAACACCCACTGACAGGCTAGATAAAATTAGAAACAGCATCCCTTTGACATTTCGTAAAGCCAGAAATCTAATGTTTTTATTTGATAAATTAATTAAGATTTACTGATTTTTGTAACATTACCTTCCCAAAAAAATCATGTTTTTTTATTGTGAATTTCTAACCCTCTCTCTATGCAATTAGAACTGCCTTCATTGAAAACTGTTTTTTTGAAATATCTCTCATAAATACCAGCTAATTATTAACCAGAGTTAATTCGGAAATTGACTAACTTAATAAATGATACATAACATGCAACAGATATTTAACTACCATATTATATAATAAAATGTTATTTATGCATGTACGTTAGAAATTTAATGTGATTGTACACCGAACAAATATAAAATGCGTTCGCAATCATTGCTGCTTTTGAATGGAGACTGACAGCAACACGGTGAATGTTTTACATTCTCACTCGTAAAAATATTTAATTCATTTACTCACAAAATATATACACTTTCATAAATAAATGGACATAAATTCTGTAAAACTGGTTTTATATATTTGCGAGAGTATGGTAAATTTTGAAACATGGTATAACACAAGGTGCTCCATCACAGTCAGGACATAAAAATCTAGATTCTCTCCTTATATTTTTGCTGTTTGCATCAGGTGGTCGAGCACAAACTACACATTGTTTTGTTGCAGTTTGAGTCTCTCTAATAAGTGATTTCCTGTTAGCATAAGGGATGTTGGGGTTGAGCTAGGACGTATAGGCTTGAAGAAAATGAAACAAATTTGGAAAGGCTGCACAATATCCGGTAAAAACAGTAATCATAAAAATAAATAAGGTTTGTGAACTAAATCAAGAATAAACGATAACTGTCAATAAGATGAATGAACTGACTACTGTAAATAAGAGTCAATGACAAAAATGTATATATTTTCGAAAAAGTAGTGTGTCATCATAATATTGTTCAGTAAACAAATGTCAGCTAATCACAGCTATAAATAGTCTGGGGCATGACATAAAGCCTTCTCTGTGCCTGTGTTTACATTATCGCTCTCTATTCCGATAACACATTTCCATTGAGGTAAAAATATTTTACATAAAATTCACCGTATTGTTGACAGTAAAGTTTTAAATGAATTTTTATCAATATTTTATACTACTGTATAGGTGTTGCACTTTGCCTTGGCGCAGCACTATAGGCAGGGGGAGTGGGGTGGAGATTAGGCAAAGACCGTTTTCCGAACATTTCTGCGGAAGTAGACATACATCACTTACAGTATTTTGTATTTCACCTACTGGAGCGCCTTCATGGACAACTGACGCAACCTGTATGACAGCAGACTAGTTTTTTATCTAGGCTAGTACAGATGATCGGTTTAGATAAATACCTATACTTGAAACAGTACAGCCACATACTGATATATTTTTTAAAACTAAAATTAGCCAATAGATATATGGTTTAGGCCTGACCAAGCTAAAAGGCATACAAGTCATCATACAAATTTTACTTAATTAAAAACATGTATTCACTGAGTAATAAATAACTATCATAACAGCTCTTTACTCTTAGAGGGCAGCATCCCACAGTACACTAAACACAAGCATATTGAAACTTTACTTACAAACATATACGCTTACTCTCAAATAACTCAAGAACTAAACAAATTTTTGAAAATATATTTACACCAATTTATTCTACTTAAAATTCTGATAACATCTATGTATGTTTTAAAAAATATGAATTTAGGAAAAATTGTAGGTATCCTCAACATTTGGCAAGAGTCAAAATTATGTCTTTTTTTGGACAGTTACTCTAAATTATTTCAAAATAGAAAATATAGTTGTTCCTCTGACATTTTTTATTAGAAACATATAGGTCTATGATATTACTTTAAAATACTTTATTTTTTCTAAATGTTAATGAAAAATCAGATTATTTATTACTTACAAAGATGCAAAATTTAACACAGATCAATCTAGAGTTTATAGTTTTATTAAACTTGTTTCTAATTTTTGAAATATTTGCATTTTTGTGTATCAAAAGCTTCAATATTCTATTGATTTCTTGCTCTGTAAGGCCTGATATCTATCAGATTTACTGTTGACTATAAAAAACAAATTGGTTGATTTTCATTTTTTTTTTTAACTTATGAAGTTAAACAAACGTCCCTAAGAACCTAAACCACATCTATCCTACCCATACAAAAATCCCTCTACTTGGAAATCCCCCTCCTAAATACAAGCTCCGTTCCCCATAATCCAATTCACAACCTATAACATCGGGGACCATCAAAACCATCCTTCCCTTGGCTGACTATTTTTTGTTTTTATGCTGATATTTAGAGCGATGAACGGCTGCCAGCTACAGATTTCAAGCAAACTATACAGTTACAATTTATCAAATAATTGATCTGGGAAAATATTCAAATTGGAGAAAATTTAAAAAAAAAAGGTCTGCCATTAGTCACCCATGTAACGTTTATCGGAGCTGAAGCATTACTATATTAGAAAGTCATTATCACTTTCGCCAGGATGTCTATTTACAGTATGAATATTGTTGTATTAGACATTTTATGTTTACACTATAGTTCAATATACAAAATATTTACGAACCCATGTATCATTCGCTCACTTGTAATATGTTTGCATGTTTTTGTGATAAAGGCTCAAAACACTTTTTGCGGCAGCCAGTCTATTATGTGGCTAAGTTGAACATGTGATTGTGTTTTTGTTTGGATACAAAAAAACAAAAACTCAAGAAATAAAAAAAGAACACTAGTAAAATAATAAGGATTAAAAGGCTTACAGAATTCACCAAAGGTTATCATAATACACTCGTGAGGAGTGGAAATCTAGCCCTACTAACTGATAATACAGTAGTCTCGAAATTCCGAGTCCCAATATTTCGAGCTTCTGTTAAATTCGAGCCTATTTCTATGTCAGACTATTTTATCTATTTAAAATGAAGTTAAAATTATTTACTGTTATACAATGCCCCCGTCGCATCTTGAAGATCAACTGTGCTCTGCTGATATCCATGCTTTATTTCTACCTGCAAATGTTACAAGTATAATCCAGCTGATGGGTCAGGTTTTCTGGAATATATGAAAAAAAATACACACGTTACCTTTTACAATCTTTCTTGGAAGCGACTGAAGGGGAAGAGAGCATTGTAGACTTTCTTAAAAAAATACAGTTAAGGAAGTTCTATACTCGATAGTCGAATCATGGAACAAAATAAAAGAAGAAATATCAAGTAATTCCTGGAATAAAATCCTGAGTCATAATGAAATTCTTATTGTGTTATTGATTCACAAGAAGAAACAGATTTGAAATTTCTTCCAGTTTGTGAAAATTCCGATGATAAGTTAATAGATAAGTAGGAACGAACAATTTGAGATAACAAATATTACATTTATTGAAATGGTACAAGAAACTACTGAAGGCAGTGATGACGGGAATAAAGATGAAGGTTCAACCGAGACAGTACAAGAAAGGAAAATTAGTAACGGTGAGGGACGACTGCCTTGGAAACTGTACCACACTATATTAAACGACAGACAGACACCACGCTAATGTATGTGCTTCTAAGACGGATTTGCGACACTGTAGCACCAAAACTATCTGATAAGTAAACGCAGAAGGCATATAACAATGTTTTCCAAAAAATATATGTGTTAATAAAAATAAAACAATACTATTTAATATTACATAGCAAAAATATCCCAGAACAATGTTTCTTTCCAGTAAAGCTCATTCTCTTCAAAGGTTAAATTTAATCAAACCAATTGAACTGATCACTCTAAAGGGATGTGCACAATATTTCCCTGACAACATTAATGGAAAATTCTCTTGTGTTAATTTATAATTAAAAATTTTACATAAATATCTGACAACGAACAAAGTATGGCTACAGTCATTATTAAATAATATCTAGGTCAAGGTTTGCAAGAACTAATTATCATTACCTAGTACAGTAAAAAACATTTTCGGAGTAGTTATAAATGTGAATTTTTAATCACAAATTCTTGCAAGTCATAGAATTACAAAGGTTCAACTTAAAATATTTCTCAAACACCGACAAAATCCATACAATAAATAATAAAACTCCTTACTGTAGCAATTGAAATACAATTTTCCAATATACAGTAGAACCTCTCTAATTCATCACGTCCATGACGAATTCGAGAAAAAAATTATTTATAGAAATCGTAAAACTAACATGTAATTGTGGGTAAACATAGTAGATAAAACAACAGTAAAAACTAAAACAGTTAACTATAATCTCACTACACATTAATTTATTAAAACAAAAACAATAGTTTATTAAAACAAATCACTGGTTTATTAAAACAAAAACACTAGTTTCTTAAAACAAAAATACTAGTTTATTAAAACAAAAACACTAGTTTATTAAAACAAAAACACCAGTTTATTAAAACAAATAGACTAGTTTCGACAACGATGTCGCCTTCAAGAAGTCCTTGGCTACTACTATACATATACAGTAAACTCCCGATTATCCGTGGGCGGATTATCCAGGGTCTGCCATTGTTTTACAAATATCCAATTTTTATTCCAATCAGTTTCGTGTTTAAATTTCCAAACGGTGAATTACGACGTAAATACATATAAGGCTTATCAGAAGTTGAGATGAAGGGAAAAGATATGTAAATATGTACGTACTAATTTTTACATTGAAAGGGAAGCATTCCGACGCGGGCCAGCGAAATAAAAGGGGCGAGCTGTTTACTGTATATAAGAGACAATGACAAAATGCTTGGACGCCCGAAAACTTAATGTGTATCATAAGATTGTATACAAATGTCAACTAATCTCAGCTATAATATTCTAGGACGTGACATATGCATTATCCATGTCTGTCATATACATTATCGATCGTTATGGCTTTGTGACACACGTGAAACAAGTAGACACTGTACTAATCAATGCTCACAAAAAAAGAAGAAAGTGACAGATTTTTTTTGTTAAAAAGTGAAAGTATTATGTGTAAAGGAAATTACATATGTACATACATACTTACTTTTGACATATACTTATGTACGTATTGTAAATAGTTAGACATATAAATGTACATGTTATAATCCGTCAAATACATCGACATTTTAAAATTTTTTTCTGTATTTGTTTTGTTCTCTGAAGATTATTTGTGAATTGCATTAACCGGGGTCATTATTTGTGTAACTTATGGTATAATAATCGATCGTTTTGCGTATTCTGTGTTCATAGCGGATTATGCGGGGAATTCGTTATCCGGCGTTGCCGGGCCACCCTATTCCACGGATAATCGGGAGTTTACTGTATACTGCTTAACTTAATAGTACATAAATAAGTAAATAGGTATGCAATGTAATTAATGTTGTATTTAGTTTATTTATATCGGCCGAAAAACTCAACAACACTATAAAATCGCTAGTAGCCTGCAGTATAGTTCATAATTACAAGATGTACAAACATATTACAGTACCTCTTAAAAACAATAACATTAGCAAGAAAAAATACGGTATATTATATCTAATTACCTTTTAATTTTAAAAAAGTCTGTCATTTTCTTTTATACTAAAGAATCTTTACTGATGAAGATATTAGTATAGCGCCTATACTGCATGACACTGCAGATTACGTTTATTATTACTGTAACGAATTAGAGATGTTTTACTGTAAGTTTTAGGGATATTTAGGTTAAACTTGGGAAGTAAATAAACCATACATGTATTGCATTTTTGTAATTTTTTAGAGAAAATATGGAGTATCTGAAATATTTCATCCATTTTCTCCAAAAATGCAACAAAATTTCTATCAAACTAATACCAATATTTGGTGTTTTATTTAGGGATGGGCCGATACCCAAAATTTTTTATACTGATTCACATTTGTACTCTTAAATTTTTCTTTCGATTCTCGAGTCGATTTGCTTAACATATATAGCCCTACATGATATTCTCTAATAATGAATTTAGTTAACATCTTGGTGAAGGCTTTCAAAAGTTCCGTTTTAATATAATAGGCTACACAAAACATTTGACCTTGATTTATGAATAGGAATTCTTGAAAGGGTGACAAACATATTGGATATTAAGAGTAATGATTTATTTAAAATTATAAATACGAACTTCAGTTCACAATTACAATTAGATTACAATATAACTTTAATAATAGCCATTTCAGTTTGTATAACTCAAGAAATTGGAACTACCTTTTCTTTGTATTTTGTTTTGACATGTATGAAGTGGTAGCGGCCAGAGACGGGAAGAGTGAGAGATTGTGTCAAGCCCTCTCGAGTAAACAAAACAAAAAAAGAAGAGCGATGACAAACGGACCGGAAATGCTTCCGATTATCTGTTGTTGCGTCGTAAATAATGATAGTATTTTCGTGATCTCAAATAGACATTTGCTTTAATCGTTTAATTCATTAAATGCAACTAATACTTGAATTAGACATAGTTGATAATAATTTTATTCCTATAAATTACACCACACAAATAATTTAACCGGTAAAATCGGCCTATCCCTAGTTTCTCAAAGGCTTTTAAGTCTTTATTCCCAATAGACAAACCTTTTATGGTTTCAATTTGTCCAATATTCTATCAGTGTCATCACAAAAACGGAGCCAAAAAACCCTGCAGGGAGAAGCATAGGATTTTATTTAAGTCAGACAAAGAACAATGTTAAAATAAAACACAATGATTAAGTAATGTGCACTTTAATTATTTTATTATTTTTTTAAATTTTCGCACTGTTTCTTTAACTTAAAGAAAGTAATAACAACATACCCTATGAGAGATATTTTAGTCTTTTTTTAAAGTTTTAGGTTCACATAAAAAAAGAATATTTTGCAAAAATGTTTATTAAAAAACTATGCAAACTTCACTTTTTACAGGAATGGTTATTTTTATTTGTTTTTATTTTATTCAGAAAAACTTCAAAAAAAATATATATATAACAAAATCCTGAGAACGTTTTGTGAACCACAGAACCAACAATGTCCATCTGTGTTGTCATACAGCATTGACATGCATTGGGGGTACATTGGGACGATTTTCTAATTTACTGTAATCCAAGTGAAATTCTTTAGGTACTTTTCTCCAATTCTGAGCATCGAAAAAGTAATATGTGCCTCTCTCATACGTTGATGTTTTTTCCACTGCTCCAAGCCCGGGCGCCTGCGTTATCCATACCTTTTCTTCCATGTGATATCTCCATTCTCTTGTATACCTGTAACAAAATATTTAAATTAAGCGGCTACTGCAAGTAAAGTCTGTAAAAATATAGAAAAGAAAATTATATTTGTACTTAAAATGGATGTATCACACAATAATGAATAATTGCATCACACAATAATGAATGGATGCAATAGATAATAATGTAAGGGCCCAAAATATGGCCGACTCAGACGGCAAAATGTTGACAAATGGCGAAGATAGTAAAAGCTGCTGGAAAACAACCAGAAAATACTAAAAAAATGTTTTTTTAAAGTTTTGTTAGTAAGTTTAAATATTTGTATTTAGTAATTTTTTATTTGATCTGCTTCTTTTGCTTTTTTTCACTCAGTTACACAATAATTACTTAGAAATGATTACACTGAACTGATGAAAAAGTTGTATATACATGTTATAACATAATTTTTAAAGAGACACAATACAATATATTTATGTTTTACTATTTAATAAATTGAATTTTTTATTTAAGACAAATAAAACTACTCAGGAACAATTCAAAACTTTATTATAACATTTCTTTTTCAACATCTAACACAAAACAAAAATTTTACAACTTACAAGTTTTTAACAAAATATACTATTTCTTATTTTCTTTTAATTTTTTAGTTACCACATTTTAATACCTTTGGCTAGTTTAAGATCTCTTGATATCTCGGGGTTATAGTATGGGCTATATATTTTTTTTTAATTCTTAGGTTAATTAAATAAATTTTGAACAAACAATATTAAATTTTGAAAATGCAAAAAGGCTAAACTCTTTGAACTGGATTATTTCGAACTATTAATTAACTATAAGATATCCTAATATACAAATTTAACTTCTCTACTATCTTAAAAGTCCACTAAAGTTATTTTTATAGCGCTATTCCTCAACTTAATAAATATCAAAATTTTGCTGGTCGCTTACGTAAATTCCCGTTCTCTCCAATTAAACAATTCACACACTTAAATCCGTTTTAGTTCTTTCAAATTATATTTTCACTGTATTAACTCTTTCAATTTTCTTATTCCTGTTTAATCTGGCCAAGTTTACTCACAAAACTGTATAATTTAGACGAACTCTTTCCAAAAAAATAGAATTTTGACTGCTCCTGGCAGGTCCCATCTTAAAGCGTCACCCACGCCATCCCACTCAACTCTAACTACGCGTCCTTCTATTTTCTTTTAAAAATCTTACAAATATGGCGGCTTTCTTCTTCAAAAAAAACACATATGGGTTATAATTTAGTTCGATTTCTTTCCACTAGACTTTCACACATGTTTTTACAGCTGTTAATGTCAACGAACTATTTTCACCAGTTTTAATCTTGTTAACTTTGGTTGAAACTTACTGTTTTAATTTTCCGATCCTTAATAAAGTTTCCGGTGTTTATTTTATTAATATTATTAGTGTGTGAAGTGTCTTTGTGTTTTACTTTTGTGATATTTCCGAATTGTGTGTGTTTTGCTTGGTCTTTCATAAACATAACCTTACATTGTTTACAATAGTTTTTTCACTTTCTCCTTCAAGTAATTACTTAGGCCCTATGTTACTACAGTTTACAAATTTGTTTACACATAACTATTATTAGATTTTCTTATTTTAATTTATGTGTTAGGTTATTTGATATAACAAATTTCCTAATACATTTCCAGTTCAAAAACCTTGTTTACAATTCCTAGGCTTTTACCAGAATTTAGTTTCAATTTTAACCTAACCAATCTTTTAATGAATTTCTTTCTAAATTTTGAGTGAGTTATTTCTCATCTATTTTCCAATTCTTAAATAATATTATATAGCCCATTCTATAAATGTTATAATGTCCCCTAATTTAATTTAAACAAAAAAAATAATCCTAATATCTACATTACACATTTTTTTTTTACATTTTACAAGCTTGCTTAAATATACATATTTTTTTTTTTTTAAATTAAATTTAAATTTACATTTATTTCCTACTTGTACATTTTATTTAATAACTACCTGAACACATTTTTATTGAGTACGTTATACCTCAACACTTTGGCTAACTTATTGTCCATTGTCTTTACCACTTTTATAATTGTCCACTTAAAAGTCATTTATACCTTCATCTGTCCACTTTCGTCCATTTATACTTAATTCTATAATACAATTTTATCTTAACTCTTTACCAATCAAATACTGAGCTGAAAACTTCAAGCTACTTGTCTTACATGGTTTATACTAGTTTAAAACTCGCATAATACTATTTCATTAATTTTATATGTTGTTATTTATTATTCTATTTTCTATCTCTTTTTTCGCATCCTCCCAACTATTCATCATAAATTTTTTTTTCAATTAAAATTAATTTGTCTTAACCTTGCCTCAACCTCACTTCAGTTATAAATCTATCAACTCTATCTGAACACAACTATATTAAATTTAACCCCAATTTCATATTACTATTATTTTATTATTATTATTTTTTTTTTTTTTTTAAAACTCTTTATTATACTATATACTTTGTTACATATATATATGACGGTAATTCACCTTACCTCCACTTATTAACGTAGACATTTATTTTATTTTAACATATTTTCGACGACATCAACATCATTAACACCCTTATTCACGTAGACATTTATTTTATTTCACATATTATCGACGTTATTTATATATTTCATTTTATTTTCAAATTCCCCTTTTTCCAAATTATATTTCCCCTTTTTATATTGTTATGCTCATCCAGAATATACCTATCTTTATCTTTACATTGCACCCTACTTGTATTCCTTCCGTTTTATCCCTGCTATCTCTGTTTAATTAGGTTATTTAATATATTTTAACTTATTTCCCCTTGTCACTAGTCTGTTTATCATTTATCTCATATTTATTTCGCTTTTAGCTTCATCTAACTCTCAGTTCGAAGTTAGTATTTTATCTCTTCTTCCAATCTCACATCCAGTTCAATTCTTTTCTTATATCATCTCAGTTTTTTTTTTTTTATATGAAGTTTAACATCTAATATTTTTAAAGGTTGCAATTTCATATACTCTATTTGATCATATCTATAGTTCCTTCGATTACATTATCCCTATATCAACGAATATAAATTTTGTTTTAATACTTATTTATCAACGCAGATTCTCCCTTACAATACGACGAAGTTTAAATACACAATTACCATTTTTTTATTACAACGATGCTTTAATATTTATTATCATAGATTCATATTTCTTTTATAATATATACGACGAAGTTCCATTATTTATCAACGCAGATTCTCCCTTACAATACGACGAAGTTTAAATATACCTAATTTTATCTTTATTCATTATTCGACGAAGTTTCTAATAAATTATCGTAGATATGGTTACCATCCCTTAAAACTTATCTCCTGCTAACGTTTTCTTATACACATAATCACCTAGAGTCTACTCATATTGCTTCCTTTACCTATATTTAATATCTCCCTTCCTATTTTATTTAAATTTATATATTTTTTCTTTCTTTATTTTTTTTCAAGTGTTTGTTTAATTATTAAGTCATTTCTGGTCCATTATCATTTCCGGTTTATTTGTTATCTATCCCTCCTACATTCGCTTCCTTCTCCTAATACTTTTATATCCTGAGTCATTCCTGTTGTTTCCATCTTATTATCCTTTGTTATTTTCCTTTCTCTCGACTTCTCCTGGATACATGTCATTTTACTGCCTGTGTCTATTAATGCCTGTAAACTCGTTTCCTCTATTTAATTTCTATTCCTGGGTTTCCTATGGTCTTAGTTTTCCGATTGACTGTGGGCACCATGCTCTTTTCTTGTCCCCACGCCTGTCCTGGCCTTAACACCGTTTACATCTCCATTGTATCTCCCATTTGCTTCATAATTTCTATTTTCTGTGTTACTCTCATATTTAAATTCCATTTCCCATTTTCCAAACTCGAGTTGTGCCTCCACATTCATTAACATATCCGTACCTCTGATAAATTTTCTCAATAAGCCTTGTACCACTAAGCCTTGAGACGGATATTTAACTCCTCCTCTTTCTCCTATTACCATTTTCATTTTATTAATCTTTTCAATTTTCTTATTAGTTGCGGTTTGAATTGTTATATTTTTTATTGGCAGTACCTCCATCTTTCCTACTTCATTTCTTAATTTTAACTCTCCTAACTCTTCTGTGTTTTTCTTTGTTATATTTTCTACCTTCTCTATCTCTTTTTTATTAATTTCTACCACATCAGCTATTTTTTCATTTGTTTCCTCAAAATTTTCCTTAATCTCCTCCTCTAATTCTCTATCTTTCTCCTCTATGTCTCTTCTCACATCCTCTATTACAGCATTTCTCTCTGTCCTCCACTGTCGCCTCATATCCTCTATCATTTTCTTATTCTCCTCCCTGTTTTCATCTCTTATGATTTTGAAATCTTCCTTCATCTCTCTCATTTCGTCTCTATTCTCTTTTAATTCCTTTTTTAATTCTCTCATATCCTCCTTCATTCTCTTATTTTCTTCCTTTAGGCTTTCGAATTTCTTATCCAACCTACTCATTTCCAACCTACTTGAGGCAAATCCTCTGTTCATCTCTTCTCTCCCTTTTAGACTCATTTCCATGAGAGATCTCATCATTTCCCTTAAATCTTCATTTTCATCATTTCCCCATTTTTTTTGTTGGGTTTGCATAGGTAGTCCCCTAGCTTCTTCTACCTCAATGTTAACTATTGGCATATCTGTGCCTTCCATTTTTATTTCTTTCATTTCCAAAATTGTCCCTTTTTCCTAGTCCCCTACAACTACCAGCTCGCCTATAATATTTTCTTTTTTTTTTTTTTTTAGCTGTAAGTAACTTATTATACAAACATAAACAATTTTTATATATACTATAAACCTAGCCTTGATTCTATTCAACTCAGTGTTTGGTTTTACAAAATTTTTCTAAATCTATTTCCAGTTCAAATGTTTTTCATATAAAAAGTTCTAAATTAATTTTGATTCAAAATCTCTCTAAATAAATTTTATCGAGCCCCCACGTTGTTGCGCCAATTATAACATAATTTTTAAAGAGACGCAACGGGGTTTTACTATTTTATGAAGATATATTATTTCTATTTAATAACCAAAACCAAAAAAACTACTCAAGAACAATTCATTAACATTTATTTTTACAATTTCATTTCAACATCTGGCACAAAACAAAAATTTTACAACTTACAAGTTTTTAACAAAATATACTATTTCTTATTTTCTTTTAATTTTTTAGTTACCACATTTTAATACCTTTGGCTAGTTTAAGATCTCTTGATATCTCGGGGTTATAGTATGGGCTATATTTTTTTTTAATTCTTAGGTTAATTAAATAAATTTTGAACAAACAATATTAAATTTTGAAAATGCAAAAAGGCTAAACTCTTTGAACTGGATTATTTCGAACTATTAATTAACTATAAGATATCCTAATATACAAATTTAACTTCTCTACTATCTTAAAAGTCCACTAAAGTTATTTTTATAGCGCTATTCCTCAACTTAATAAATATCAAAATTTTGCTGGTCGCTTACGTAAATTCCCGTTCTCTCCAATTAAACAATTCACACACTTAAATCCGTTTTAGTTCTTTCAAATTATATTTTCACTGTATTAACTCTTTCAATTTTCTTATTCCTGTTTAATCTGGCCAAGTTTACTCACAAAACTGTATAATTTAGACGAACTCTTTCCAAAAAAATAGAATTTTGACTGCTCCTGGCAGGTCCCATCTTAAAGCGTCACCCACGCCATCCCACTCAACTCTAACTACGCGTCCTTCTATTTTCTTTTAAAAATCTTACAAATATGGCGGCTTTCTTCTTCAAAAAAAACACATATGGGTTATAATTTAGTTCGATTTCTTTCCACTAGACTTTCACACATGTTTTTACAGCTGTTAATGTCAACGAACTATTTTCACCAGTTTTAATCTTGTTAACTTTGGTTGAAACTTACTGTTTTAATTTTCCGATCCTTAATAAAGTTTCCGGTGTTTATTTTATTAATATTATTAGTGTGTGAAGTGTCTTTGTGTTTTACTTTTGTGATATTTCCGAATTGTGTGTGTTTTGCTTGGTCTTTCATAAACATAACCTTACATTGTTTACAATAGTTTTTTCACTTTCTCCTTCAAGTAATTACTTAGGCCCTATGTTACTACAGTTTACAAATTTGTTTACACATAACTATTATTAGATTTTCTTATTTTAATTTATGTGTTAGGTTATTTGATATAACAAATTTCCTAATACATTTCCAGTTCAAAAACCTTGTTTACAATTCCTAGGCTTTTACCAGAATTTAGTTTCAATTTTAACCTAACCAATCTTTTAATGAATTTCTTTCTAAATTTTGAGTGAGTTATTTCTCATCTATTTTCCAATTCTTAAATAATATTATATAGCCCATTCTATAAATGTTATAATGTCCCCTAATTTAATTTAAACAAAAAAAATAATCCTAATATCTACATTACACATTTTTTTTTACATTTTACAAGCTTGCTTAAATATACATATTTTTTTTTTTTTAAATTAAATTTAAATTTACATTTATTTCCTACTTGTACATTTTATTTAATAACTACCTGAACACATTTTTATTGAGTACGTTATACCTCAACACTTTGGCTAACTTATTGTCCATTGTCTTTACCACTTTTATAATTGTCCACTTAAAAGTCATTTATACCTTCATCTGTCCACTTTCGTCCATTTATACTTAATTCTATAATACAATTTTATCTTAACTCTTTACCAATCAAATACTGAGCTGAAAACTTCAAGCTACTTGTCTTACATGGTTTATACTAGTTTAAAACTCGCATAATACTATTTCATTAATTTTATATGTTGTTATTTATTATTCTATTTTCTATCTCTTTTTTCGCATCCTCCCAACTATTCATCATAAATTTTTTTTTCAATTAAAATTAATTTGTCTTAACCTTGCCTCAACCTCACTTCAGTTATAAATCTATCAACTCTATCTGAACACAACTATATTAAATTTAACCCCAATTTCATATTACTATTATTTTATTATTATTATTATTTTTTTTTTTTTAAAACTCTTTATTATACTATATACTTTGTTACATATATATATGACGGTAATTCACCTTACCTCCACTTATTAACGTAGACATTTATTTTATTTTAACATATTTTCGACGACATCAACATCATTAACACCCTTATTCACGTAGACATTTATTTTATTTCACATATTATCGACGTTATTTATATATTTCATTTTATTTTCAAATTCCCCTTTTTCCAAATTATATTTCCCCTTTTTATATTGTTATGCTCATCCAGAATATACCTATCTTTATCTTTACATTGCACCCTACTTGTATTCCTTCCGTTTTATCCCTGCTATCTCTGTTTAATTAGGTTATTTAATATATTTTAACTTATTTCCCCTTGTCACTAGTCTGTTTATCATTTATCTCATATTTATTTCGCTTTTAGCTTCATCTAACTCTCAGTTCGAAGTTAGTATTTTATCTCTTCTTCCAATCTCACATCCAGTTCAATTCTTTTCTTATATCATCTCAGTTTTTTTTTTTTTTATATGAAGTTTAACATCTAATATTTTTAAAGGTTGCAATTTCATATACTCTATTTGATCATATCTATAGTTCCTTCGATTACATTATCCCTATATCAACGAATATAAATTTTGTTTTAATACTTATTTATCAACGCAGATTCTCCCTTACAATACGACGAAGTTTAAATACACAATTACCATTTTTTTATTACAACGATGCTTTAATATTTATTATCATAGATTCATATTTCTTTTATAATATATACGACGAAGTTCCATTATTTATCAACGCAGATTCTCCCTTACAATACGACGAAGTTTAAATATACCTAATTTTATCTTTATTCATTATTCGACGAAGTTTCTAATAAATTATCGTAGATATGGTTACCATCCCTTAAAACTTATCTCCTGCTAACGTTTTCTTATACACATAATCACCTAGAGTCTACTCATATTGCTTCCTTTACCTATATTTAATATCTCCCTTCCTATTTTATTTAAATTTATATATTTTTTCTTTCTTTATTTTTTTTCAAGTGTTTGTTTAATTATTAAGTCATTTCTGGTCCATTATCATTTCCGGTTTATTTGTTATCTATCCCTCCTACATTCGCTTCCTTCTCCTAATACTTTTATATCCTGAGTCATTCCTGTTGTTTCCATCTTATTATCCTTTGTTATTTTCCTTTCTCTCGACTTCTCCTGGATACATGTCATTTTACTGCCTGTGTCTATTAATGCCTGTAAACTCGTTTCCTCTATTTAATTTCTATTCCTGGGTTTCCTATGGTCTTAGTTTTCCGATTGACTGTGGGCACCATGCTCTTTTCTTGTCCCCACGCCTGTCCTGGCCTTAACACCGTTTACATCTCCATTGTATCTCCCATTTGCTTCATAATTTCTATTTTCTGTGTTACTCTCATATTTAAATTCCATTTCCCATTTTCCAAACTCGAGTTGTGCCTCCACATTCATTAACATATCCGTACCTCTGATAAATTTTCTCAATAAGCCTTGTACCACTAAGCCTTGAGACGGATATTTAACTCCTCCTCTTTCTCCTATTACCATTTTCATTTTATTAATCTTTTCAATTTTCTTATTAGTTGCGGTTTGAATTGTTATATTTTTTATTGGCAGTACCTCCATCTTTCCTACTTCATTTCTTAATTTTAACTCTCCTAACTCTTCTGTGTTTTTCTTTGTTATATTTTCTACCTTCTCTATCTCTTTTTTATTAATTTCTACCACATCAGCTATTTTTTCATTTGTTTCCTCAAAATTTTCCTTAATCTCCTCCTCTAATTCTCTATCTTTCTCCTCTATGTCTCTTCTCACATCCTCTATTACAGCATTTCTCTCTGTCCTCCACTGTCGCCTCATATCCTCTATCATTTTCTTATTCTCCTCCCTGTTTTCATCTCTTATGATTTTGAAATCTTCCTTCATCTCTCTCATTTCGTCTCTATTCTCTTTTAATTCCTTTTTTAATTCTCTCATATCCTCCTTCATTCTCTTATTTTCTTCCTTTAGGCTTTCGAATTTCTTATCCAACCTACTCATTTCCAACCTACTTGAGGCAAATCCTCTGTTCATCTCTTCTCTCCCTTTTAGACTCATTTCCATGAGAGATCTCATCATTTCCCTTAAATCTTCATTTTCATCATTTCCCCATTTTTTTTGTTGGGTTTGCATAGGTAGTCCCCTAGCTTCTTCTACCTCAATGTTAACTATTGGCATATCTGTGCCTTCCATTTTTATTTCTTTCATTTCCAAAATTGTCCCTTTTTCCTAGTCCCCTACAACTACCAGCTCGCCTATAATATTTTCTTTTTTTTTTTTTTTTAGCTGTAAGTAACTTATTATACAAACATAAACAATTTTTATATATACTATAAACCTAGCCTTGATTCTATTCAACTCAGTGTTTGGTTTTACAAAATTTTTCTAAATCTATTTCCAGTTCAAATGTTTTTCATATAAAAAGTTCTAAATTAATTTTGATTCAAAATCTCTCTAAATAAATTTTATCGAGCCCCCACGTTGTTGCGCCAATTATAACATAATTTTTAAAGAGACGCAACGGGGTTTTACTATTTTATGAAGATATATTATTTCTATTTAATAACCAAAACCAAAAAAACTACTCAAGAACAATTCATTAACATTTATTTTTACAATTTCATTTCAACATCTGGCACAAAACAAAAATTTTACAACTTACAAGTTTTTAACAAAATATACTATTTCTTATTTTCTTTTAATTTTTTAGTTACCACATTTTAATACCTTTGGCTAGTTTAAGATCTCTTGATATCTCGGGGTTATAGTATGGGCTATATTTTTTTTTAATTCTTAGGTTAATTAAATAAATTTTGAACAAACAATATTAAATTTTGAAAATGCAAAAAGGCTAAACTCTTTGAACTGGATTATTTCGAACTATTAATTAACTATAAGATATCCTAATATACAAATTTAACTTCTCTACTATCTTAAAAGTCCACTAAAGTTATTTTTATAGCGCTATTCCTCAACTTAATAAATATCAAAATTTTGCTGGTCGCTTACGTAAATTCCCGTTCTCTCCAATTAAACAATTCACACACTTAAATCCGTTTTAGTTCTTTCAAATTATATTTTCACTGTATTAACTCTTTCAATTTTCTTATTCCTGTTTAATCTGGCCAAGTTTACTCACAAAACTGTATAATTTAGACGAACTCTTTCCAAAAAAATAGAATTTTGACTGCTCCTGGCAGGTCCCATCTTAAAGCGTCACCCACGCCATCCCACTCAACTCTAACTACGCGTCCTTCTATTTTCTTTTAAAAATCTTACAAATATGGCGGCTTTCTTCTTCAAAAAAAAACACATATGGGTTATAATTTAGTTCGATTTCTTTCCACTAGACTTTCACACATGTTTTTACAGCTGTTAATGTCAACGAACTATTTTCACCAGTTTTAATCTTGTTAACTTTGGTTGAAACTTACTGTTTTAATTTTCCGATCCTTAATAAAGTTTCCAGTGTTTATTTTATTAATATTATTAGTGTGTGAAGTGTCTTTGTGTTTTACTTTTGTGATATTTCCGAATTGTGTGTGTTTTGCTTGGTCTTTCATAAACATAACCTTACATTGTTTACAATAGTTTTTTCACTTTCTCCTTCAAGTAATTACTTAGGCCCTATGTTACTACAGTTTACAAATTTGTTTACACATAACTATTATTAGATTTTCTTATTTTAATTTATGTGTTAGGTTATTTGATATAACAAATTTCCTAATACATTTCCAGTTCAAAAACCTTGTTTACAATTCCTAGGCTTTTACCAGAATTTAGTTTCAATTTTAACCTAACCAATCTTTTAATGAATTTCTTTCTAAATTTTGAGTGAGTTATTTCTCATCTATTTTCCAATTCTTAAATAATATTATATAGCCCATTCTATAAATGTTATAATGTATAACATACATGATGGAAAAGAAACAATTATATTTTTGTTTAGATTTTTCTATAGAAAATCTTTCAACATGATTCTTATTTTGCATTTACAAAACCAATATAAATAAAAGATTACATAGTGCACCACTACAGCTTTAAAATTAAATATTTATTTTTCTTACATTTGAACGTTGCTCATGCATCCTACAGAGATGACAAACAATACAGTTGCGTTCTCAGTAGACAAAAGCGGTAATATGGAGCACAGCACTTTAAAATGTTTCATATGTATAGGGTCATCCCTAAATTACAAAAAGGCGTAAGGGGGGGGGTTTACGTTAACTGTTACGCATCGTTATGGAAGGAGAGGGTATGCAGTAGCGTTGAATTTTAGTTTTGACTGCATTGAAATCTCTTTATTTATTAAATAAAAAACCCCTATTATGAGCATTATTAGAGAAAAAATGTGAGAAACTATAACCTTAACCGCGGTATTGCCAAAGTACACAGTACAATGATCAGTCAACCAGTACAGACATGTTCCGCAGTCTCCGTGTATCAGCTAAAGCATCAGTTGTTACTTATCAGTAACAGTTTTTAACAAAACAATACTATTTAATTTAATGACAAAATCTTTTCAGGCCGAACCAGTGAACTCAGCGTAGGCCTACACCAAAACTTGATCACACTCGATCATGACTCATCATCAGAGGTACAAAACTTGTATTGCGCCTTATTGCTCATAACCGAGTTTGATGGACTTTTGAGTTCCCCGGACGAACACGACTTAAAACTAAATTGTATACACATTTCTGAAAATTGTAGTATTTATAAACAATTGATCTATTTTAAAATTAGGCTTATTATGTATACAAACCTTTTTCTGTAGCTCGCAGTACAGTATTATTTATCGCTGCATTCATGACTTCTCCATGGGAAGATGAATAGACTTTAGACAATGTTACAAATGGGTGATCACTTTGCGTTTAAATTCCCTCGTCACATTTAAAAAAACAATATTTTCAATTTATGTTTAAACTAATATTGTGTTGACTTTATACATAACCTAAAGTTTATTTTGATTTTATAATTTCTGTTGGTTTTCCAGTACATGTGAGGTCACATATTTTTTAAAAAATTGATTCTTATTCCTGTTTATTTATTTAACAAAATTATTTTTATTTTTCATTATATTATTACCATAATATTTATTGGCATAATTGATGTTCTTCTTTACTGGCCTAAAAATTCGGCATTGAAAGCAATTAACTCAGTAAAGAAGGAGGACAAGACAGCGTTACGTAATTATCGGGGAGGTTGGTACTATCATTACGAGAGGGTTTAAAATGATGCATTTTAGTGTAATGTAATTTAGGAATGGCTCCTAACTTGATATTAGCTATAGTTTTATTTTTTTCTATGAATGATAACATTCCAATGTATGAGTGCAGAGATGATAGCAAACATCTGTATGAATATATTTATTTATATATAAACTAATGTTCATACTTACAATTCTGCAGCAGCTGCTAACTGAAGTAAATCGCCGGCATTTGTGTAAAACATATAAAACAGAAGATCGTCTTTATACCTTGTTAATTTTATCTGTGCCAACTTTTCTCTGAAACAAAAAAACCCAAACATTTTAAAACATAAAGTAGTACAATAATGATCAAGTAATCATAAATATTGTTTAGTATGATCAAGTAATCATAGTTATGAATAAAAGTGTTTATTTATCATGTTATAAGAACTAAATTTTGCTGTGTACGAAATCCTTGCTGTAATGCTTTTATTCATAAATGTATATTGCTTATCAAAATTACTAACTAATAACTAAAATATGTATCATATATTCGAGAACATTTTTCTCCCTTTCCTAACATAAGAATATTTCCCTTTGTTAGCGTGTTTCAGAATTACTCAATTTTTTAAAATTTAAATAGTACTCTTTATTAATATTTAAATAGTGAGTATTATTTAAATTTTGAAAATGGAGTCATTTCGAAACACGCCAACAAAGAAAAATAATGTAATGTTAGGAAAAACAGAAAAATTTACTCGAATATATAGAAATATTCCTAACAGAAGTGAAGATAAATAAATTAAGAATTTTATGTATCATTACATAATTTATCAATATAGTAATTTAACATCCTCTATCTGAATGAAAACAAATCTTTTGCTTAATGCCATATTATCTTTGAACTCTTTATTCAAACATTGAGAAAGTCTTCATTCATAATTTTGTAATAATTAAATATACTGAATATATGAGTCAACCAATTCCGAAACTCACTAACTTCAAAATTTTAGAAATTAGAGTTTTTATAGTATCAGATAGTATTCTTTGTACTTCATATGATAGCACTCTATTTGTTTCAAAACTCTCTAATTTGTATTTAAAATACAATTTTAAAAATCACAGCTGCAACAAAACTCTCTAAATCCATTCCATTTACAGTTTCAGAACTCACAAATTCCCTTTAATTCAATACTGTTTCAAAACTCATCAACTCCAGGATCCTGTGATATACTTTTAAGCTGATACTGCAACAAAACTGACTAATTCATAACCATCTGATATTCACTAGCTACAACCTGGTTTAATAGCTTATTTATCCATGTAGTTTGTATTTTTTAAGCAGAACAAAAATACTATACTCATCACAGCTTTAGTAAACTGGTTACTAACTAAAGCACATAAAGAGAACTGTGACCTATTATACAGTTCCAAGATATTCATACATTCCGCCCTGTATTATATTCCGATAGGATATTTGGGGTAATCAAGAGAAAAGTAAAAAAACTTCAGACCACTAACCAATGACAAGCACTTTGAAATTTTCAGCAAAAGTGGGACTATTATAAGATTACGTTTGAATTTTAAAGTTGAAAACTGAATGGAACTATCTAAATCAACTTTTAGGAAAACTGGTGAATTGCATTTTAAGTTTTCGGCTTGCAAACGATTATAGACTAAGCTGTAAGAAAAGAAATGCCATAGTGAGGGGTGAAGAAGCTTACCATAATGACATTGGGGCTTCCAGAGGTTTATACTTGAAAGAAAGGTCATCGTTTGCAAAACATAAGCCCTTACACTAAACCAAACTGTGTTCCCCTCATCTTACAATTGTAAAGATGTCAAAAAAACTTTTAGTGAAGCGTTATGGAGACCAGTGAGATCAACTTGATTCACTTAAGTGTTATGCAGACCTTTACAGGGTTACTGATGATGATCAGAATCCTAATCAGGAAGACAAGCCTATGGGGGATGAAATCTTAGTTCTAGAGGGAAACTATGCATTGTAGGAATCAGACTCTCGTTACTAAGTAATTAAACATAAATACACAATATTTTATTAAATGAATTAAAAAAATTGTTTACAAAAGACTTATTATTTGAGTAAAACACACTAAGCTGTCTAAATCAGGCCTCCTCTGTAACAAAACTATCTAACACCTCTCTCCTGTACTTAAACACTCTAACTCTAACATATTGCAATTTTCCACTAAAATAAAGATATTTCATTTGAAATCACTCTATAATTTTTTGTACATTTTATTAATAAAATCAGCGAATCCATTACTTGGAATATTATACTTTAAGAACTACAGTTTTTTGATTCTGAAAATTTTATGAAAGTGGAATAAGTGAATTTTGGAATTGGAAGACTCATACGAAGCCTTCACTTTACCACGACAAAAATTAAACATATTAATAAGTACTATATAACATTTTTTTAAAATGTTTAACCCATTGCAGATTACATTATTATTGTTACGTCTGGCACACCTCTATCAAATTAATTCGAAATTCAGTGGTCAAGGCAACTGAATTGTGTTGCCCTAATTTATTATTTTTATTTTTTATATAGGCTAATGACAGATCACAGACAATTTTGCTTTTTTAAAACACTCAACGTTTTAAATATATTTCCGAAATTCCTTTTCAAAAGCTCAATTTTAATTAAACAATTATACAACATAACTTACTATTTATAAAATACATATTTAATACATATAAAAATACATGTTTTTTTTGTTAGAAAAAATGTTGACTTGTAAATGGATATTTATTAAGAGTTTTATAGTTTGTTGATTTTTATTATGTTTTATATAATGTTATGTATTTTATAAATAATACGTTATGTTGTATAACGTATAATTTTGTTTAATTAAAATTGAGCTCTTATACGTTATATATAACGATAAAATTTATTATTATAAATTGTAAATGTTTACAATTAACAATAATAATTTTATAAAGTAAGTGCAATGGAAAAATAATGGATGTGAAATATCGATATATATATATATATATATATATATATATATATATATATATATATATATATATATAGATTTTTTGGACTAGGAGACTGACAGACTTACCTTGGTAAGAGTCCACACTGTAGTCTTGAAATAGAAACACATAAAAGCACTTAAACAATGATATATTTTAACCACACAGTGGTCTTTGTCAATCGAAGAGAAAACACAAAAAGAAATATGAGAGAATGAAATAAAATAAATATCCCACGATAAATATATCATTGTTTAAGTGCTTTTATGTGTTTCTATTTCAAGACTACAGTGTGGACTCTTACCAAGGTAAGTCTGTCAGTCTCCTAGTCCAAAAAATCTAAATAATCTTTACCAACCAAAACTAACCTAAATATATATATATATATATATATATATATATATATATATATATATATATATATATATATATATATATATATGAAGTTGATAAATTACTATTGTAAATACTTTTATCCACCACAAATGCAATAATTTTACCATGTTGTGATGAGGCACCTTTCGGTCACTTGACCATTGTCGAATCACTGATTATTTTTCTGGTGAAGATGTTCGGTCCATGATGTTGATAAAAAAAAATATATATATATATATAAAGTTGATAAATTACTATTGTAAATACTTTTATAAATGTGGTATTGTTCTAGTTAGTTTAATTCTATTGGTTTATTATTTATTTCAAGTATGGTTAGATTATTTTCATAATTTGTTATTTCATGTTTATGTGATATTAGGTGTGCTGCAACATTTGATACTTTTGTATTTTTATTTTTGAATGCTCTTTAATGTTCTTCAAATCTTATTTTAAATGATCAGGTCGTTTTCCTTATGTAAAATGCATTGCAGTCGTTACATGTAATTTTGTAAATTTCAGATAGGTTATGTTTTTTTGTATTTGTTTTGTGGTTTGTTTTATTAAGATATTTTATTATTTTTTTTGTTTGGTTTGTATATTGGAGTGTAGTGATTTTTGTTGTATATATTTATTTTTTTCTATCTTGTTATTGATGTATTTACATTTTTGGTAGATATTTTTATTGTTATTTTTGTGTTCAGGTTGTAGTGTTGTGTTGAGGTTAGGTTTTTCTGTAAATTTATTGTATATGTGTTTTATACGGTGTTTGTTGTATCCATTTTCTACTGCTATTTTTGTAATGTTATCTAATTCTTAATTTAATTTCTGTTTATTATCTTGTGTGTATTTTATTGCTTTATTTATCATGTTACTATAAGTGTTAATTTTGTGTGTCTAATACAATTATGTGTGTTAAATACACAAAAATTTTTTTAATGGGAAATTTTACTCACAAGTTTTCTACTTTTAGTGAGTCATTTTTGTCATTAGAAGTCTCAGATAAATAGTTATTATAAGTAAAGAATTGGACTATTTTACTCCGTAAACTAATAAAACTTAGAGGGTGTGATTAGTATTTGCATTCTGCCTTGACTGCCACAAGGATACACAAGTTAGATAAGATGAACTCAATGACTAAATACAATAAGAAATCCAACAGAATTATTATTCCAATTACCATAAAAGGATGACATACGAAATAAAAGGGAAAAATGAAAATCCTGCAGATTTTAATATTCCGTTTAAAGAGCTATAACTGGAATTACGTAGAATGAATAACATGGAAAAGGAAACTGAAGTAAGATATTCAAAATAACATTGAAACTGCAAGAAAAATTTTAATTTTATCATATTGGCTTACCTGATACCACTGTTAATAATATATTCTGGAGGGACATGATAGTCAATATCCTGTGGCCGACAAGGCATTTCCGCCCAAGGCCCGGCGAATGTAGGATATAGGTTGTCTGGTGAGTTAAGGTTTAGTCCTAAAGCTGTCAAATCCTGTCCTAGCGCTAATGACACTAAGTTGGGATCCGTTTCTGCTGCTCTGATAAACGTTAGTAGTCCTACCATGCCAAACTGATCTTTAACCATGCTAGCGGGAATATTTGTTACCTTTCCTAAAACATATTATTTTTCATTAAACCAATTTAAACACCACTCACTAATTAGGAACAAACTATAGTGAATTTATAATAACAAGTAACACTCTCTAACCATAAGTGATTTTTACTAAAAAAAAATTATTTTCATCAACATTGTAAGAAATAATCATACCATCTGGTGATGTCTGAATCCCTCTTTTTAATGCCTGTGTCTTCTCACTACTTATCACCAGCCTGTTGTTGACTAAGTCTTGTTGTTGTTGCGTTGACACTTCAGTGGAACCTGCCTGGGAAACTGACTTTTCACTCGAACTCACCACACTACTACCAGGCGAAGGCCCTTCAGTACTTGCGGTGCCAGGTAACGCAGGAAAGTCTTCACTACTCATCGTAAACTCACTGGACTCTGATGTCGGCTGTTTTACCATTCCAACTGAAACATGATTACTGTATAGTAAAAAAACTTATATAAAATAATAATGTTTGTGTTTTGTACAGAATACTGAGAAAAAGATTTGTAGAATAATTGTTTAGTTTGGAGGGAACAAAATAAAGAACTCACCATAAGGTTGTTTTCCCGGCATAGTGCTGGGCTGCGGCATGGAATCTCCTTGCCCTCTATTTGTTAATGATGGGAACTCTGATAGGTCTAATAAAGGTGGCGTACTTGCATCCCCACTTCCACCACCTCCAAATACGGAATGAAAACTGCCAATACCTCCTTGGGACCCGTAAGGCCTACTTTGTGGAATACTAAAGCTTCCCATATTGCCCATAGGATTTGAAGTCCTAAAATAAATAATTGGTTAAGTCAATTGTTTAACTATTATTGGATAGTAAAAGCTAATATTTCAGCCGTAGCTTATCAGAGACAATATTTGGACAGCTTACTACAGATAAGCACGTGAAGATCAGCTACAATAAAGACAGAAATCTAATGTAACTGAGAAAACTAAGAATAAATTTATGTTTAAAAAACCAGGTGTGTCCATTGGTACTTATGATCAATTGTTTTTCCTATATAAAAAATATCTTACATCAATTGCAATTGTACAATAGTCAATTATGTATAACATAAAATGAGCCTTTATCATTCAAGAAAACGTCATAAAACAAATGCTTATAACAATTTACCCAGCAACTTTATTTTGATTTACAACTGAATTTATTTTCATCTCAGTATAACAAATAACACAGTTAAGGCTTAAACATTTTCATGTTAAATTTTGATTGAGTATATTGTAGTCATAATACTGGCATCAGTTAAATTTTCTAGTACATATTTTGTTTTTAGATGCAAGTAATGTTTTTTGCAACCAGTGAACGTTTTATCACATGCTGACCTGAAAAGTGTAGTTTTGTAGGTCCTAAATAAATTTACTTGCAAAACCGATTGTACTTAGGGAAAATTTACTTACGAAAAATTAAATTTTAAAAATAAAGGCCCTTTGTCTATAGGAGCAACACAACTGCAATCTGACTTTAAAATATGTGACATGAGGGTTGAACGGGAATTGTTTTATAGTTGAACAAGTGTTATTGGCCTGAACCTCGTCCACTGGTGCGACTGTAATGCGACCTATGACACAACTCACAAACAACCACCTCCAAAACGACTGACATGTCAGTTCCATGTCGAATTTGTGCGATCAACTTTAAAGTTTCAACTTTAAAGTTTCAGTATTTTTCACTGAATAGGTTATTAGTTATAGCAGATCAGAACCAGCCACTGAGATAAATCTCCACTTGCTTGTGTCCTTCTTACTGATTATTGGACGAAGTTTTTGGCCAGCTCGTTGAACAGTTCCCTAGACATCATATAACAGCTACTGAACTTTGCTTTGTCTTTTGCAAGTTCTTGTGCTACAACAAAAGCTTAATGCGATTAACTGTTTTAACAAAAGGATGTACCCAAAATCTACGTTTCTACTTTTGAAGCCTCCGCAGAAACCAGTACACAACAACAACACAACTAGGATGCACACATCTTTCCATTCTGATGAAGACTGACAGTAACAGTACTGTCTTGTTGTATGTTGCAAGTAAGTTACACCAGTGGAAGGAGCGTAAGCAACGCAATTCCCTAACAACTATCCTAAACGAGTTGGATTGAAGTCGCTTGTTGACCAGAATAAATATTCACAGTAATAGTAAAAATAGAAAAATGGGTTCAATTGTATGAAAATAGAAATTCTTAATTGAATGTTATTTATTATAATGCACTCAGATATACAATATTTTTAGTTTTTCCCTCTCGTGCATACACATATAAATCAGAAGGTCTTCTGATGCTTAAGGAAGCCAAATACAGCTGTCTATGTTAGAGGCATTTTCCAAATTAAGTCCACACACTTATAGTGATTGTTTATGTGCTTCATTGGTCGTCGAAGGGGCCTAGCCAGGATTCGAACCCGGGACTATTCACGCGCTAGCCTAGAATCATATTTCTACATCAACTGGCCTGCTGAGGTGAACATCTTCACCGGCGCTACTTAGGTTTTTGCAGTACGGTGCGAACATTCTCCCATTTACTTCTCACGGGCACATGTTAATTTTTCGTTCTAGGTACATACAAAATTAGATTTGTATAGACTTACCAGTGGCATAGCCAGGTCAATGTATTTTGGGGAAGGGGCACTACCTGGGTTAAACTCTCTTGGGAAAATTATGAACATTTGTATCGCTATAAATCACATTTTATGCTATTTTGGGACTTAAAGATTACATGTCGTAAAAAACTGGTAGTAGGGAAGCTTATTTGCTACAAACCTAGCTCCATTTTATGGGTTAATATTTCTCTGCTAAAATTTATATATATATATATATTTAGGTTAGTTTTGGTTGGTAAAGATTATTTAGATTTTTTGGACTAGGAGACTGACAGACTTACCTTGGTAAGAGTCCACACTGTAGTCTTGAAATAGAAACACATAAAAGCACTTAAACAATGATATATTTCAACCACACAGTGGTCTTTGTCAATCGAAGAGAAAACACAAAAAGAAATATGAGAGAATGAAATAAAATAATTGTAATCACAGATTGTGTAGAGTAGAAATCAGATGTCACAGATGCACAGATTAAAGATATATATATTGTTTCCATGAACATGTGAGTGATTATAGTTTATAAACACAGTAAACAGTATGAGAAAACACAATAAACTATAATCACTCATATGGTCATGGAAACAATATATATATATATATATATATATATATATATATATATATCTTTAATCTGTGCATCTGTGACATCTGATTTCTACTCTACACAATCTGTGATTACAATTATTTTATTTCATTCTCTCATATTTCTTTTTGTGTTTTCTCTTCGATTGACAAAGACCACTGTGTGGTTGAAATATATCATTGTTTAAGTGCTTTTATGTGTTTCTATTTCAAGACTACAGTGTGGACTCTTACCAAGGTAAGTCTGTCAGTCTCCTAGTCCAAAAAATCTATATATATATATATATATATATATATATATATATATATATATATATATATATATATATATACACACACACACACACACACTGATCCCTCTTTATTCATGGGGGTTACATTCCCCGAACTTACTGTGAATACTGAAACAAACTGTATATGGAAAGGGGAGCCTAATGTTCCACATCAAAAATGTCAAGATTAATTACAGCTATATTGTACACTTATAATACAGTATGGTATATTTACGTACTAGATAATTACATACATATTTTTATTGCTTATGTAAGTTTTCCTTCAATCCGAACTAAACACTTCTACAAGTAGACATGACGTTTTCAAAACTAGCAGGCATGACAATCGAATGTGACAGCTGTTCAATAACTTACAGTAAAACAAAATCCGAGTTAGTTACGGACAAGGGATATGATTGTCGATGTTTGGATTGTGAAAACTATTAACCCTTAGCACTCGGATTTTTTCAACATGCTTTACTTCCCCACTTGTAATTAAATTGAGCCAAATCCTTACCTGCAAGTTGCATTATTGTTTTGGGAAACTTTGTTTTCTCTTACATGATTTTAGTAAACTAAGCTATTTTATTTACTAATACAGTATATATATATGATTTTATTATCTTATTTGTAGCCTTCCTGTTACTGAAAACTGCACAATCCTTAGAGTTACTTTTATCATTGGAATATATGAAATCTAGTTTCCCATTCAGTCTTATTTCCATGTCAGTAGTTGATGGCCGACCCCTCTTCCTACACTGCTTATTCCTGGTATCACTAACGAGTTCCTTCACCAAAAATGGCAAAACCATTTTTGTTTAACTGGATTTTCTCCCCTTTCCTTTTTTTGTTATTATAGATAATAAAATTGTTTACTAAAGCTACATCTAATAGCCAGGAAAACTTTTTCCTCCACCATTTATTTGTTCGTCTCATAAAACTGTATGGCTCATTATAGTGTTCAGCTAAATCTACATCACCCATAAACTGGTTATATTTACAAATAACTGTTGGTTTAGTTATTTTGTTTATGAAACTGAACTACATTCTAATAAATCAGGATCAAGTAAAAAATCAGGAACTTCAGAATCACTAATTGCACATGAAGCCATGACAAACTACGAGTAAACAAATAACCTGCAAAACTATAACCTACTTGCAGCTTACAACATAGCGACAAACTAGATTTTGTGATGACTCACATATTCATAAACATTTTCAACTTAGTTCAAACTATTGCCAATAGAGTGTAGCACCAAACAGTAAAAGATTGAATGTCTTGAATGTCCGGGCTTGCGGCAGACGAGTTATAGGCATTTGAAAATCGTGGCGGGTGACCTACGACATACGAGTATACTGCAAAATACGCTAAGCGGGGTTCCCCAACAGTCGAGTGCTAAGGGTTAAATTAACACTAAGTAAACAGAAGTGATGCTAAAGTTATGTATGGAGTTTGATGTGGACACCTGATTGACTCATCGTTCTTTGTCAGTGACAATAACGCCATTTGTTATAAACAAGGAATGCCTATCTTTTGAGTGGTAGACCTAGAAGTGTACAGTATAACAGATGTTTGGAGAATAATCTGGTTTCTTTGAAATAAGTATCTACAGTACTGTAATTAAAAAATAGGACAAAAATACAATACCCTACATCCTGTACAGTAACTATTCTGTCTCTCTTGCCTTTTTTTTAAAATACGATACATATTAGCAGGATATCCTATAATTTTGACAAACGCTGATACCAAAACCATGAATAGTGAGGGTCTACTGTGTGTGTGTGTGTGTGTGTGTGTGTGTGTACCCTCCTAAAATAACACCCTTCCTAAAATAACAACAATATATATTATGGATCTATAGCAAATTTTTACATGGCAAAAACTATTTTACACACAAGCATAATTTGCCTGTTTTTTAATGAAATATCAGGTAGTTAAAATCTTGTTTGTGTTTGAGAACATCTGATCTTGGAATAATGAATAGTTTTGATACCATTTTTGTGACTGTCTATAATTCAACTGATTAAATGAATACCCAATGTCTATATTTATTTATTTATTTTTTTTTTTTTTTATTTTTTTTTATTTTTTTTTTTTATTAAAACTGGTCATTTCTGACCAACCATTAATTTACATTTGATAATTAGATTTTAGCTTTTATTACAAAGAATCCATTGATTTCTATTGTATCTTGTTTGATGTTGGAAGCCAACCGGCGTGAGGAAGAGCATTGTTGTCACTCTTGTCGTTCAACGAGTTCAAATGGTTTTGTCCTTTTGAGTCGTCTTGTCAGGTGGTTGTTGTCGAGAAGTCTCAGTGCCTCAGGATTTTCGTGTTGAGTGAGCCGATTTACGTGTTTGATGGCGTTCTGTTTTATGACTTCCTCGACCATGGGTACACCAAGATCGCAATGCAAGTCACTGTTACGCACATACCAAGGAGCGTTGGCGATGTTTCTTAGTACTTTGTTCTGGAAGCGTTGTATCCCTTGTATGTGACATTTGCTGGCACAGCCCCAAAGCTGTATACCATACGTCCAAACCGGTTTGAGGATTTGGTTATATACCAATAGCTTGTTGTATATTGATACCCGTGAATTTCGACCGAGTAGCCAATACATTTGCCTGTAGCGAGTCTGGAGTTCTGTGAGTTTTATTTTGACATGCTCGACCCATTTGGCTTTTGCATCAAGATTCATGCCGAGATATTTAGCTGAATCATGATATGGGATAACACTTCCATTCATTTCGAGCCTCTGAGGGTTTGGGATCCTCTTGTTTGTAAAGTTCACATGGACTGCCTTCTGGTAGTTGAGTTTGATGCGCCATTTCTTGGTCCAAGCCTCAACTGAATCGTTTGATCTTTCTAAGCGTGTTGTCGATTCTTGAACGGTTTTCGCTGTCGCTGCGTTTGCTGTGTCGTCTGCGAAAGTGGCCGTGATGACGTTGGCTGTTTGCGGAAGATCACTGGTGTACAGCAAGTACAGGATTGGTCCCAATACGCTGCCTTGTGGGACTCCACGCTGCCTTGTGGGACTCCAGCTTGTATTTCCTTGAAGTCAGAATACGTAGATTTGTGGTTTACTCGAAACAGTCTGTTCGATATGTACGATTTCAGTAGATTCACAAACTGGGCTGGCAGAAACATGTTGAGTTTGTGAATCAAGCCTTCATGCCAAACTTTATCGAAGGCTTGTGAAACATCCAGGAAGACAATCGAGCAGACCTCCTCACCTTCCAGTGCTTTTTCAATGATGTCAATTAGTCGATGCACCTGTTCCACCGTAGAGTGTCCTCGCCTGAATCCAAATTGATGGTCGGGCAATAAGTTCTTTTCCACGATGATAGGTTTAAGCCTGTTGAGAAGCAGCTTTTCAAAGAGTTTTGACATTATGGGTAGAAGTGATATCGGCCTGTACGACTTGACCTCTGTTGCTGTTTTGCCGGGTTTCAGGATCATGATCATCTCCGCCACTTTCCATGTTGCAGGGACGTGCATAAGTCTAAGGGACGCATTAATTAATAATAAAAACATTTTTAGTCCTTTTGTTGTCAGTTTTTTCAGCACTAGTCCTGTGATTAAATCGTATCCTGGTGCTTTCTTCGGGTTCAAGTTGTATTTTAGTTCTCGTTTAAGCTCTTTTAATGTCACTTTTTTAATAATTTTAGACTGATTATTAGTGTTTAGGTGAAGTTCTTCTTCATTCGTGGCTTCATTCGGCTTGAAGATGTTTTCAAGATGATCTCCAAACATGTTAGCTTTTTCTTGGTCCGATCTTGCCCATTCATTGTTCTCTTTCAGGATGGGTGGTACATGATGGATTTTCCTTTTCAGTCTTCTCGTTGTTTTCCAGAGGGAATAGTTAGTGTTTTTGTCTGAAGACAGATTCTCTAGGAAGGAGTTTGCAGAGTCTTCTCTCAGTTGATGGATCAATCTTTTGATTTGTTGGGATTCTCTATTGAGATGATTTTTAACGACGGGATCTCTTGTACGCTGCCATTTTTGCCTGGTTCTTCTTTTGTTCTTTACTAGGTTTCTTACTTCCATAGGGTAGTTGTATCCAGGTGTTTTATGAGTAATTGTTCTAGTGTTATCCCACACTGCTTGTTGAATAAGACTGGTAAATTTTGTCACCGCTCGTCAAGATGATCCCCAGTAGACAGATCAATGTCGAGGGTAATTCCCTGATCCAGTTGTAATTTAAAACTTTCCCAATCCGTAGTTTTATTGCATAAAGTCGGTTTCGCTGGCTTTTTGATGATAGTTTCGCTCAATGTCATGATGATCGATGAGTGATCCGAGTCCAAGTCATAGCTGTCCTCCAAGGTAATGAAATTTGCCGCAAATTTTCTGGTTATGAAAAAATCCAGAACGTCTGGGGTCTTGTTTCTGTCTGTAGGCCAGTAGGTCGGTTTCCCAGTTGAATGTACTTTACATCCAGTTTTTTCTATTGCATTTTTAAGTTCTCTCCCTTTTGTATTATCCAATCGGGAACCCCATAGGGAATGTTTGGCGTTAAAATCGCCTCCTAGGACGAATCTCTCTCCTAGATGTCGGATTATCATTGTGTAATCGTCTTCTTTTAGGTTATGTTTCGGGGGGAAGTAGACTGCTCCCACTTTGAAGTTTTGTTTCATTGACGAAATGCTTAACACAGTCAACTGAGCTTCCTCTTTTCGAATGTTGAGATCCTCATTGTACTTCAGGTTGTTTTTGATGAAGATTGCACTTCCTCCATGTGCCCGATTGTCTGGGTGAGTGGTATGGTGGGTATTATATCCATTTATTTTAATGTATTGTTGGTTAGAGAGATGAGTCTCTGAGATGAAACAGATCTCAATTTTATTTTCATAAAGGTAGAGTGAGAATTCTTCTTTGCTGTTTAGAATGCCTTTTGCATTCCAGGTACCAATACGTATGTTTGTATGATCCATACTTATTTTTTGGATTTGTTTTTATTGGCTGGAATCTTACTCCCGAGGGCATTTAATTTGTTTGATAGCGTTCTGTTTGATCTCTCTAAGGTCTCAAACTTCTGCATCATGCTTTTCATCATACTCAGCACCTCATTGCTGTTGATGTTTTGATTAGTAGTGATGTTTTGCTCATTTGTACTTTGTCTGTTGCTGCTCAGTGCTTGGGCATAAGTCAGGTTTTTGGCAGTTCTTGGGTCTGTCAGTTTCTGTTTCCTTGCCGCGTTTCCTGCTGTTTCAGTGTGTACTGGTTTTTTGATGAGCTTTTCACGCATTTGTTAGAGTTTGATTGGTACTTCACATCCCCTGTAGTTGGCCGGGTGGTTACTTCCACAGTTAGCACATTTGGCTTCTACATTTCTAGGTTTCGTACAATCTATAGTAGGGTGCTTGCCTGCACATTTAACACATCTATGAGTTTTGTTACAGAAGTTTTGTGTGTGCCCGAACCCTTGGCATCTCTTGCACTGAGGAATCATTTTATTTATTCTCAACGCTTCAATTGAGATCTTCATGTTACAGATGTATCTGATTTCATAAATCCTTTTCATTTCAGTTCTGGGACTAAAAGTTAGCATGAAGAGAGGAAGTTTTTTATATTGCTTCTCACCTTCTTCATCTCTAGTGACCCTAAATTTTTGCTTAACATCACAGATTTCAAATCCTTGATCCAAGAGATCACTTTTGATACCGTTTTCATTTGTTGAGACATGTAGGTTTCTCGCCATCACTTTAATGCACCTTTCTTGCCTATTTTCAAAAGAGTACCATTCAAATCCTTCCAGTTTCATTATCTCTGTCACTTTTCTATAGTCATCACTGTTATCAACATTTATTTTCACTTTATTGTCACTCATGCACATAAGTTTATGGTTGATGCCATATAAGGCTTTGTTCAGTAAGGATATGCTGTCAGTGCAGATGATCACTGGTGGTGGTTTAACTGCTTTGGTGGTTTTTTTCTGTTGGGTTTGGTCTTTATTATTGTAATTTTTCTTTGGGGTGGCAGACTTGGTTCTTTTTCTGTTTTCGTTAAGTATCCACTCTGTTTCTCCTTCTACCATTTCCTCTTCTTCATCCCATGTAGGATACTTAAAGGGAGAGTAGGGCCCGGAGCGTTCTTTAACCTGGGCTGGATTACGTTCCACACTTAGTTGGGTACTTACAGCGCGTAGGCTGAAGTCTTTATTTTGATTTTCCCCTTGCAGTGTTGCAATTACATTATTAGCCTGCATTAATTGATTCTCTAGTGTTTTCACTTGGCTCACTAGGAAGTTAACTTGCTCTTGAAGAGCGTGGAGCTGTTGTTCTGGGGACATATGTGGGCCGATTGATTGATTCATCGGCACAAGTGCCTGCGTCATAGATGTATTCTGCACAAGCATTGTCGGGTCTTGACTGATTGGCTGAGTCGCCGTCATTCGTTGCTGCGCTTAAAAATTATTCATAAGGATCTTATTACTAAGGCTAGCATATATACGGTTACTAGCCGTGTCACAGAATAAAATGTTTGTGCTTTATCAGCACTATGTCCGGTCATATAAAATTATTACTAAACATAATTTGTCCAAGATTGTTCATTAATTTTAAATAAAACTTATAAATTAACTTATATTTGCTCGCCAGAATTTAATGCAGAACAATATGCGTCTATAACATTACTCAACGAATAAAGTTTGCATTATTAGACCTATTATCTAAACTTAGCAGCAATATAGCCAGTCCAAACATATAGCACAAGCCTTATCTCTTCCTTCTCCTATCTGCTCCACTCACAAACATCCGCACTCCACGAGAGTCGAACAGAGACTGATATTTATTTTAACAAATTAATTAACTACCTAAACTGCCAAACCAGGTACAAGTTAATGAAGCAGAAATGTAAATGTAACAAATATATATCAGAGTAAAATGAAGTTACAAGCTTACCAATCTTGCATGACAGAACCTAACCCTTGTACGGGCCTCCTTTCTGGAAAAGCTCTCTGTCCAAATAGACTTCTATTAGCCATTGGTGGCAGGTTACGGTTTGGTGACAACTGTTGGGGAGTAAAGGAACTACTTGAACCTGGAAACATTCCAGATGTTGGAGTAACATGACCAGATAATGAGTTTGAACCAAAACTACTTCTAGCTAAGCCTTGATTTGCAATACTTCTCGGTGGTTGTTGAAAGTTAAGATTCGCCATAGCACTCTGCAATACATAAAATCAGAAATTACTCTTTGGGTCAAAAAATAAAAATTATTATACTTGTTGAGGCAATATGTAATAAGAGCCTATTAAAATTGTCTATATCTAGACATTAAAATTATTATACTTGTTGAGGCAATATGTAATAAGAGCCTATTAAAATTGTCTATATCTAGGCATTAAAATTATTATGAATGTAATAATAATTGTGTCTATTATAATTAATAATTAAGTATATTTCCATACATTAAAATTGTGAAGAATTATATGTAAAACACCTCAATATACAAACTGCATGAACCATAATCATATGTGTCATGAGAAGTCAATAAACAGCTTCATTGTAGTGCTCAAAACCATTGTTTAAAAACCAAAAATATCTTACTCTAATAATTTTGTTGCCTTCTTTGAATACTGAAAGATTTTTTCTTGCTTATGAATAACTTGTTTGTCAAGTATGAACATAACCTAAAATCTTTGAGGAAGAAACAGATTGCAATATGGACTTCTGAATTACATAGTATGATTTATAATTTACAATTTTATAAGGGTATTTATAAAGATTTGACTTCTCTAAGAGTTATACATAAATATAATTTGTAAATTTTTTGTTTACTCATATACAATAAAAGCTTCAATTCATCTCAGAATCTATAAGACCAATCCTTACTTAACATTTTAGATCCCGGAACTTTATACATGAGTATTTGGCTGACTCCCGGTTTCTGGCACTAGGGTGTCCCAGTCCCCGGCCACAATATATTAAAAGTGTAATGTTTTGACAAAAATTACACAAAATTTTTATTTATCAATGAATTTTCATAATTCTTTTATTAATATACTTCTCTAAGATTCTACTATAATATACACTTACCTAGAATTATAATAAAGAGATAAAGAAAATTTTTACAAATTAAATGTTACCAAGAAACATTTTTAAAAAAATTTCTGTTTCCAATTTATAGAGAATATATAAAATTAAAAACCAGTTCCTAAATAAAAGCATCTTGTGTTTGTACAAATGAAAATGAATTTTATTCCAAATTTTCAGTTAATTATGTTCACAAACAACTGAGATATAGGTTTATAACTTTAAAAAGTTCATAATTAGTTCTACAGGCACAACATTGCGAAAAACACACTTGTAAACTTTGTAAATGTTCATTACAAATGCTTAAATATGTATATGTAAGAATTTTTTACCAATTATATTATTTAAAAAAACGATTTAGTAAACGTCCAAAATTTGTTTGTTTGGATTGAACGTGATTTTTCCACACGTCCGAAAATTTGGACGTTGAGATCAAAAGGGTTAAATTTCATTGACGTCATAATAACATAAGGTGTTACATAAAAACACACCTTTAGCAGCTATAGGAATATATATATATATATATATATATATATATATATATATATATATATATATATATAAATATCGCAATATGTTTTCTTGTGTATTAATATAGAACAAAAGTCAAAATACAAATACAAGAATTATATATATATAGCCGATAAAATAGTACCAGCATCTTCAGGAAAATAATTATTTAATAAAATATTTTTACAAAATTAAATCATATGTGCTACTTGATTCAAATTCATGAGTAAATTTTATATTTTTATGTATATTATTTATACATTTTAATATTTTGTCAATATTTAAACCATTATTATTTGATATGTATAATCCATCATCTACATATCTAAACCAGTGTCCATTTTGACACTATTATTTTGCCCTATTTTATCGGCGAAAAGCTTTGAATAAATATATTCATTAAAAGTATTCTTGTTTTTGAATATTTTTAATTTATTAATTATATATATATATATATATATATATATATATGAAATTGAACGTGATTTTTCCAGACGTCCGAAGCAGTTATAGGAAACCGATAGTAACAGACACAGTACCCTTTAATTCTCATAGAATTACCTAACATAATTTCCCCAACTATATCATTTCCATACAAAACCAAGAAAATAATTTGAATCGATCCAAGTTGATAGACCTCGTGAAATGGCTATTTTTTTTTAAGCATCAATTCTAATACAGAAAGTTTTTACTTATGGATATATATATATATATATATATATATATATATATGAGTCTCGAAAATTCGAGTCCTGATTTTCTGAGCTTCCGTTAAATTCAAGTCCTTTTCTATTTGAGCTTTTTTTATCAATTTCAAAGGAAATGAGTTCAAGAAATATTTATATCATTATATGTCATGAAAAGGAAATGAGTCAGGCTTCCAAGAAATGTTTATATCAATAAAGTATTTTTTTAACCACTTAACCACTTAATTCATTGATTAAGTGATTAATAAGATTCACCGAAGGTAATGGACTACAAAATTCAAGGTATTTTTCTCTCTCCCCATTCTGTTGTATCATTCAGTTCACTAGTTTTCTACAGATTGGTGTATTACCCAACTTCATAAGTTGTGTTTGAATGCCTTTATCAGTTATGTTTAGATGTCTGACAGAAAATCAATAGGCCATAAATTTTTCTTTATGCTATGTTTGGACAGTTGACAAAATATCCCTTAGAAAACACAAATGTCTAATCTTGTGTGCAACATAATAGAAAATAAACTCTCTAAGCAAACGAATTAATCAAAGAATGATGACACTCATGATTAGCTAGACTGCCCTGTATTCCTGCTGTTAATAATTAATGGGCTGTCACCACATATTGATCTGGATATGAGGGGTTTTACTTAGGTTCATTAGAAGTCCTATTTTTTTCTAATGCACAGGAACTTATTTCCATGTAATCTGAAGGGGTCTCTGTCCCATTCCCCTCGAATTATGAAGAATCTACATATATATATATATATATATATATATATATATATATATATATATATATATATATATATATATATATTAAAACAACATAGGTTATTCAAATAAAGAATATTTATTAATTTATATCCAAAGCTTTTCATTCCTGATGATGTTGGTACTGTTTACCAACGAAAAGCATTGGATATAAATTAATAAATATTCTTGTATTTGAATAGTTGTTTTAAATTATTAAACAAGAAAACGTATTTTATATTTATATACAGTCAACTACCGATTATCCGAGATCGCATCAACCGGGTTGCGGATCAACCGGGATCGTCAGCTCCACTTGAAGCAGTGGGGCGGGAGGAGTCAAATGTCAACGCAGCGGACGGATGGTCGTTGGGGCGTACAGTAACCTTTACGGAATAATTTATAGACTGTCAATTCGCCCGCAGTCGCCACCCCGTGTCCTAAATCCTTCCTACCTGTTGCCGTGCACTCGCGGGCAGAGTTTCGGTCAACATGTCTGAGTTTACGTTATATTTCTTGTTGTCCTTTTATAAATTCACGCGGTTCTATGACGCGCGATATATATATATATATATAACTTTTAAAGACCATACTAAACCAAATTATTTCATATTTAATAATAAGATATATAAACAAATAGATGGCTTAACAATGTGATACAAGTATAATATCAGATATTTTCCTCCAAAACCTTGACGAATTAATCACACAAACCATAAAAACACACGACCCCAACAGACATTGGATATGATATGTTGGTGATCGATTATACATCTCACAAAAAAAGTAATAAATAACAATATCATCCTAAATGAAATAAACAACTTACACCCTAACATAAAATTTACCATGGAAGAAGAAATAAACAATAAAATAAACTATCTAGACCTAACAATAACCAGAAATACAAATAACATCGAATACTCAATTTTTTGGAAACCCACACAAACCATTAATACAATATCAAACTACTCTAACCGTCCCCCATAACATAAAATGGCTGCTTACAACTCACTCTTTTACAGAATGCTAAAACTACCTTTAAAAAATGAAGAAAAAGCCAAAGAAAAACAAATAATATATCAAATAGCCCAAAAAAATGGATACAATAAAAAAACTATAGATAAATTACAATTTAAAACATTAAATAAATTAAAACAACCTAAAATCGAATTACAAACAACAATATGGGCTACATTCACATACACAGAGTTCAATATAAAAGGAATAACTTAAATCCTAAAAAATAATAATATTAGCATAGCTTATAAAAACACAGTAAACATAATCAATAAAATAAACCAACCGGAAAAAATATGTCCCCCACTTAATAACGGAATATATAAAATCGAATGCCCAGATTGTAATAAAATATACATAGGCCAAACAAAAAAGAAATTTAAAGACAGACATCAAGAACACCTCAATGCATAAATCAAACCTCAAACTTACAACTCAAACGTAGCCATCAAAAACAAACAAACATTCCCTATATTAGAAAACATACACCTAATAAAAAAAGTACAAAAAGGCCTCAAAATGACAATCTGGGAACAACTACAAGTTTATAAACATAAAAATAATATCATAAACAAACAAATACAAATAAAATCAAAAAACGAAAAATTATTTAACCTAATAGACAAAATTATCCCCAAGACAAACTTAAAAGACTCCCACAGTACAGTAAAACCGAAAATAGAACAATAACGGTATACTACGTGACAACGGAAATTCCACACCTGGCAGTCTACTACAACCCCCAGTAAGTAATGCTTGAAATGGAGATACTATCAATCTTTGAAAGATAACTTGCATAAATACCAAGTAAGATTCTTGTTTATACACAATATATGTTTATTCATATTCCTTCACGGATGGAAAAATATGATGAATAGATATTATTCGTAGTAAATCCATTCATTTTACAGTGCATAAAATCGCAGTTCTGATGTTTCATTAGTATCTCATCTATCATTGACAAGGTAAACCCAACAACAGTTGAAGTGGGAATCTCTTGAAATGAACGGATGTACTCCGGATAATAACTATTCATCATGTGTGTATTGTACAAGTGTATACACTAGAACTGAATATAGACATAAATAATGTTCAACCTATGTATAGAAGAATCTAAACACATTTACTGACTTTCTCAATACAAAAATTAAGTTTTCTATTGTAATTTGAAGCTAAAACACTTGTACATATGTTACACTTGCCTATACCTACTTTTATAACTCTTGAGGCCTGCAGTTTCAGGAGATGGATCCCATTGTTAACTCCATACACAAAACTCTCAACAAACAATTTAAACCCAACAACATAATCAATGACATATACAACTCTGTTGGTGTTTACATACTAACTTGCAGTTCGTGCCCCAGTTTTTACATAGGCCAGACAGAGAGGTCATTTTACAACTCATTGTGTATGGAGTTGACAACCTACAGCCGTCCTCAACAATTATAAAAGTAAGTGCTATCATAAGTAAGTGTAACATATAGAGAAGTGTTTTTTTAGTTAAAAACTAGAGACGCACTTGGAGATGGAATCAATTAATATGTAATTTAAAAATATGATTATATTTCTTTTTATATTCTTTTTCATTTGATTGTCTTATTTAGAATATCAGAACAGCAATATTGTAAGATTTATTAGTGTGGATTGACTATAAATAGAAATAAATATAGTAAAGGGCTTATAATTAACAGAGTAAATATTTATATTAAATTTATTTCTTCTAGTTCTGTTAAATATTACATACTAAAATGTTTATACTTATTTTACAGAAGTTTTGAATATATTTAATTTGTGTATAATAAAGGAGACATTAAGATAAAAATTTACTAGAGATTTTCTACCTTTCAAAAGTTCATTTCTTATTAATTCAATTATATTTAGAATTATTTAATAAAATGGCTACATATTACATGCCACTGACAATAATTTTTTTTCAAACTTACTTGTTTTTGTATGTAGAACACGAGTATCAACTTTATTTGCAGCAGGAAACACGGAAAGTTAATTTGTTTTTAAATTTAAATTTGTTTCCAAAACACGCTAAAGTTAGGTTGGGTTAGACTATCAACTTTATAAGCCACAGCTGCTATTAAAATGTACCTATAAAGGATCCAGTTGTGAGGTCACCTATTGAAAGGTATTACTCAATTAAAGCAGCCGTTTAATTAATTCCCAAATGTAAATATTTATCTTTTCATTAAGTACCAAAATAACTAAACCTAACCAAACTTTAGCTTGTTTTTTTGCGAAAACAAGCTAAAGTTAGGTAAGGTTAGGTTATAACTTTATTTTCCGTAGAAAACTTGCTAAAGTTAAGTTGAGCAGCCCAACTTTCCAAAAACGTAGTCCCAACTAAAATGTGATGAAAAATTAACTTTTCGTATTTTCTGCAAAAAATAAAGTTGATACTCGTGTTCTACACACAAAAACGAATAAGTTTAAAACCATGTCAATAGCACACAATATTTACCATAAAATGTTTTGTTTTCTTTACTTACAACTTCTAATTTTTTTTTATAAGTAATCATGGAATTAGATTTAAAAAAAAATACTTTAGATAATAACTTTAAGTTACTGCAAAAACTTGAGTTTAACATTACAAATGTTATGCAGTTCCTGATGTTCGGCATACCTTTCAAGTTCTAACATTGTAATATCACAACTTGACTAAACATATAATTCAGTTTTTTAAATTTTGCCACTGATGATGACTACTTAATCCAGTCAAAATGTTTCAAATAAATCTTTTTAAAATTTACTTTACAGTCAAATTGTTCAAACATATCAAGCTGCTACAAAGTTTGAAGTTATAACTGCCAATAATTTAAAGTAAGATTTTTAAACTGCATTTATATTTCCAAGTTCAGAATTAAGTTTAGTTATATAAGACTATTATTTCACGTGTTTTTTTTAATATACTGCAGTTTTTTTAATAATAAAGAATATTACTGTTTAAGCAAATGTTTTATTAACTGCTTCTTAGCAGATTTATTTCTGTTTGCAGAAAATTATTAAATTATTATTTAATTTAAATAGCATTTCTACTTATCGACACCAACAAAATCAAATTAATCTCTCAGTATTTAAATAATAATTTTGTACTTTGTTTAATGTTATTTAAGCAACAGCACAATTTATCTTTTGAGGTTGTAAGGGCTGTATTTATTTTGGGGTAGTAAACCTACATACAAAAACTAACTAATTTACGGACAATACTTTATGTAACAATGTTACAAAATGGGCAGTGTTTGATTAAAACCCATTTTTAATTTAACAACAAATATTAATCAAATTTGAGCTCATCAAGCCCATCCAGGTACATCTTAGTGACAGTAGGGATCCTAAGGAATCACAACATATTTTTCTCAAAAGATTTCTGAATAAGACTAAGGATACCAAACGAAAAAGTCATTAACTTTCTAAATTTTGCATTAAAAACAAACACATAAATTCAATTTTACTTACAGATAAAACTAAATATCACTTTATTTCATGTAAATCTAGAAAAACACAACAAGAAATCAGCCATATTTAAGTAGACTGGCCTAGACAAGTGAAAGCCTATTTCACAAAATCAATTGAGCATTTAAGAAGAATTATTTTAAGCAAATATTACAATCCTTTGATTTAATAAAGCATTTAATAAAATTTTACAAATGTTTCTCTTAATAATTTTCTGTCAATCGAAATCTGATTAAAAGCTTGAATGAATTAGTAGTAATCACGAGTCACGTATTAGTTCTCGATCATATGATTGCTGGTCGACTGCTGGGCTGGGTTTCTAGTACTGAGAACGTTTTGTGAAAATTTTACTTGAAATTATTAAATATATCAAACAGTTTTACTTAAAATCAAGTCAAAATGGCTCTCAGCGACGCAGATGTTCAAAAACAGGTAAATAAATACCAAAACTTTTATAAATTGCAGAAACTAAAGGGTTGAGTAGATAGTACTTTCAGCCCAAAGTTCTATTTCAAAAAATTCACATTCAATTTAAAACTTTTATGTCAAGAAAAAATGTTTTACATATTATTATTACTTCAATTGATTATTTTGACATTCGTGTTTTTAGAAATACAATTTATTGATTTACAATGAACTAGCCATTTTACGTTCTTGTGATATGGGCCATCACAGCACACAAGTCCTTGAATAAATTTCAAATTATAAATAAATAAATATATTAAAAGATTGAGGTATTGAATGAAAAAATACGTTTTTTTCAAACTGAGTATCATGATTTCAGAACCACTTCTGATCCTTTTCGTTACCAGTAAAATTTGTCTTTGCTACTAAGTTAGTAGTGATTTCTAGTTTTTTATTGGAAAGTACTCTGAATATAACTAAAATTACCTAAAATCAAACTTCTATGAGATAAAGTTGTAATTATATTGACGTGCAACTACCCCTATTCTCGTGAATTTTTTCACTTTTCTTATGTATTTTTAAGTCCTAGACACGAATCCAACATTATTTTTTGTCGCTGGTGTTGTTTTTAAAATATACTTGAAAAAACAACCTAAAATAACTTTTATTGACGTGCAACTACTGATATTTTCGTGATTTTTTGTTTTTTTTCTCATGTACTTTTACGTCCTAGACACGATTCCAACTATTTTTGTCGTCTACGTCTCATCGTCATTATTATTTTATTATTAATCGTCTAGATTTTGTTATAATTTTATACAACATTACTATATACCTACATTAAAATATTCCTACGAAGTATCTAGTCAAAATAGATTTGGTTATAGTTTTATTCAACTTTACTATCTACCTATATTGAAATATACCTACGAAGTATTCAGTCAGGATAGATTTGGTTACAATTTTATTCAACATTATTATCTACCTATACTAAAGCATACCTACGAAGTATCCAGTCATTATATATTTGGTTATAATATTATACAACATTACTATCTACCTATATTAAAATATACCTAAGAAGTATCTAGTCAGGATAGATTTGGTTGTAATTTTCTGCATCGGCAATAAGTCTAAATTTTGCCAAAGTTACAACCGAATCAATCCTGGCTGAATACTTCGTAGGTATACTTTAATAAATGTAAATATTAATGATGTATAAAATTATTACTAAATCTGTCCTGACTGGATACTTCGTAGGTATATTTTAATGTAGGTATATAGTAATGTATAAAATTACAAATCTAGATGTAGTGCAGTGCGCTGTAGCTACTGCGCGCCTGGTTCACGTTATAGGCCTACATGCCATTACAACCTAACATTTAAAATGTGAAAAAAGTAACTTTCCGTATTTTCCACAGAAAAAAAAATTGATAATCGTATTCTACACATTAAAATGAGTATTTAAAAACAACAAAATTTAGAACCAACGTCATTAAGACTATATTTTTACCGTTTTTTAAAGTATGTTTTAAAAAAACGGCACCAGCGACAAAAAATAATGTTGGATTCTTGTCTAGGACGTAAAAATACATGAGAAAAGTTTAAAAAATTCATGAAAATAGCGGTAGTCGCACGTCAATATAATTACCAAAGTTGTTAGGAAGTGAAACTTAAGACAACACAAGTGACAGGTTTGGAACGTTAAATGTTGAAAAATTGCTATAATATACTATTGTAGTTATTTCAATATATATCGTATGTGTATCCTTGATTACTTATACGATGTTTGGTGCTTTAATTCACCTATTTCTTATTGTTTCATTTCATCTTCACTTTCGCTACTACTATGCTTCTTTTACTTTTTTGATTATTGAAGAGAGGCATTTCGAAAAATGTATCCCATTGTCAACTCAGTCTGTACTGACCTCTTGGTTGCATTAGGTTAGGGTGGAGGCGGAGTTGGATATGGATATTAGAAATTTTCTAAGAGTATGGAGGGTTACAGTGTAGAAAAGTATATGTGCATTACAAAGTAATTGGGTGCTATGAATGTGTGTTGGATGTAGTTTGAATGTTTGTATATTACAGTTTTACATCTTGAGGTTTTTCTTATAAATTACACTTTTGGTACCAACTTAGCAAAAAGTAACTCTTGTCCGTGACTCACAGCATTGAACAATCCATTGACTTAGTGCAAAACGCGTCTGCTGAAAAATATCAGTAAGTAGTGGTTTTTTTGCCAAGTTGATACCAACAGTGTAATTTATTTAATACAATTCAGTTTTTTTATACATAAATTTGTACCTAAGTTGATTTATTATTTGTTTATTATGTGTAATCGTAATTAGTAATGTGTGCAAGTGCCGTGCTAGTGTAAGCCATCAGCCAGCTACCCTCCCAGTAATAACGTGACTGAAAAGGTAGAATGTTCCCGAGTAATGCTGTAGGAATCAAAACTTACGGTTTGCAATTTGCTTTAAATTGTAGGCTCCCGCTAATATTGTTCATTTCCTATGTACACAAGAATACACTAATTATAAAAGATATACACTACTGACCGACATCAGTAAAATCTATACCTAGCTTCTCACTCCAGTTCACATAAAACTGCTAAAGCTTATTATGATTAGATATCTGATGGACATCAATAGGTCATAAATATCTTTATTTATGCTGTGTCACGAGTCTATATATATCCCTTAGAAAGTACAGACTTCTAGTTGTAACCATGACAAATCTGAAAATAAACTCTCTTGAAGCAAACAGATCAATCTGGGCTAGCCTTTATACCCGCTACTAATAAATTGTCGAGCTTAACTGACCTATTCCATAAACCACATTGGGTTAACACCCAATTACATTATAACTCACATACACTTTTCGACATTTTAACGCTCAATACTCTTTAAATATACACCTAATATCCCTATCCTACCCTCCCTTATCCTAAAACAACCAAGAGATCAGTTATGGTCTTAGTTGACAAAGAGACACATTTAGCCGTCCTCAATAATCAAAAATGTAAGTGCTTCTATAAGCAAGTGTAATATACTAATATATGTTCAAGAGTTTTTGGTGGCTTATTTCTTGTTTAAAGACTATTTTTTTGTCAAGTATTCCCTTTTCATATATTGAGGTTATTTAAGGATGTACTTTTGTTAATTTCCTATTTTTCCGTTAGCATTTATATTTTTCTTTTAAGTATCATAATTACCTGCCAATCCTAGCATTGTCCCACTCCCCGCTGATGTGTTGTAGAGCACCTCCATCAGTAACAACTTCTGAGAGTTTATAATAAGTTCTGACTGATAGAGGTGCTCCGAAACATGTCAACGGGAAGTGGGACAGTGCTAGGATTAGGAGGTAATTATTATACTCGAAATAAAAATAAGTATTTTAGGATGTTTTCCAAAACTATTAATTTTTTGACATGTCAGCACTAGGTTTTATTATTTTTTCATGTTCCTGATGACCTTCTGTGCTGCCATATTAAATCTTTTATTGTGATTAGTGACATGAGGTTAACCGATAAGTATCTAAAAGTAATTTTATGGGATTTCTCCAATAAATAATGTATATAACTATGCTAATACAGAATATATATTAGTTCTACATAATTACTTGCAAATAAATCAGATTGATACCTTTGATATATAGAAATATTTACAAGTATTTTATGTTTATTTTGATTTATAATTGTCATGAAATTGATTTATTTTTAGATTAAGCATATGATGGCTTTCATTGAACAAGAAGCGAATGAGAAAGCTGAAGAAATTGATGCTAAAGCAGAAGAAGAATTTAACATTGAAAAGGGAAGGCTGGTCCAACATCAGCGCCTCAAGATCATGGAATACTATGAACGAAAAGAGAAACAAGTAGAGCTTCAGAAAAAAATGTAATTATTTAATTTATCTTTGAAGTTTAATATAAATATTATCAATTATGAAATATACAATCAATTATGACATTTTCTATCTACTTTCTGAACTTTACAATATGTGAAGGTGTTGTATCTGTTTAAGAAAAGTTAATATATTATGAAAAGCGTATAAAATATTTTAAACGTTTAATTTAAAGATTTTTATTTTAATTTAATTTTAAAATTTATTTTAAATTAAGTTATTTGTAGTCTATTTTAAATGTATTAATATTCATGATTTAAAAACATAATTTTGGTATCTAGCGAAAGTTCTCTTTTGGCTTGAGAGAATATAATTGAAAGATAACAATTCTTTCTTATTATGATATGGCCTGTTCACCACTATCTAATCTATTTTTGCATAACATTTTTTTCTTAACAATAAATTATGGAGCATGTAAATGTCAACAACTTTGACATGCTGTACAATATTATGATTTTTTTTTATTGCTCAAGTTGTTACTTTATAAAATATCAACAGAGAATTAAACATTGTCCATCACATGGCCCTTCTTAATGATCAACTTTGGTTTAAACAATTTTTTTACCCTGATCACTAATTTAGGAAGGTTTGGTTTCAAATTCACATGGTTAGAATTAGAGATACATACATTCTACAAAAGTTTCAAATACAATGGACAGCTGTTTGAATATTGTGCTGAGTGTATATGTATTATATAGTGATTCACATAAGTTTATTTGGTGTACATTTCTTAATTTAGATACTATATATTGTTTTTTTTTTTTTATCATACAGTAAACTTATTAAATTCCTTCTATTAGCTCACACTCTCCTGATATATATCTTGTACAAATACGTTTTTATTCATCCAGTCAAGTTCAAATACATTTTTTTAAAGCTATAGTGGGTGACAATTGATGTTAATACAGCTTTTTCAAATATTTATTCAATAATTAAATTATAAAATTTGTGGGGTCCAGCCAGATTCAAACTTAGATTCTTCATGTTTGAAGTCTAGCTCGCCTTGGCACTGTGCCAACTTTTCAATACCTAGAAATATATTTCTCAAAGATGTAAATGAACTTTTTTTCTCTCATGTGGTTGCCTTCGAAACCTCTATTGTACAATCTTAAACTGTGTCCATTATAAATAGTGCTCTAGGGTAACTAAAATATTTTTTTTTTATAACCTCAGTAGGAATTTACTTTAATTTTTTTTTATATTACTAGTTCATAACACATTTCTTAGGACAAAGAATTTGTTTTGTTATTTGTAAAATGAGTGAGACTAAAGTAACATTATTGTATAACATAATCAACAGAAAACCTGATTGTTTAACAAATAACAAAAGAAATTTACTTAAAGTCAACAGAAACAGTTCTTAACAAATAATAGTAAGACTTTCTTATTGTGTGTGTGAATATATTTCATCCCATTGCCTAATCCTGTTTTAAAATAAACCAGATGCGCTTTACTCTTGTAAATCAGCAGCAAAGAAATGAGACCTATATGAGGAAAAATAACAACGTATTAGTTTCTTGATGTAATAATCTTGAATTCACTGATTACACTAATTTTAAACTACTTAACTAAGTGAATACGTAATTGCTTACTTGCTGACGCTTTCAAAACATTCGTTCCTTAAAAAGAAGTTATAAGTTGAAATTAAAAACAAGACATTTTTAGTCAGAAACTTCTAGTCAGGAAAGCACTAGTCATCCCACAGGCTGTACAGCATGCTACAGGCTGCTGTATGTAAACAATACGGTACTGAATACGCAAAAACAAACTTACTCAGAATTGGGTGTTTATGATTTACAAACGGTTGAACATTAACTATTTTTCGATTCTCGGAGTGACAGCATTCCCCATTGAAACAGCTGATACCGATACCATTGTACAGAGGTACAACTATATATAATATTAGGTATTGTAAAGCTAATACCCCCTGTTATAGAGGATGGCTCAGTATTCAGCGGCTCCTCTGCATGATTTGTTGTGAGGTTTTCCTTTGAGGGATTTCTTTCTTCCGGTGTTTATTTATCTTTTTCTTCAAATGATATTTACATTTCTGTTTCATTTGATATAAAAAAACAACTATAATTTCATATTAATTCACAGCACAGTTAATATTTTAGAAGTTGGAGATAAAGATAAGTATATTTTTCTGAAATACAAAACCTTGATCGGTTAAGTAGGCTGATGGGATCTGTATCTAGACTTTCCTCTAAAGTCAAGAGATCTGTGTTCACCTCAATGCTAAATATAGTATTTAAAAACTTTAGGTCCTCGCATCTTAGTTATAACTTCTTTGCCTTTTACCTGTACTTAGTCATTCTTATGGTATTAATAGAGTATGAAAAACAACAAAAATTAAAGTCGGGAAAACACATATCTAGACTGTAGATTTTCAAATTGATAAATGCATTATTTGGATATTTATATAAAATCAAACACATTAATAATCTATCAAAACTATAAAATTTCCAGTAACATAATATTTATTATTTGAATTTGGTATTAAGATTCATAATAAAACATTTGAAAACATCTTAAAAGCAATAAATACTATGTCACTTAATTTACTATCAAAACAAAAGAAAGGTATGTTCTTTCTTTTACATTTTAGAAGAAAGATGTAAATTTCCGCTCTCACTTGTTCAATTTTAGTAGAAAGATTTATACTGGGCGAAAGCTGCAGAAAGTCATTAGAAATACAAAAATATATATAAAAACTTTCGCTCATGCCTCAAAAATTAAAAATTTTGGAAAATTGCAGTTCCTCCTTCCCTCTACGGCACACCTAAAACGTTACAAATTCAACGTTTTGGCTTATTTTTTTTGATGTAGTAACTCGAAAAATGCCTAGATATGTATTAAACTTGCTGATGACTCCCAAAAATTACAAATTAGAAAAAAAATCAATTTTAACACATCAATTCAATACACTTTGTGACGGGTAAGTTCTATCGTTTTTTTTGCGATAGAAATAAAAGGTGTGTAAATGTTTATGCAATATTTTCTGTTTGTGTAAAAAGGTTCTATAAGTGTTTGTTTTGTCCTTTTGAGTAATTTTGCGACTTATTTTTGCCAAAAATAAGATGTGTGAGCGAGTTTTATAATTCTATAAGGTTTGTGTGCCGAGTGAAACGTAGTACCGTAATGCTAATAGTGCTTTGTTAAAGTTTTTTGGGGGGGGAGGAGTCAACAGCAGATTTAATTACATTTTGAGGGACTTTGCGAGTTATTAAGTAAAAAAATAATGTCAACACCTTAAATTAGTAAAGTTTCACATGTGCTGGGAGGATTTCTATTTTTCAAAATTTTTATTTTTGGGTTGTCAGCGAGAGTTTTTATAATTTTCTTCGTATTCCTGATGATTTTCTGTGTCGCTTGGTATAATTTTTTTTGTTGCTAAAATCAAACATGTGGGAAAGGGTAGTAAATACCAAAGAAAAAACTGTATGACTGAGATAGACAAAAAACTAGACTACTGCTCACTAAAATCTTTTGAACTTGTAATATATGCAAACTTTTACCTATCTTGTACTCTGAAGCTTGGTTTTTGCTGCTATATTTAGAGGGAAATGTGTTTTAAAAATGACTGAATTATCACCACTAAAACACACTATTGTAAAATGAATTAGAAAAATACTTATAACTAGAAATAGGTTAAATTATTCGTGATTTCCACTAGCCCGCTAAAATATATAAAACCAGTATGCCTTCATTTACCAGTTTGAAAAATATTGAATGGGTTATTTTTTTTTGCAACTATAAATTCTTAAACAAGTTCTGTCAGTTTCCTTGGCTAAAGTGAGAGATCCACAGTTAAAAACAGTAACACTTTATTAAAAGCTTTTCTAATAATAACAATTACATACATGAGGAAAGCTGTTTTGAGCTATGTAGGCTACTTCATTTTAACTTGGGCCTAGACAATACTCTAGTTATTGTAATATAATGAATTTAAAAAAAAATAATATATCATTGGAGGAGGTAATATTTTAGGGGGAAATAAGAAGCTAAAGATTAAAATAAAGAGAAAAAAGATTTTAGAAACAATAAATTAAGTAAAATTATTCAAGACAGTATTATAATATCTTGAACTCATGGTGATCATATTTTTTTAATAACGAGACATGTTGCGGAAGAGGCTAGGTAATGCTGTGTTATTTGGCCTATGTGGTTTTCAAAACATGGTATGCTACCAGCACTTAACTTCAACTGCCCATTATAATCCTACATACTCATTTTCATTTTCAAATGCTTAGTCTACATGGGAGCTGAAAATGTGCACAAATATTTTTAGCACTAAGGGGAGCAGCACCTTAAGTCTCATAGTAAAATGCTCTACCCACTTGACTACCCATCTAGTTTGTAATTTTACTATGTTGCCATAATGATAGTACGCTCTGCCAGATTTCTAAACACTGTAATTTTCCAATCTTTCTCTTGTAATGTTTTTATTTTCTAGATTTGCTTTTACTTATTTACTTTGTTATATTTCAGTCAATCATCCAACATGTTGAATCAAGCACGGTTAAGAGTACTTAAAGTGCGAGAAGACCATGTGAGTAATGTCCTTGATGAAGCTCGCAAGAGACTAGGGGAGTTAACACGTAATCCCGCCAAATACGCAGAAGTCCTAAAGTTACTCATGGTGCAGGGGTTATTGCAGGTATGCTAGAAAATATTTAGGTCAGTTATTATTGAAATAAGGTATTGATATTTTATAAAACCTTTGGTGATGTGTGCATGGTTGTTTATTTTGTGTTCATTATGTTCAAGACCAAAATTTTAAGTTTTTTCTGTTTAAATCAGCCTCCTGATTAAACATTTAAATATTCCATGACTTGTTTGCTACTTTCTCAGACTATAATGTTATAGAGTGAAATAACCCTACCACGCTCTATTTAAGTTTAGACTTGTTCCCTTCTTGCAACAATGAATGTAGCAAATACAATATTATTTCTCTATGTGTAACTGTATGTTGCTCAACCTTTTCAAAAGTTACTTCTTGAGCATTTTGTTTTTATTTTGTTATAATTTTTTTTCCATGTAATGTAATTTATTATATGTCAACTTTGTTTATCTTTTCAATAACGCAAATGAAAATAATGTAAACAAATTCTGCATAACCAAAAGTTTAATTCAAACTCCATTTTCGATAATTTTATTTCTGGTTTTAGCATTGCGCATTTATTTATGCTTTTCATTGAAGAAAATCTTGTTATTACCATTTTGTTCTTTAGTTTGTAGCCAACAAATGGAAGGCAAATTATGGTTTGTAATGAATTTTTTCAAACGCTCACAAAATTTCCTAAAAAAAGCTGAAAATTTATGGACGATTTTCGAATAATGAACACATCACTGCTAGGATTAAAGACTTTTAAGGAATCTATGGTTTATATATAAGTGATGTTTTATTACTTGGTCCACTGTTGTATGCTCAGCAACAGCTTCTAGTACTTTATTTTTAGCTGTTTGTTAAAAAAAACATACAGAAGCTTTTTGTTCAGAATAGCATGGAATTATAATTTTATATTTCATTGTTTTTATGTGATTAGTAAATTGACTTTATCTCCATGACTAATAGAAATAAAACTGTTGTATAGGGGACAGTTTCCTTCCTATTTTCTACCTATAACTATAAAACTCCACTCTTTTCCATATTGTTATATTTATTCACTTAATATATCTATACACACAATCATATAGACATAACACAGCATCATCAGGTGGAATAGAATCAAGTTCAAACAAACTGCTCGAGCTTTCTGTTTGAGCCAGGGGAATATTTAAGAACAATTAAGTCCAAAGTTGTTAATGAACAAATATCTATAATTTTTATTTGCTTGCATTATTAATAGCCAACTTATTTACAAAGACAAACAACTTAATTTATCTTCCTTGGATACTTGCTTGGTACCCCAAGCTATAGCAAAACCTGAAACAGTCCTAAAAACAGTAGAATATACGAGTCATATTCAGAAAATAAGTAAATTGAAGCTTTCACAGCCAGAGGGATTTTATTTCCTACATGTTGGTTACACTTCCATTTAGCCTAACTTCTTCCCTCCGCAATGAGACCAGTTTCAGATCTGAATGTTGAGAACTGTCAATCAAACAATACATTTTGTGAAAAATGACAATCCGCTCTTTCACCAAGTGGAAATACAGTGTCATCCATTATCTCGTTCGGAAGTTAAAACTGCTGGTTTAAGCATGTAGTGTATAAACCCAAGTTTCATATCTAGTAACGATGGAGCGGAGAAATTCATCTCCATGGAGTTTGTAGCGCTGAAAAATTCTTGCCCGGCCTTTACTCCATTCAATTTGTGTTGCTTTGTCAGCTGTTTTGGGATCCACCTAGTGGACAATTTCCGATATCCGAGGATTTCTGTGATATTTCATGTAGTAGGGATATGGAGATTTGCAGAAACATCACAGAAAGTTCATCGACAGAAAATTTGCGATCGTCACAGAGCTCATTTTTAAACTCGCAACACCACTTGTACACGCTCATATTATTCACAGCATTATTGTTATAAACAATTTTCACCTCATTATAAACTTCATCCGGAGGTTTTCCCATCAAAACCAGTTAACGGATGGCATGAGATTGGATTGACATTTTTCACGAAATTGTTGTGTCAACAGTTCACAATGTACTGACCTCAAACTGGTCTCATTGTGTTGGGGAGAAGATGGGCTATACAGTAGTACAGCCAATATGTCAAAAATAAAATCTCTCCGGCCGTGAGAGCCTCAGTACACTTATTTTCTGGATATGCCTCATATGATAATCATATTACTAAATTTTTTGTGAAAAAACCTTTAGCCGTAACTTATTTAGACTTTAATGTGCTTCTTTGGTTTGTTCTGTGAAAAGTTTGCTTGTAATCACTAATGAGGAATTAGTTTAATTGTCATTTATTACTTTTTACTTAATAGTTTCAACATTATAATTAAATGACCCCAACTCTAGTTTTAAATCAAATTAATTCAAACTGGAATCACAACTTCGAGACAAATTTTGCATTTTCTTATAATATTTCTTTATTATTTTCAAATTGCACTGACTGGCAAATTCAGTTAGGTTATCAAAATTTAAATAAAGTTGATATATTTTAAGAATGTTTTAGATCATGTTGGTTGCAATGACAGTTTAAAATATTCACATTAATGTCTCAAACATGATTCAGATCTTGTTCCTACAGAATAATGTACCTCCTATTCCACTGATTATTGCAGACACTAACCATGTTCTTTGATGGCAGCCCTTCAGATTAGGTGTTGTTAGAGGTTACTGTGTGATGGGTTGTATTTTAAAAATTTAATTTTTAATAATTAGTTAAATTGTACTTAAGTAGTTTTAAGTATGATTGATAGAAACTCAGCATTTGCTCCCTTTTTGCTTGGTCAAATGTTGCTTTTGTAGGGGCTTTTAGTTCTCAAGACTTCCTGATTCATCCATCATCTGTTACCTTAACTCCCAGACATTGATTCACTCCTCCAACTTCCAGGGTTAGACTACCCTCTCCAACTCCTAGAACCTCTCCCCTCTCCAGATCCCAGAACTCCTCTCACTCTCAGCCTCTGGACCTCGTCAAATTTAACTGCACCCTTAGATTCCTTCATGACCGATTGTCTACATGGCTTCCCTTGTTCTCTGTCTTCTCTACCAATGATATCCCTTTTTTATTTCAACCCATTCTGACCTGTCTTGCATCTATATTGACCAGACAAAAATGTTTACTTTAGGAATTGTCTCCCTGTGGATTTTGCCTCTTGTAAGTTCACTTGTCTGCTAGATTTACTTCTGGAGTCCCTGCTTTAATTTTTCTACAAATTTGAATGCAATTATTTTTCAATAACCACATACAGTACTCTCTTGCCTACAGATTTATCACAGATTAATTATTTATGATTAATAAATAAAAGTGTGTGTACTTGCATAGTTTCATTTCTTACTTCATACATTTCTTGTGTGTTTATTCCTTGCTAGCTACATTTTAACAGATATTTTATTTATTATATAAATATATTAAATATATATAAAAACAATATTTCATTGTTTTTTCTAATAATTATTAAATTCCTTCTATTAGCTCACACTCTCCTGATATATATCTTGTACAAATTTTCAGTCGTTAATAAAATCTGTTTTTATTGCCCAAATGAAGTTCAAATACATTTTTTTTAAACCTATAGTGGATTACAATTGATGTTAATAAAGTTTTTTTCAAATATTTATTCGATAATTAAATTATAAAAATTTGGGGGATATCAGGATTTGAACTGAGAATTTTCGTATTTGGAGTCTTGCGTGCTTTGGCGCTGCACCAACTTTCCAATACTGTCAAATGTTTCTCAAAGATTTATATGAATTGTTCTACATTAAACAGTTGCCATGGTTACCACATAATATAAATAGTTCTCTAAGGTTAAAAATTAATGTGAAGAATAAAATAAAGAAACAAACTGCTTTATTTGTAGCAGTTTAAAAGAATATCACAGCTAGTATTGAATGTCATCAATGTTTGCTTAAGAGAGTTTATTTTCTGATATCCCAGGCACAAGACTGGACATTGTGCTTTCTAAGGAATATTTATCAACTCTCAAAATTTACAGCATAAATAAAAAAAAGATATTTATTGCCCATTTACCTTCTGTCAGATGTCTAAACATAAAACTGTAAATAGATCCCTTTAGCAGTTTTCATGTCAGCTGGAGTGAGGAGCCCAGTAAGGAAAAAACTTTACTTGGTGTTGGTCAGTAGTATAAATATTTTTATAATTATTGTATTCTTGTGTTTAAACAAAATGAACAATAATAGTGGGAGCCTAGATTATAAAGCAAACTTCAAACCATAAGTAACTTTTAATTTGTTTTTACGAATTAAGATTACACCTAATGTTCAATTAACAAATAATGAACTAAGGTACAGAATAAAATAAAAAAATGAATCCGTATAAAAAATATATTTAGTGCTTCGTAAGTGAGCATATTTTGTAGTGAAATACATCTAAATTGACTCAAGAAATTAATTCGTACCCACTAGTGTGCTAATAATTATAAGTTTTATAATTCCACTATGCCTAAGCTTATTGCTTATTCAAATTTTAGTGTTTAACATAGACCAGTGACACGATAACGGAAAAACGGCCAAAACTATTGTAGACACAAAAAAATAGCTGGACTGTTTTGACTGAAAGAGTATTTTCCGATTTTCATAATTCGAATTTTTGGTCAATTCGTATGTTTTCATTGGTCCCTTCAGCTTCGAGTTACTCCCGATTATCCGTGGGCGGATTAACCGGTTTGCGGATTATCCTGGGTTTGCCATTGTTTTACAAATATCCAATTTTTATTCCAATCAGATTCATGTGTTTAAATTTCCATACGGTGAATTACGACGTAAATACATATAAGGCTTAATAGAAGTTAAGATGAAGGGAATAGATATGTAAATATGTATGTACTAATTTTTACCAGCGAAATACTGTATATAAGAGACAATGACAAAATGCTTGAACGCCCGAAAACCTAATGTGTATCATAAGATTGTAAACAAATGTCAGCTAATCTCGGCTATAAATAGTCTAGGACGTGACATATGCATTATCCATGTCTGTCATATACATTATCGATCTTTATCGCTTTGTGACACAAGTAGACACTGTGCGACAAAATGGTTCTCAAGAAACTTAGATCGCATATTAAAGCTAAATCAAAACAGACGAAAGTGACAGATTTTTTTGTTAAAAAGTGAAAGTATTATGTGTAAAGAAAATTACATATGTACATACATACTTACTTTTGACATATACTTATGTATGTATTGTAAATAGTTAGACATATAAATGTACATGTTATAATCTGTCAAATACATCGACATTTTAAATTATTTTCTGTATTTATTTTTTCCTCTGAAGATTATTTGTGAATTGCATTAACCAGGGTCATTATTTCTGTAATTTATGGTATATTAATTGATTATCGATCATTTTGCGTATTCTTTGTTCATAGCGGATTATCCGGGGAATTCGTTATCCGGCGTTGCCGGGCCACCCTATTCCACGGATAATCGGGAGTTTTCTGTATATATTTTAAAACAACATGTTATTCAAATACAAGAATATTTATTAATTTATATCCAAAGCTTTTCGTTGTGGTAAACAGTACCAACATCATCAGGAATCACTCTCATATATATATATATGTATATATTCTTGATATTTAACGTTATCCATTGTTTTTCCGTTGCACTGACTTTATGAAGTTAACTTCATATATATATATATATATATATATATATATATAGAGAGAGAGAGAGAGAGTTATTATATGTTAATTGTAAACAATTATATATTCAAGTTATAATTACCAATATCTTAAAGTTTAAACAAACAATATTCTGTTAAACTGTACAGCTGTGCATATATTACATTTAACTAACGTACTATACACATCTGTGACTCATTTTTGTTTTTTTTCTTTTGTACTTTATATATATATATATATATATATATATATATATATATATATATATATATAGAGAGAGAGAGAGAGAGAGAGAGAGAGAGAGAGAGAGAGAGAGAGATTTTTTGGACTTTGAGACTGACAGACTTACCTTGGTAAGAGTCCACACTGTAGTCTTGAAATAGAAACACATAAAAGCACTTAAACAATGATATATTTCAACCACACAGTGGTCTTTGTCAATCGAAGAGAAAACACAAAAAGAAATATGAGAGAACATTCTCTCATATTTCTTTTTGTGTTTTCTCTTCGATTGACAAAGACCACTGTGTGGTTGGAAATATATCATTGTTTAAGTGCTTTTATGTGTTTCTATTTCAAGACTACAGAGTGGACTCTTACCAAGGTAAGTCTGTCAGTCTCCTAGTCCAAAAAATCTAAATAATCTTTACCAACCAAAACTAACCTAAATATATATATATATAAAATAAACAAAACACTATTATCAATAAAGCAACAAAAATAGCAGAATCTCACATTATTAAACAAAACATTAAAGCTGCCTACCATAAAAAAAGCCAAATCAATTTACAACTATACACAACCAATTTGGAATTAATGAAAACTTTTGACACTCTCACACCTATTATTCACGAAAAAATACAACAAATTATAATAAAACATAAAACAAACACTATTAACAGACAAAACAAAAAAATCGAAAATTTATCAAAACAACTTAACCTAAAAAATAGCCTAGCACCAATCCACACATCAAAACAACAACATAACCTAAAAAATAGCCTAGAACCAACCCACACCTCTAACAATAATAAATTCATAAACTTAACTAAAACAGAATTTACTGAAAAAGAAAAAATAATAATAACAAATTCCTTCAAATATAACCTACCTAACTTCAACAAAAAACAAATAATAAAAAACCTAATAGTTGACACAGAATCTAACATCCACAAAATTACCCACCAAAATACTGAACACATAAGAAATAACATTAATAATAAAATTAACCTAATAAAAACGGAAAAAAACAAAAAAACAGAACAATATATTAATAAAAAAGAAATTATAAAACTCAGAGAAAAACTAGAAAACAACGATTACTTAATATTAAAATCAGATAAAACAAATACTCCAGTAATAATAGAAAATACCAAATATATCGATTCAATGACTAACTACATAAAAGAAAATAAATACGAACAAATCCCAGACCCAACTAACAAATACCTTATTACAATAAAAAACTTAATAGTCACTCACCGTAACACCCTAAACTATAACAATAAATTAAAATACCACACAAGATTATACCCATTTAAACCATGCGCACCCGTATTATCAGGGATACCTAAAATCCATAAACCAAACACACCATTTAGACCACTAATAAATTTCACAACAGCACCATCTTACATAATCGCAAAAATTCTAGACAAAATCCTAAGGTCTAAAATACACATCAACAACACATACAATATAAAAAATGGATACGAATTAATTAATAAAATAAAAACGATAAAAACAAACAGCAACACAAAAATAATAAGTTATGACATAACTAACATGTACCCTAGTATCCCAATAGAAGAAACCATAGAAATAATAAAAAACAAACTGATACACAATAACGAAAAAAGAAACATAATAGATAGTATCATTACACTAACCAAACACATATGTAACCAAAATTACTTCCAATTTAACAATAAATATTATAAACAAACAACAGGACTCCCCATGGGTTCACCCATCTCATCTGTCATGTCAGAAATATATTTACAACACTTTGAACAAATAATAATTAAACCTATAATAAACACACACAATATCTCACTATGGACAAGATATGTAGACGATATACTTGTAATATACCAACCTACCATTCACAACGAACACGTCATAATATTAAACAAACTAAATACATACAACGAAAACATACAATTCACCGTTGAAACAGAAACAAATAGAACAATCAACTTCCTCGACATTACTTTAAATATAAATGATAATAAAATAGAAACTACAGTATACAGGAAACCTACTTCCAACAACACCACAATACACTACAAATCTAACCACCCCTGGACACACAAAATTAACACTTACAGTAACATGATAAATAAAGCAATAAAATACACACAGGATAACAAACAAAAATTAAATGAAGAATTAGATAACATTACAAAAATAGCAATAGAAAATGGATACAACAAACACATTATAAAAAATATATACAATAAATTCACAAAAAAACCTAACCTCAACACAACACTACAACCGGAACACGAAAACAATAAAAATAAAAAAATCTACCTAAAATATAAATATACCAATAACAAAATAGAAAAAATAACAAATATATACAACAAAGAATACTACATTCCAACTTACAAACCAAACAACAAAATAATAAAATATCTTAGTAACAAAAACCACATAACAAATTCAGAAAAACATAACCTATCAGGAATCTACAAAATCACATGCAACAACTGTAACGCTTTTTACATAGGAAAAACATCCAGAACATTTAAAATAAGATTTGAAGAACATTATAGAGCATTCAAAAATAAAAACTCTAAAGTATCAAATGTTGCAGCACACCTAATTTCCCATAAACACGAAATTACAAATTACGAAAATAACCTAACCATACTGGAAATAAATAACAACCCAATAGAACTAAACTCACTAGAAAAATACCACATTTATAAAAACATACACAACAACTTAATGAATTTACAAACAACATATACAGAAGACATACTATACAGAAACCTCATACACACAGATCAAGAAATAGTGCGCGTAACTTCAACAAACACCGGCTTCACGGACGTAGCATCCACAGCAGAGAACAATCAGTGATTCGACAATGGTCAAAGACCGAAAGGTGCCTCATCACTCAAGGTAAAATTATTGCACTTAACGGTGGATAAAATTACTCAAAAATAGTAATATATTAACTTCATAAAGTCAGTGCAACGGAAAAACAATGGATAATATTAAATATCAAGAATATATATATATATATATATATATATATATATATATATATATATATATATATGTATGTATGTATGTATGTATGTATGTATATGTGTGTGTTCATGTGTATCTATTTCTAGATTATAGACCAGACTATTAAAAAAGTAAGTCTATCCATCTCCTGTGTAGCCAAAAAAATACCAAATAAGACTACAGAACTAACCTAATATATATTATAAAGTTAGATATAAAATGTAATTTATCTACAACTTTCGTTTACTAAATTTATGAAATGAATAAGAATTTGATTTTGTTTTAGCTCTTAGAACCTGCAGTGAGTATTCGTGTTAGAGAAGCAGATCAATCTCTGGCCGAGAGCCTGCTTTCTACTGTAGAAGCACAATACAAAGAAATTTCAGGGAAAGATTTGAATCTGAAAATTGACACTGAAAATTTCTTGCCTGTTGATACTTGTGGAGGTGTTGAACTGGTGACACAGAAAGGACGAATCAAGATTTGCAACACACTGGAATCCCGTCTTGAACTTATCGCTCAGCAACTTCTGCCTGATATCAGGAGTGCTCTGTTTGGCCGTAACCCTAACCGCAAATTCACTGATTAAATGTTTATTCCCATTTGACATCTAATTCATCTTTTTGATGCTATCATACATTCCAGGAATATTTTAAAATTTTGTTTTAAGTTTGGTTTGATCACACATTTTATTTCTTTAAAATATATTAATTTTATTTCTTATTTTAATTAGGGCTAAGCTGATACCACTGCAAGTGTTGGAACTAAAATGATTCACAAATACTTGGTCTCTTTCATTTCAGGAGGAAGTGTAGTTAAGAGAAACTGTGTGTTCTCATCTTTTTTTTCATTTTGTATGTCATCAGAAAGGCAATGTAGATAAGTAAGTTATTTAATCTGTAGGCAGCCAATACAATCTTCATTGCCTCCATTTATGTTTTCTCTTGTTTGTAAAGTTACTAATTCATTGTTAATATTAATTATTTGGAATATATTGTTCCCCTATAGAACATGCTTAATTTATAAACATTTTCTATAAAAATTATAAAATCTGTCATTTAAGATATTTTTACTGTTTGTTCAGATATCTATCTTATTCCTCCTCTCCTTCTACAATGTTTACTGCTATCAATACTCAAACAATTGCTTGTTGCTTGAATACATTTTTGTATCCTTTAAGAATGATACATTTCTATTGAAAACTTGGTCAAAGTGTGTATCAGCTCACGCCATATATAATCGTACATTCCAAAAACTAAATCTAATTGGATCGATATTTTGATAATAATCCGTAATCAATGTTTAAAAACAGTATTATAAATATTCGTTTAAATATTTAAAGTAGAAGATAATTCTAACTTTCATGGCATTTTATTCATTTAGTATCTATTACAATGTACTCATGTAGCATAAAATATGTTTATTTTATTCTTTTATTTGTAAAAAGTGTTTATTAGTCTTAAACAGAATGTAAGGCTTAACTTGCACAATTTAACAGCAGGTGTAGTATAAAAACTTATTCTAATGCTAGGTGTAAACTTGAGTAGCTTTGAAACTAATTTTGTGACAAATTTATATAAAATGTTTTCAGTTTTTACTGCCATATTTTTTAGTGAAACGTTTACCTTCTGCAGAGTAATGGTGATGGTTTCTCAAGACGAAGTAGTGGGATTGTACCAAGTAGTATTTTATGTAAGAACCTGTAAATATGTAAAATCTATATCAGAAATACATTAAAGTGTTACATACACTTTTCTGTTTTATTTCCAGTTTTATTACTCAAACCTGGTCCTAAAGTTTCCTTATCTCTATATGTTAGCGTATGAATAACCACGTCATACAATTAAGACTCATTGGTTCTAGTGTTGATATCGATCGTGATGATAGATTTCTCATGCCTAATTTTATGTAAAGGATATTAGCTGTAACCTACCTAACCTGGCCGGTTTGCTAACACAATATCATGGATTTCGTTGACCTTATCTCCTGTAGTATCTTTAATTGGCCCTAGCCGTCTTCATCGAAGATGGATATTCACCCTCGCTTAAACTCATGAAACCAAAATCAGAATCTCATTTTCAATTGGTCCTTCCAAACAGATTTTAACTTTCCATCAATTTTATGACAGACAGTATTTCTCATTAAAAAAAAATTGGAATAACAATAACATTGTATTTTTTTATCGTTAAAATGACACATTTTAACAAGCTCTCTATTATTAATGAACCAATATACTTGATATTTATTTGTACATTTACATTATTTTACAATCATAAGTCATTATTCTACTATCATATGTACCTGTTATCAGTATTTAAACACGTACATATATATACATATACATTTATAGTTTACAATATCAATGGTAACCTTTTCTCTAGTTTTGTATGATTTAGCCTACCAATATAATACTGATTTATGTGACGGTATTTTCTCTCAGGATTTCCTTCCCGTAAAACTTCACAATGTGGTGTCAGCTACAGCAGGACCAAGACTGTAAAGGCTGGGAGTCTTTGGATTATTTCATTCAGATAAACAGATGTTTTCTGACTGCATATTCTCAATACAATCAGATTTTAATACAGAAAGTTCTGTGTTAACAGTATTACTGTAGAATCATATTCTTTTTTTATATAGCTATAAGTACATAGATTACATATATTTAATATAGATATAATTGTGCCTAAATTACCTAATTTGTGATTATATGCTTGAAGTAATACTCTTTCATACAAGGAAACTGTTCTCTCATATTAATTTCCCTGAATTCTAGATCAGTTCAAATAATTTATATATATATATATATATATATATATATATATATATATATATATATATATATATATATATATATATATATATATTTATAGGTTAGTTTTGGTTGGTAAAGATTATTTAGATTTTTTGGACTAGGAGACTGACAGACTTACCTTGGTAAGAGTCCACACTGTAGTCTTGAAATAGAAACACATAAAAGCACTTAAACAATGATATATTTCAACCACACAGTGGTCTTTGTCAATCGAAGAGAAAACACAAAAAGAAATATGAGAGAATGAAATAAAATAAGTTGTAATCACAGATTGTGTAGAGTAGAAATCAGATGCACAGATTAAAGATATATATATATATATATATTGTTTCCATGAGCATATGAGTGATTATAGTTTATATAAGTCTGTCAGGGGAGAGATAAGGCTATTAGGAAAAAAAAAAAAAAAGGATTCTCTGGACTTGGTATACCACTGGTATGATAGTTCCTACCTTCTCAGTTCTGAGGGATTGCAATCAGGGGGGAGTGGTTTAATTATTTTTGTGGTATAGCAGTCATCAAAAGTTGTGATGTTGTGACTCGCAGCATGTTGAGCTGTTGGTTTATCCATATTCATAATTTTAACATCATATCTGTGACCATTCATTCTGATATTCAGACCATCCGTGGTCAGGCCTATGTACTGTGCTGAGCAAAGTTTACATTGTAGCTGGTATATGACATTTTTCGATGTACAATTATGTTGACCCTGTATTTTGAAGACCATATGGACAAAGATCCACAAAAACATAATCCCTCCACCTGGTAGACCAATAATTGCTGGCTGCAATTCAGTAACGGAAAGAATTTCAGCTTTCCTCGACTCACACCTTCAACCCATAGTGAAGAACCTTCCATCACATACCCACGACACCAATCATTTCATAGATCGACTCTCACAAATATCTGTATTTCTACCCCCGGTAACTATTTTGGTCTTCATAGATGTCACCTCTCTCTATACCAACATCCCTCATGCACACGGCCTATCTGCAATAGAGAATTTTCTAAACAAACGCCCAGGCAAGCCTTCTCCCACTACACCTTTTCTTGTGAACCTGACCAGGTTCATCCTCGAGAAGAACAACTTTCAGTTTGAGGGAAGGAACTACCTTCAAATAAAGGGAACAGCAATGGGCACCAGAATGGCACCATCGTACGCAAATCTGTACATGGGATTGTTGGAAGAAAGTTTTCTAAAGACACAAACACACCAGCCATTATGTTGGTATAGATATATAGATGACAGCTTCCTAATTTGGACACAGGGTGCTTCAACACTTGAGGCATTTTTAGACAGCCTGACACAATTCTCCACACTTCAATTTACCTGGGAGAAATCTACATCAGCCATCACCTTTTTGGATGTAGAGGTAACACTCCAGAATGGAAATATCAACACAGGAATTCACATCAAACCGACAAATCACCTACAATATCTTCATTTCGACAGCAACCACCCAATAAACATAAAACGATCCATTCCATACAGTCAAGCAATCAGGGGTAAGAGAATCTGTTCGAATGATAGGGAATTGGAAGATTTTAATAGAAAGATATCAACAGCCTTCCAGAGAAGAGGATACCCAAAAAAACTCATTGAAAACCAAATTCATTCAGCACAATCCTCGGTTCACCATAAACCACAAACAGAACAAAATAAACTGTCTTTAATAACAGACTACCATCCTGGTCTACATAAACTCAACAAGATATTGAGAGATGGCTTCAAAATTCTTCAAGCTTCCGTCCACACCAAAAATCTTTTCACCGATCCACCGCAAATTTAGTACAAGCAACCTCCCAACTTGAAAAACATCCTAGTACATCCTAAACTACCAGACCCTGATGCAGAGAAACCACACAAACTTCCTCATGGATCCTTCCCATGCAATAGACCTAGATGCAAGACGTGTCCAATACACCCTTCAGCAAATAGTTTCAACAGCCAAACAACAAAAATGGTCTTCAAAATACAGGGTCATCATAATTGTACATCGAAAAATGTCATATACCAGCTACAATGTAAACTTTGCTCAGCACAGTACATAGGCCTGACCACGGATGGTCTGAATATCAGAATGAATGGCCACAGACATTATGTTAAAATTATGAATATGGATAGACCAACAGCTCAACATGCTGCGAGTCACAACATCACAACTTTTGATGACTGCTATACCACAAAAATAACTAAATCACTCCCCCCTGATTACAATCCCTCAGAACTGAGAAGGTGGGAACTATTATACCAGTGGTATACCAAGTCCGGAGAATCCCCTAACCTCAACATCCCCTACCTAAACCCATTCATTTTTTTTTTTTCCTAATAGCCTTATCTCTTTTCCCCTGACAGACTTATATATATATATATATATATATATATATATATATATATATATATATATATATATCTTTAATCTGTGTCATCTGATTTCTACTCTACACAATCTGTGATTACAACTTATTTTATTTCATTCTCTCATATTTCTTTTTGTTTTCTCTTCGATTGACAAAGACCACTGTGTGGTTGAAATATATCATTGTTTAAGTGCTTTTATGTGTTTCTATTTCAAGACTACAGTGTGGACTCTTACCAAGGTAAGTCTGTCAGTCTCCTAGTCCAAAAAATCTATATATATATATATATATATATTTAGGTTAGTTTTGGTTGGTAAAGATTATTTAGATTTTTTTGACTAGGAGACTGACAGACTTACCTTGGTAAGAGTCCACTCTGTAGTCTTGAAATAGAAACACATATAAGCACTTAAACAATGATATATTTCAACCACACAGTGGTTTTTGTCAATCAAAGAGAAAACACAAAAAGAAATATGAGAGAATGAAATAAAATAATAAAACAATTATGAAACAAACAAAATTGAAAGATGTCCATTTTATGAGGTAGGTATCACAGCCGAAACAAATTACATGATCTATTATGCATAGCTGTGGAAATAATTATCTACAGTTTAGATTAACCAGCATCCAAATATAATATACAAGAAAGTCTTATAAACAATACCTGCACTTTTGAAAAGCCCTAATAAAGCTGTTGAAGTCATTACTTCCAGATGTATAAACTGTAGCAAGATTTGCTACTATCAATAAATATGTTAATTTTACAAAACATAAAACCAGGCGTAAGACATTTTTTATTACCTCAATACAGTGGCGCCCAACCTTTTTCATTTCACATACTCCTAAAAAAGGTTTTCCAATGAAACGTATCTTCTATTCCTCTACTTGGTTAAGACAAAGAGTGGTTGCCTGATTGTCTTGTCAGTAATGGGTGGAGCATGGGCAAGCAGCTGTGAATACGATGTTTTTGTGTGGCCAACACAACAGATGATTCCCTAAAGGTTTCCTATCATCAAATTCAGACGCATTCCTCCATTTTTATACTTCACCTAAATCTGCAATAGATATTTCCTATTGCTATTCTATTCTGTGCTGTCAGTGGCACTCGAACTTACAAACTCCATGCAATTTCCTATCTACTATCATAACTTCGTATTTGTTTCGTATCCAAAGTGTGAAATATTGATGTCTGCCTTTACTTGTAATATTTTTGCATGCCACCCTGCAGGGTTCTACGTACCACAGATTAGGAACCACTTTCTTAATATATAAAATCATTTGTGCAATTATTGGTCCAACTATAACTCAGAACCAATTAAGGTAATATTGAAAACATATTAGGTAGGTGTGGAGGAGTGCATATATACAGTTATGGTCTGATTGGTGCCACATAACTTGATATTCGTTATAAAAATCTCCTTCTTAATCTAGGATATAGTTACTTATTTAGAATCTAAGAATTATGAATATAGACCCAAGTAATTTATAGTAGATGGTGGTAATCCAGCTATTACATTTACCTGATTCTTTAATAAAACATGTTTCCATACAATTGTTTTTTTATGTAATTGAAGGCTAAATTGCATAACAGTTGTTTTAATGTCTTACTTTATTTATTGTACTAAGTTGAAATTTTATTAAGTTGAAAAACTCTATAGATTACAAAATAAATATATTAATTTATATTTAGAAAAAATCTTAAGAAATGAGTTTAATATAATGACCTATATATTTTTTGTGTTAATGAATTCTTTGAATGTAATGGCTATAAAATTGGGCTAAATTGGTTTGAGAAAGCTAGAAATTATATTATTATTTGTATATTTAAATTCAAGAAATACTGTACTTAGTATTTCTTACATTAGTAATGTATGCTAACAAATGATTTTGTATATATTTGGCAGTAGCTATTATTATTTTCAGAAACCGTAAGTACAACAGACTATTGTTGAGAATTCAGTTCTTCTTAAAAGTGATAAAAACATACAGTTTTAAGAGATATAATTATCTATTTGAAATTTGCCAATAATTAAATGCATGTATTTTAAATTTTAAGGGCTTTGTTTATTTTTTGGTGATTGATGTAAGTATCGGTTCCTATTTTTGGTTATTATAAAACCTTTAGAAAATTAATCTATTATCTATTCTGTAGAACTTCTATTATTCTAATCGCTTTCAGATTTTTTTTTTTAACTAAGACGAAAATGTATTGCGATTTCCAAAATAATAATTCTGTCTATGTGTGCTATTAGACTTTTCTCTGCGAAGCTAGTGTAGGCACAGTGTAGTTGACTGTCGTCCATAACCAAAGGCTAGTCCTGGCCCAACTGTTGCTATTTGTACTGACGTTAGTCACTCAGTATTTCTTTGATCACATCAGTCTGTTTCTTTGTGGGTGTGTTTTGACATTCACCATGGATTCTAAAAGAAAACAAGTCTTATTGTTAGCGGATAATCTTGTAATAGATCAATTAGAAAAAGGAGTTACTGGTAAACAGTTGGCTGAGATCTAATGTTGGACAATCAATTATTTCAGACATTAAATGGAGCAAACCTACTATTTTAAACTTCATGTCAATGCTTGAAAATAAAGAATGTTTTATTGACATCAAGTGGTTTTGGAACAATGTTCTATGGGAAACCCAAATTTCGTGTCCAATTCTTTTTGAAAAAGCTAAGATCTCAGCTGAGAAAAAACTAAAAAAACATAGTTTTTTCTCCCTTTTAAAACATACAGTAATTAATTTATGTAACCCTGTTTTTGAAAAAATTCAATTGTCTGAATGTGGCTCAGTCGCAATTGACTTAGATAATTGGAGTTCTACTGTATTTAATTTCATTGAGGTAAAATGTTATTATTTACCAATTAATAAATTTAATAATTTCTATTTCAAAAAAATTTAATGAATTAAATGTAATAGGGGTAGACTGACTAAATTTGTTTTTCAAAGTTAACAATTAAGTTACTGCTTAGAAATTATCAATTGCTACAATTAATTGAGGTTGTTTTTTTCAGTAAATTCAATGTTATACAATTCAGTTGACAATAAGGATGCCACTAATAAGCAATCTATCGGTGAATGAAGTCAGCAGGATTTACCTATTGATCTCATACATTTCAAAGTAATGAAACTTGTCAAAATAAGCACTCACTTCAACTTTAAATAAGGCTGCCATTTTAGGAGGTGTAAGTGGAACTAATGTTTCACCTTAGTTGGCAGAAGATGTCACAAATTGACAAGATATAAACCAAGAGTTTTTTACAAGCCTCCAACAAAATGAGATTAAATATAACAATGGAGTAGATAAATGTCTCAAAATTGTGTCCTGCGGTACAATATTTGGCATTAAACAATAGCAGTTCTACTTACCACTCATTACATGGAATAACAGGCTGCTTTTAGCACTATGTATTTGATGTTTATTATGCTGTAGCCGAACATCATTAAAATAACTTTTCATCTTAGAAACGTATTGATGTTTTTTCAATAAAACTTTTTGTTTATAATTACAATTTTTGTTTTGTATTATAAATGTATCTGAATACATTAAGCTTTGATGTAAACTTATAGCTTTATTAAATAAATGATAAGACGGTTGAATATCGGGTCAAAATTGTTTTATTTATATATTGCAATAAATAAATAAAACCATTTTTGACTCGATATTCAACTGTTTTCTCATTTATTCAAGTGTTATTTCGAGTGGTCAAATAAACGTGTTCTAGCTTTATTAGCTTTTGGGCTTTGATAATGTTTTGGATATTGTATTAAAAAGACCTTTTCACCCATTCCTTAATAGAATTATTTGCAACCACATTGTTTAACTCTCTAAGAGAGAGAATAGATAGTATAATGTGATTGTATCAGTGTTACCATAAAGGAATATAAATCTTCAGGAAACTTTCAATTATCTGATTTATTTATATATAAAAGAAGTGTATTTTACCTTGTTTCTATTTTATATTAGAATTCAAAATAAAAATTACATTTAATGTAAGGGAAACGATTTAGTACTTGGTGCTAAACGAAAGACTATTTTATTCTTAAGTTTTTTGTTTTCTTAGAAAAGTATTTTTTTTAATTGTAAGTAATTATTCCATAACCAGGTGAATACTTTTGAACTTACTTGCTGACATGTTTCAAAATAATCATTTCATTGACGAAGCTGAGCCGATACTGCCAGAGATCGCTCAAGGTTGCTAGATGTGTGAGTTATGAGAGTCGGGGGGTTACTATATATGGAGCAAGGTGTTAGATTCGTAGTGTGTATGTAGTCGTTTAAGATATGTTGTTTTTGTGTTGTGAATATTTTAATTTTTTTTCTAATTTAAAAAAAATTGTTTTCCCAACAACTAACTTTATTTATCACTTATACAATAGTTTATGACTATCCGAACTTTTTATTTAGTAAATTTGTTAAAACTTACTGAGACAGAAAGTTTTCGATCGCTATGTGCCGATCTTCATCAGTGTCTTCTGCTTGGAGATGTTGGGTCAAGCGGTGACTGTAGGTTTTTGATAGTATCAAAGAGTATATGTGATTTGTATTGTGTTTGTTCGTTTAATATGTTTGTATTTTGTGTGTCTGTAAATTTCATATTGTTCTAGTGTGTTGAGATGTAGTCCTTTTTTGTTGATGTGTAGGATTTCTAAATTATAATAAATATCTGTGTATTTGTGTCCTGTTTCTTTTAAGTGATTATAAAATGTTGAGTTGGTGTTCTGTTTGTGTTCTTCGACTCTTTGTCCAATGTAGAATTTGTTACATTTGTCGCAGTTTAGTTTGTATACGCCTGGTGCTTGTAGTTTATCTTTGTTGTTGGTGTTGTGTTGTAATTTGTTATTGGTTTTGTATGCTATTTTGTAACCTATTTTTTTGAAATTTGCGGGCTATTTTTGTTTGTTGTTTTGTTTATGAATGGTAATGTGATGTATTTGTTTTCCCTGTCTGTAGTGTTAATTTTAGTGTTTTTTTGTATTTTGTACCATAGTTTGTCTATTATTGTGGTGTTGTATCCATTTGTGTATGCTAAATATTTAATTGTGTCTAGTTCTTTGTTTATGTTTTCTGTGGTCATTGGGACTTCTTTAAACTAACTTTATTTGTTTAATATTAAAGCCTACTTGTTTCCATCTTCAATTTGAGCTGTTAATTTACACTTATATGCTCTAACTTATATTACACTTATAAAGCAGTTTCAAACAACCATGCTTAATTAGTCAAAATTAAATGCTACTATTTATGGGCAAGTGTTTACAAATATCTAAGTGAACAATTATTTTTTTCCTATCATTAGAAACATTATCCCAATTATAGTTACATCTAACTAAAGATTAACTGAGAAAGTTTTATTTTCCTTATATTTACTACATAATAACAGTTGCAAAAGATCTTACAATTTGATAGCTGTACATCAGTAGCTATGTTTTAGAATTCCCACCCTTTCTTTTTCTTTTACTTTTTTATTTTCTCATAGGTCATGCCAGTTTAGTTACTCTCAATTTAATGTTAAATAACAGTTATCTGTGTGTTTAAACCATGTAATTTATTGTGATTTTAGACTACAACAATAAGAGGACAAAAGTTGTTTTATGCATTCAAAAAAAAGTCTAATTCATTTTGAAAATTGTGTATAAAAATAGCAAATTAGTTTGCAGTATAAAATCCACTGTTGAAACGTTTCAAAAACAAGAACACAATTTGCTTATCTAACAACTCTGACAAAAAGCACTAGTGAGAAACTAAATGTGGCACTTTTTATTTGGGTAAGTCAATTTAGAATTGAGAAAACTACCTTTTTTAGGGTCTATCCCCACAAGAGCTGAACAGCATTTTTGAAATGTTAGGTTTTTAAGGAAAATTTAAGGCATCAGGTTGTGATGAGGTTCAAAATAACACCATATGATTAGAGAAATTTGATTTAATTGCAAGAACTATTCGGCTGCAAATTAAAAACTGATTTTGAACAGTTTCTTTAATAAAAAAAAATTTTAACTGAATAGTACACCATACAGATGTGTATTCACAATGGAAGAGTTGATGCATTAAGTGACTATAAACAGTTAAAGTTTTAATTATAGATAACTCAATCCAGTGCTGGATGATGAGGTGTGGCCTAGGTATGAAAGGAGGTTAAAGGTTTAGTAGTTATGCTCATCAATTGCCTATATCAGGTTTTCTCACTACTCTTCCCTCAGACTGTTAACATGTTAAGAAATTAAGTTTCCTCCCAACCTGCTAACAAAGATGCCATGTTAGAGAACTGTGAAAGATTTCACTTATTCCTCTTAAAGAATTAAAAAATTCAGATATTCCTGGAGTTAATGAAAATACATTTTCCTACTTTTTTATATGCAAAAAAGTTGATTTATTTTTGTGATGTTATAATCATACTGTTTGTAAGTTATTTAATACCACTCTGTCTTGCGACCCTGGGGAAAACTTAATGCAAAATACTGTATTTGGCACTAAATTATCCTAGTAAAGATCCCAGGTCTATAGATAGTCCTAGATGGATGAGAGTGAGTCTTGGTGAGTAGACATATAAAAGATTCTTCACTGTTCAACATCAGTTTTCAATATAGTTAAACTAACTCTCATCAGTATGTAGCTCAACTTTTTAGATGCACAGATGAAAAGATTTTGTAATTTCTATAAAAACCCCAAACATCTAATGGATTTATTGTCATACTACAATTGGTGAATAACAATATTTTAAACATGAGAGTTGAGCTTGTCTTATGAGTCAAAGTAATTATTTAATAGCAAAACTAACACATTCATAATAAGTGTGTTTCAATCACCCTGACATTATCCTCTCTGAGTGACTACAATAGCTGACAAAATATAGAAATCTTGTTGCTGTTCATGATGAGCTGTTATTAATTACTTATTACACTTTTGATGTTACTTGCGACAAGACTTTTTGTTAACTAAAGGTTGTTAGTTGAAACTTTTCCTCCAAGTGTAAGTTAACAATTTAACAACCTTTAGTTAGCAAAAGTATAATAAGTAAACTGACAAAAAGTAAAATATAACTTTTTGTAGCAAAAAAGTTGTTAAATTTTTTATGGTTGTAGTCACTGAGAATTATGGTGTGGTTATTTGAAACAGGTTAAATTAAATGTATTTATTGAGTTTTTATCTAATTTTTAAAATTCACTCTTCAAATTAACAATTTTTTTTTATCCATATTCAATTTAAAATGTTCTAAATTGTTTGCTATATCTCATATCTGGAATATACAAATTATGGCTTTAAGTGAAATTTAGCCCACTAGATAGCGCAGACTGCATGCTTACAACAAAATTTACCAACTGTGATTTTTGTTGTTCTCTAGCTTATTTTCAAAATATAATTATTTGCAATATATTATCAATTTTATACAAAACAACATTTCTATATAAATGAACATTTAAATTAAATGAAAAAAAAGGGAAACATCGTGATACGTAGCTAATCAATAACTAACTTGTTGTAAATACACAAGACCTCGTGGCGCAACGGTAGCGCGTCTGACTCCAGATCAGAAGGTTGCGTGTTCAAATCACGTCGGGGTCATTCACTTTTTTGAAGATTTTTACTAACAGAACCTTTCACACATGTATTTTATTTTTCTTTGAATATTCCATTACTTCAGTTAGATAAAGAATGCAATTGTAATTTATTTTTACTTTTTATAAATTTCGATAAAATTACCATCTTCAAAAAAAAAATAAAGTTTTCTTCGTTTCATTTCTTTTTAATTCCTATTATTAGTTTACATTCTCCCTATGTACATCTTTTTTAAATTTTCAATCGTTAATAACAAACTTTTTATTCTTCCGCTCAAATTTAAACACATTTTTTTTTTTTAATTGTAGTTAATAACACTTGATATTAATACAGTTATTTTTCAAATGATAATTCATTAATAAAATAGAATTACAGTAATTAATTTTGGTTTTGTATGGGAGAAAAACGTTTAACAAAAAGGGAAGATATCCAATATAGTTATTACCTCTCTTTTGATTTAAAATAAGTGATAACATATGATTTCATAAAACTGCTGATATAATGTTATAGGTTATGTAGTAGAGCAGTTATTTTAACTCATAGGTTACGTTACTTTATTTAGGCCTATATTAATTGTAGGCCTATTTATTTAATAAAAAGTAAGTAAAATAAAAACATTTCTTTGTTTACTAAGTAGAATTGACTTTACAATTTTTTTAATATTGATTGTTCATGACTATCTCACTAAAGGAAAGTACCATTGACAGTATTTATATGATTACTATATGCTGGGATTAGACATGAAGTTTACAATATAGGAGGCACTATTGGGAGTCAAAGGTGCTACCAATCCATTGTTTTTCCTCCTCTAGCAACAATAGATAATGATTTTTAAAATAATGATAA